>CM043006.1:1742576-2168829 GCA_023678885.1 Pogostemon cablin
CGGTTCAAATCATTCAGATGCATCACGGTTGGACTCTAATTTTAAAGATGTAATTATAATTGATAATAATTCATTAATAAAAAAACATATATGTTTTTTTAATTCATTTATAATTGACTTTTATTAACAATTTTACAAAATTTAATAATATTATACAATCATGATGTTTAACCCATTATTTTTCAAGTTAAAATACTCCCTTTTTCTAAAAAATTTGCGCAAAAGAAAATGAAAATAGCACAGTTGAAAACAACACAAAAAAGAAGCGCCAACAACAAAGGTAAATGAAGCGTGAATCCAAAAACTTTCCCCCTAATTAGCTTTCCCTTCTTGCTCAATAGTCGATATCTTTGAAACAAAATAATTAAATGAATTCAATTTATCTAAATCAATTTTCAATCTGCTGAAATTATTAACCCTCTCTGAATCATTCGTCTTCTGTCCAACAACGATGGAAGAAGTAATCATCTGGTGAAAAAGTAGTGAGCGCACTTATTATCTTCTCAATCACATCTGCTGATGCTGACGAAGGCACGCTCTTGATACAGCGTAGTTGATCCCGCTTGCCGCCTTGAACGGTTCTCCACCTCTTCTGAGGTCATCGACGAAGATTTCTACTCCGATCGCAAAGCTATTCTGCAAACAACGAAATCACAGGTACATTCTGCATGTTTGTAGGCAGGGTCTCAAAACATCTAAGTAGTTAAAACATAATTCTTGAGTTATGCTTGCTCTCAATTTGTTTTTCTGATTAAGATTAATTACTTAGTTACTGTTTCACATTATGATGTATCATGTATTGATGTTTTTCTCTAGTCTTCTGCGTTTGCAGAGTAAGAACTGTGCTTTGATGATTAGTTTTGACATAGTAATTTTGTTATTGATTGTTCATGAGAAAAACGTTCATCTGCTTTTTCAATCTGTTATATCCGAATGTGACTTTCGAGTATATGTAGGAAGACAACATCTCTCTGTGATTACATTTAATATTCATTGAACTGAACCTGTTTTAAAATATTCGTGTTTGTTTCATGACGAGCAGCTTAGAAAAGGAAGTAGAGTGTTCTAGGTGTTGTGTATTATTGTTTCTTGCTAACTATTTGGCAGTTCCTTTACTTGAGTGATAATTTTTTGGTAACTCAAATCCATCCTCAACAGCATATCTAATTACTTTGCAATTTTGCTAAACAATTGAAAGTTTCGGTAAATATCAATTAAGGAAAAGTTTGGTGACTTAAAGTGATGATTGGAAAATTACGTGAATCCATCACCATATATGGATAGTTTGTACTTTTTGGTACCTAATTCATAATTTAGTAGGAGGATAATTGATAGGAAAACTCATGTTAACTAATACACTTTATAAATTATACTCATATTTTGAGATATTGCCCGACACCGTCTTCGAATTTGTAGTTATATTCTCTTTGGCACATAGGAAACTAATGTATATATGCCATTCTGTCTCATCACATACTGAAGAGGCAACACACTTACGGAGGTGTGATGCGGAAAATATTCCAGCACACATGGGGTAAGTTTAAAAAATTACTGGTACTGATCGCTGTAAATTAGACAGTGAAAAATATATGAATAGAAAGCCCTATCAGTTTAGTTTCCAACGCAACAAACGGGGAGTCGTTTGGAGTTTTCTGGAAGGAGTTATGATCGTTTTTCTGGAAGATGACAGGAATATACGGGAATCTGTCAACTTCATGCATTTGAAGTGTTTTGAGTAATTCCAACTATCATTTTTTGGTCAAATCAGCAAATTTAATTTATTAATTATTATATAAATTTTATGCATGTATTTTAGTGTTCAGAGAAACATTTAAAGTGGTCAAATAAATTTAGTAAGTGTAGAGTCAAGTTGATTAATGTTTGCATAATTCTAGGTTCTTGAATGGCTCCTATAAATAGAGCCTCATTTCTTTGTATTTGAATAAGAAAATATTGAGAGTATAATATATTTGGAGTGTTTAGTCTTGCTTAGAAGATGGATTTCTTCTAAGTATCACTTAGTCTTAATTTTTGTGAATTCTATAAGACGACAAGTTTATTCCAAACATGTGGTGGATTCCAAGTGAGGAATTGTTTTCGCGTGTATTTGTGTTACCTCTTAAATCTCCAATTTTCCTGTATCAAGGTGAGAAATTTCTTTTTCAATTTAACTCTATGTTCCTTCATGGACATATAATTAGCCATTCAACCATCTTTTGTTGCAAAATGAAGTAGAATTTTTACAATGTTTGATTCCTAGAAGTAGAGGCTAGCTGATAAATACTGAATATTTATTGATTTATGGATTGTTATTAGCATATCTGTTGAATTTCATGATTACATGACAAGTCTCTGAAAATATACATATTTTTACCCCATAAGGATAGCTTAAAACATATTCTATTGAATATGAAAGCATTTGAGAGACCATTTTTTAGTTATCCATTTGATTTCCTAATTGCAATCCAATTTTTCGTTGTACCATTCCCCTTTAACTTAGAATTGCCTTGTGTGGTAACTTTGTCACACAATTCAAATATAGCTCTTGTACTTAAGAAAATACGCAGAGTCAGAAACAATTTGAGTGAAGCTCAATAAGAATTTATCTTGTTTTAGTAAATCAAGTAAGACTCTAAATTTTTAGAGCCTACAATCATGCATAAGTCAGGCTTATTCCATTTACATAGTGTGCTGCTTCAATTTTATACTTGGGAGTTTGAGTGAGCACTCTTTTGAATCTGATATCTATCTAAATCACTAAGCACCAATTTTTGACTCTCTCTATTTGCATATAATTGCTTTATAGATGCATTGCTTAGTATCCTGCATGTTATAGGCTAGCATGGTGCTTGTTTAATGTTTATTGCTGCTTATTGTAAAATTCCTTTTGCTTATTGTAAAATTCCTTTTGCTCATGGATTACCCCTTTTGACTAGTGATTCCACCAAATGAATAGATACCAAGTGTTGGTTGTCAACCATCGGATTACGTGATTGAAACTTCAATTTATGGCATCATTATAAAAACGTGAAATGCATGTTACCACTTTGTTAGTAGGCTGCAGTGTTCAGCATGACGAGTACTAGCTTCCAGCATGATTCGTTCTGGTAAGAACATGGCGTGGTGTGGCATCGAGAAGGCGTGTGGTGATTGCATGGTGCACGGCACGAGTTGTGCCACTACTTGGCACGAGTGGTGCATGGTGCTTAGCAGGTGGGCATATGGTTGATGGGCACAGGAGCATGGAATGCGTGCGAGAGCTAGTCAGTGCACAACACGAGTCGTGCTAGTGCCTGGCAAGAGTCATGCCAGCGTGTAGTGTGGGCTGAAAATTTTGTTCTCATGCGACGTGTTCCGGCGAGTTCAGGGTCAAGGCAACTGGTGATGATGAACAACGTAGGGCACAAGTTATCCTGCTTGTTGCATTAGACATCGGTTCAACAGCTGAAGTATCGGACAAGACTTCCTTATTTAAGGGAAATTTAATTCGGTATATATAACTGCCATAATTGATTTAATTGTCTATTATTATTATATATGGTTACATGTCGATATCGATGATTTCGATAATCTGGTCGATATTGACATTTTTGATAATCTAGTCGATATCCATGATTTCGATAATCTGGACGATATCGATTGTCGGTATCGATAGTTTTAAAAATTTTATAATCTGGAAATTTTGAAAATTTTGATAATCTGGTCGATATTGATGATCACAATAATCTGGACGATATTGATTGTCGATATTGATAGTATCGAAAATTTGATGATCTAGAGATTTTCAAAATTTTAATTATCTCGAAGTCTTTGCTCGCATTCGTGCTTGGTAGCGAACAATCGATTTCGCTGATATATAACTGTTCATAATTGATTTAATTATCTGATTATTATTATTATATATGTATGCATAATTCTTTGTGATTTACTGCCTTATTTGGTGTAATAGGAACATGCTAGGTTGCATATTTTATTTTGAATATTATATGCATGTAAAAACCCTTGGTGTTAAATAACTAAGTGGGAGAGGGGATTGGTAAATAATTCCCGTGGCCTCCATTATTGGTTTGTAAGTGATGTGAGTAAACTTACGTGTTGACAAAAGGCCTTCCTCCACAACGGATGAGGTTATTCACGGATCACTGGTACAAACTTCTTTATGATGATTGTAGGAAGTTATCCGAGTACGTGCGTTCTTCTCCAACTGTAAGGCACACAAGCTTGTGCAATGGACTTAGTATCAAATAATGGTGAACACTTAGGTGCAAATAATAAGTATCCTCCCCAATGGAGTCACTGCTATTATTTGCATGGCTAAAAAGGAACCGACTATTAATTATTTTGTCATAAAGTTAGGTTGATGAATGAAATTAATGGGTAAAACCTTCTCTTGTAAATGTTCAGGTTTGTATACATCCACATTAACGTGGCATGCAGACTCACGATGCTTGAGATGTCGGTGAATTTTTATTTTATATTATTTTGAGGGAACCAATATAAATAGTTAAATTCGAATGTTTGATAGGTGTATTTATTTACGTGATTCTCAGTATTTTTGAATAGTTTAATCCACTTATTGTTAACTAAGAGAAAATATATTCACAGGTCTGAAATTAGATGATTAGAAAAAAGAATCTTGGCTTTAATTCTTATTGCTTAGGAAAATAAGAATGTGTTCTCATTAAGGATGCCCTCTAGTGCCTATTAAAGTCTCTAGTGGAGAGGTGAGAGGTTCATAGAAATATGACGGTCTCATGCAACTCTTCAGATACTTGAGTAAGTTAGAAAGGCAAGAGGTCATGGTTAATTTGATGAATGAATTGGAAATACTTGGAGTAGAAATTGAAAGGGAAACCTAGATCAATTTATTCTCCATAGTTTGTCTAGATGTTTTGAGCAAGTTTTGTCTGAAATAAAAGAGGTTGTATATGATGGGGAACTTCTGACAAAATATGTGGCGAAGGAAAGCCAATTTCATCAAGATATGGACAAGGTTTGTATCTCATTCACTAGTTGTTTAAGCATGATTAGTGATGGCATCTACTAACAAGTTGTGTGTAGATATCGGGATCATTAAAAGTATGTAACTAAGTGATGATGGGATTATTATGGACATGGGTAATGGTACAAAAGTAGTGGCTGTTGCAGTGGGAGTTGTTTATTCATCTTTTGATAGGAATAAACGTTTGATTATGATAAATTATCTTTACGTACATTTTCACAGAAAGAATTTCATTTCAGTTTATGTACATTTACGGATGGATACTCCATTTCATTCAAATGACAAGGTCATTATAATGAAGGATGGAGCTATAATCTTTTGTGGTATGTTGGTGGACAATTTGGATACTCTTAAATCATAATTATCCCACGGACGCAACAAATAGTAATGATAATGCGTCTTCTAATCTAATAAGAGAAAGGAACCTTCGGATATGAATCAAACATACCTCTAGCATCTGAGACTAGGTCATGATTGCGTTTTTAAGGCAAAGGGGTGTAGAGCCAAAGATATGTTGGAATTGGTTCATTCTGATTTATGCGGTCCTAAGACTATCCAGAAGAGAGGAGGTTAGATATAATTTTGATGCACCACAAGTCTAAGTACTATGATTAATTCAAAAGTGCATGGCTCATGCAGTGAAGGGTCATCGAAATTATATCAAGTCATTACGATTTAATCGTGCTAGCGAGTACCTCTTGGGATAGTTTAGGAGCTATTTATCAGAGGTTGGGATTGAATCCCATGTTGTCAAACACCGGGCAAACCCCAGCCGACTGGTGTGGCGAAAGAAGGAACAAGACTCTTATGGAAAAAGTTAGATAGATGATGAGTTATTCAGAATCACTAAATTCATTTCATGGGTATGCCCTAGAAACAACATGTCGTAAGAATGTTTGTCTTTTTGTGGGATATCCTAGAAAAATGAAGGGTGATTTATTTAGTCCAAAAGATCAAGAGAGTGATTGTTAATATGAACACTAGATTTTTGGAAAGGACTATGTAATAAATCACAAAGCCATGTATAAATTGTTCTAAAGGATGTGACAGGGATAACACAAAGTATAGTACCAATTGTACAAGAGGATATACCACAAGTAAATTGCATCGCGTTTCACATCTGATACACAATTGCGTGTAGCGCTTTGTCGTAGTGGGAGGGTTGTTCTACAACTGCATAATGAAATTGGTAAATGTTATTTCACTGGTAACGGTTACAAAGTAGTTATGTACAATGTGAATACAAGGTCTAACCAATCTATCCAACCTACTTAAGCTCAACGCCTAAGGTGAATAATAAAAATACATCAAGGATTCATATACAAAGATGTTATCTGAAGCTTGATTCTGTCAGCAATGTCGTTCGGGGACAACATCCTTGTGCCAAACTGAAGAGCATTTCTTTCCATCCAAATGTAGTAGATCATGGTAGAAAAGGTGATGAAAATAAGTCTCCTTGCCCTGGTGTTGCTTCTAGTATTCTGCAGTATCTTCCGGAAGGCATCTGTGATTGATGTTACCCTACTTCTTTTCCATACAATCCATCTTCTAACTTCATTACAAATGTCTGTGGTATAAAGGCAATGAAAGAAGAGATGTGATGTAGTCACCTGATCGAAGCAAAAACCACATCGTTTGTCTTCTCCTGTGCATCAAATCCTGTCTTCTGTAGCAACTCTATCTCTTTGCACTAACCATAGTCTGAAGCTAAACTTCCTCACAATCCATTTGTGTCAAATTTGTTTATAGACAAAGCTTGAGTCCACTGTGTATCTACTCTCAGATGATCATACATACGGTTGGCTTTGAATATTCCATTGTCATAATACTTTTCCAGTATACAAATCACTCCTTCATGCCCTTCTGACTCATTCTCTATGGCATTCCTAATGGCAATAAGCACTCTCCATAAGTATGTAGAATTATTACTGGGAGAGATCACCGTCCACTGAGAAGTTGAGAGGTAAACAGAGTGGATCTATTTCACCCAGAGAGATGAGGCTTCCCTATGTACATCCCACAAATCTGCTGCCAAGAGGGCCTTATTGCATGTGGTAGTGTCCTTCAACCCTAGCCCCCCTGCATTCTTAGGTTGAAGGATGTCATTCCAGCTCACCGGGCTCACCTTCGTTCCCCATAAGAACCTGCGAATAATGGTCTCCACCTTCTTGACCACTACAATTGGGATTTTGACAATACCACACCAAAAAGATAGAATTCCATATATCCCAGATGTGATAAGTTCCAATCGACCCGTGAATGACAACAGCTTAGAAGACCAAGTTTGTATCATGTTGTTAATGTCATTTAGAAGGGGTGTAAAATCCTCCACTCCTATTCTCCTACTATAAATAGGGATGCCTAAGAACTTGAAAGGAATGGTACCTGTATTGAATGGAAGAATCTGAGCAATTAGGTTTCAAACACGTGTCAAAACTCTAGAGGTAATGAGATTAGATTTGTGAGGATTTCCAATTAACCCAGAGACTTTAGAAAATACTTTCAATATCCTTTCAATAGACTTTGCAGTTGCCACATCTCCATAACCCACATCAGAAGATCATCCTCAAAGATCAGATGTGAGACATCTACACGTTTACAGATTCTGGAATGGAATATATACTTGCGAAGATGTATTGTTTTACTCAACAATCTACTAAGGTATTCCATACAAATAACAAAGAGGAGCGAGGATATTGAATCACCTTGTCGGAGGCCCCTTTTGCCTTTGAAGAATCCTTCCAGTTTACCATTGATGAGTAAGGAGTAGGAAGTAGTAGTAACACACTGCTTGATCCAAGTACGAAAAGTAGTGGGAAACCCTAGTCCCGTAAGCAATTCAAAGAGTTGTTTCCAGCTAATAGAGTCATAAGCCTTGGAAATGTCAACTTTGACTGCCATCCTAGGGGAGATAGTCCCTTCTTTTAATCCATATTCCCTAAAGATCTCCTCTGCAAGTATAACACAGTCTCTTAATTTCCATCCTTTAATAAATCCAAATTGAGATTGATTTATTAAGGATGGAAGACAAGTTCTGAGTCGAGCTGCCAAGATTTTAGAGATAATTTTATACACTGTGTTGCAACACGAGATGGGTCTGAAAGCTTGGACTCGCGGCTCATGGCTCTTTTTTGGGATCAAGGAAACAAAAGTAGCATTTAACTGTTTGAGCAATTTTCCTTTCCGAAAGAATTCTTACACCGCTCCCACCATATCTCCACAACCACATTCCATGCACTCAGAAAGAAAGTTGAGGTGTAGCCATCAGGACCAGGGGATTTGTTTTTGTTTATTGACCACAATGCTTTCTTAATCTCTGCCTCATCTACCGGAGCTTCAAGATTACTAGCTTCCATAGAAGAGAGCCTAGGACCTTTATCCAACATCTCCTGCTCCACTAACTGAGAAGTGGAACCCTCTTCACCAAGTATTGATTGATAATATGAGAGAAATGTATCAATCATCTCTTGGTATGAAGAGGTGGGCCCACTCGTTGTGTGAAGAGCATAGATACCATTCCTCGCTCCATTGCTTCGAATAAGAGAGTAGATGTACTTTGTAGAGCAGTCCTGGTTCTTATTGTGCTTGTGCTTTAGAACCTGCATTAGATAGTTAGCCTCACAATTTTTGAGCTCCTCACTAATCTCCAAATATAAGTCATGATTAATCGGATTGGACATTAACATTGTCTGAAGATGAAGCAGATGTTCCTTTCCTCTAGCTACCCTTTCAGAAATGTAGTAATAGTTCTGCTTGTGCTACTCCTTCAAAGGCTTTTTTAAAAATTCCAACTTCTGGCAAAGAATGAACTGTTTTATACCTGTAAAATGTACCTGCCAATAAGAAGAAATAAGAGCAATAAAATTATCATGGTTAGTCCAAAAATTACATAATTTGAAGGGTCTAATTTAGTGGGGGCTCGAATTTTGGAAGGAGGTGATGGAAGGGCAATGATCTGAGTGAGTGCCCTGAGGAAGAAAAATGGTTTGAAGTTCCCAACCCATACTCCTCCAAAGCTTGCACATCATAACTATATCAATTTTTGAACACGAAGCTCCATTCGACCAAGTATAAAAACAACATGTCGAGTAGGTATCCTCCACTCCCAAAATAGAAAAATTTTCGTGCATTTTCCAAGTTCCCGTATTCTGTGTAGTATTATTTCTTTCACCCTGAAATCTTACACAGTTGAAGTCTCCACCTAAGATTCATGGCAGTGAGTTCGAATGAAAGAGGGAGATGAGATGTTCCCACAAATTTCTCCTAGCAACATAGTGGTTGTGGGCATAGATGACTGAGATAGCGAACTATTTTGAGGTTGTAAGACAACGAGCATTCATCGAGATGGATTGGTCACTTCAGATAAAATTATCAAAATCAAGACGCAGTGGATTCCAAACAACCAAATCCTACCACCACTACAAAGCTCAAGATTATGAATATGACTCCAACCAGGGAATAACTTATTAAGAACATCATCCACAGTTTGTAGAGATAACTTAGTTTCCACTAAGCCTGCAATAGCCACATCATGTTCACGCAACAGTTTTTTAATTGCATTGTGGGTTGGCGTGCGCCCCATCCCACGTACATTCCATATGAGGAGGGTCATGAAGAATATTCAGAGGATGTAATGCCCCCCTCTACAATTTTCTTGCTTATCCAGTCACCATAGTCTTCAATGTTTCCATCTACCTCATCATCATTTTCTTCTTGGTGTCCTATTAACTTAGGTCTCTTATGCTTGTAATTCCTCCAAGTAGAGGCTGAGGAGGAAGATTTCCCACTGTAAACCGGGACACAGGATTGTTTGAAATTGTTTCTAGTTAATCGATCTTGAGCAAAATGTGGAGTTTCGCATACCTGGTGTCGATTGGTTCGAAGGGGAGAGAGATCCTCCGGTGTAGTCATAGGTTCCAGTTGGGAAAGAATGGCGAACTGATTTGTCATGTTTCCATTATAATTCAATTTACCATGACATGAGAGAATAGTTCCTTGAACCTGTTCTTTATCAGTTCTGAAGTGAGCAGAACGATTTTTAGGTGAGGTGATGGGCTCAGGATTTTGATGAAGAAAGGGGAAATTGGATTTATGATCGGGCTAAAATTTTTTGTTGGATAAGTTTGGGAGGTTTGGGTTATTATTGGGAATATTGCGGACGGATTGGGGTTTGGATTTAGGTTGGGTTTTGGGATCGAAATTAAGGGGATTGGGCTCAAGAGAGGGGCTGGGATTAGAAGGGTTACCAGGTTTGGGCCCAGAGTTGGGTCTGGGGTGGGTATTGAGCTAGGGTTAGAAGCATTTGGCCGCTTCCCCCTGTTTCGATTTCTTGTCCTCCTTCCAAACTGAAACTGCCTATCATTCTCACCAGTTTGCTCTGTACGATTGATTTTGTTGTTGCAACGACCTTCCAGAATGAGATGACCCAGCGAATTGCAATTCATTCAATACTTCGGCCTGAATTCATATAAAATTTGTTGTTTGAAGCCGCCAAATCTGTTCTTGATCCAAATTTCATCTGGCAGTTTCTTGGAGGCATCAATATAGTGTAGGACACGTGAAAATGAAACTCGTTCCTTATTTGTAGTATAATAGTCCATCATTATGGGTTCTCCAATAGCAAATGCGATTAGGCTCAGTCGATCAGAGGCCCAGTAATTGAGAGGGATGGATTGAAGAAGGATCCAGACCGGTACAATGGACAAGCCCCCTTCATCAAATTGGAAATCAATGGGCATTCTTCTGAGCATTAGGTAAATGAAATTGCCATCATAGGGTCCATTTTGGAGAAATTTTTGAACATCCTCCTCACTGTTCATTTTGAAATTATCCATCCACTATCGTGACTAAACACACGAACATCAACTCCCTATTTGTTGGTGATTTCTTTCCGGCCTGTAACCCGGATATCGTCCGGCATAGCAACCAATAAGAGTGAATTTCCACTCATCATTCTCGTTAAGAAGCAAGTCATCGGGAATTTCTACCACTCCCAGTTCTAGAGGTGGAACAAATTTGAGGAAGTGATTAGATTGTGAGCGGCGATTGTGAGAGGAGGAATTTCGATTGGTTGGAGTATATTGGGTTGAAGGATTGGGAGGGAATTAGTTTGGCTGATGCAGCGTGTTAGAAGGATGGAGGAAGGGGGTAGGTGTTTTTGGGGACACTGTATATCAGGAATGGAGTGGTGAAGAAGTAAATGGGAAGTTCCAGGGGAGGAGCAGAAGAAGATGGGGATCTGGAATGTTGGATGATATTAGGAGATGGAGGAGTCGGATTTGGAGGGATGTAGTGATTAGCGGATGGAGAGGAGTTAGGATTGAGAGGAGTGATTGCATCCGCCGGCGCTAGAACCAGCATAGCTGGACTGGAGGGGTGGGGAGATGGTGTAGGGGTGATAGGGTGGCTGGTAGGAAGGGATGATGGGGATGGGGAGGATGGAGATTTTGATTGGACAGATGGGGTGGAGTGTATAGAACCCAACAATTTTTCCTTAAAGGAGCATGATGTGGCAGGCAAGGGGGGGAGGCAGGAGGGTAGGTGAGAGGAGAAGGGAAAGAATAAGATTTTTTTGTTAAAGATTGCATGTTACCATGTGGGGTTTCCAAAAGGACAGGTGATGGGCTAAGACCAGCTTTATCCATTACCTTTTTCTTTTTGTGATTATTCAAACCCGTCGCAGCTTCCAAGGCAGAAAGGATGAGAGAATTCAAATTTCCAGAATGTCTCTCACCGGAATCCTCTGCAATTTCCAGCAAATGAGAATCAGTCTGATCTTAATCAGTTTTCTCCAACAGGTGATCCTTAATACTTTCAACCTCTGCTTCTCGCCTAAATTCCTCAATAGACATGGCTGGAGAAAGGTCTAAAATGGATGGTTGTGCATTCAGCGTGCATTTATCCATGCCTAAACCTTCATTAAAGACCACCTTTGATTTCTTAACCAAAACACCAGCTTTCTTACCAGCTTTCCTACTATATTTCATTCCTCCCGCTGTAGGAGATGAAGGAGCAGAACCTGCACTCCGGATCTTCATGGAGGCGACAGAGCCTGGTCTCACCGAAGCCAAGGCTGTAGCACAACTTGATGATGACTACTCAAGGGGTAGCCAGAACACTGGCCATCATCCAGTTTGCTAGTTGGGTAAGGATCAACGGGGAAACATTAGAGAGAGGTCAGAGCATAAAATTTAGAGAGAGAAAGGTTGGGATGATGGGGTTTTTAGGGTTTGTTCTTCAACTACATAGATTTATATTTGGGAGAGTCTGAGACTTGGTCCCTAGTAAACATGAAATTGGCCCATGGGTATGACGAAGCACTATAAGATAAAAATTCAATATTTTAGCAACTTGCAATAATTTATGAACTAGAATCTATGGATCCTAAATTTTATTTGGGTGCTTGTAGAATCGTGAAATGGTGTGAAAGCCATTGAAAGTGGCTCTACGAAATAAAAGAGGATTGGACGGTACGGTGATACTTTGAAACAAGGCTTGCTGGGTAAGGTACACTCAAAAAGAAGGGTGAGTT
Organism: Pogostemon cablin; assembly: GCA_023678885.1. Taxonomy (NCBI): domain Eukaryota; kingdom Viridiplantae; phylum Streptophyta; class Magnoliopsida; order Lamiales; family Lamiaceae; genus Pogostemon; species Pogostemon cablin. The sequence continues at coordinate 1,755,110 of CM043006.1, forward strand.
CGAGTATGGGGAAACCTTTTTCATTGGTATCTAAGTTTAGGTCGGTCCATGTTAATTTATTTTGTTGATACTCATATTGAATTATGAGGTATAGCAAATAGATGTCAAGACAGCTTCCGTGATGGAAGTCTTGAGTAAAATATCTATGTGAAGCAACCAGAGCGATTCATTGAAAAGGGCGAAGAGCATTTTGTGTGTAAGCTTAAAATTATCCATCGATGGACTGAAGCAAGCTTCAAGATCATGGAGCATCCGTTTTGATGAAGAAATTCAGTCATATTGATTTAATCAATGTTCGGATGGGCCTTGTGTATTGAAAAGAGTGACGGAACGTGGTGGTATTTCTTGAATTATACGTAGATAGTATCTTGCTCATTGGAGATAATGAAAGAGTATTGTTGGGCGTATGGGTATGGTTCATAAAGCAGTATGAAATGAAGGACTTAAGAGAAGCAAAATATATTCCTGTGATCATGGTGATACAGATCACAAGATACGATGTTGTGCTTATCTCAAGCTTCACGAATTGATACAATCCTTACTCATTTTAGCATGAGATTTTATCTAAGGAAATGTGTCTTAAGACACAGAAGAAGATAAAGTATATGAAAGCGGTTCCTTATGCTTCGGCGAATAAGGAGGCTTAATCTAAAGAATATTATGCACGAGATTGGATATTTGTTTTGCTAAACGTATGATCAGTGGGTATCAAGGTAACCCAAAACGTGAATGTTGAACTGTGGTATGACATATATTTAAGTACTTGAAAAGGACTAGAATTTATATGTGGGCTTACCTGGCAGATTCATTATTTCATGTGGGTTACATAGATTCCGATTTTTCAAATCATAGGGACGGCAGAAAATCCACCTCAAGGTTATGTGTTTAATTTGGAAAGTTGATCCATAATATAAAGAAGTGTTATATCAAAATATATTTCAGTCTCCACCATAGAAATTTGATAAATTGGAGCCCCTAAGGCAGCCAAAGTATTTGTATGGTTCTAGAGACTTTATGATGGACTTGGATGTGTATTCTATGTTTGCCCAAGGTTATCACAATTTATTGTGATAATAATGATGCAATTATGAATTTGAAAGAATCACGAGTCCATAAGGTAATTAAACACATTGAGAGCAAGTACTAATTGTTACGAGAAATCGTATGATGAGGGGAAGGTTGTTCTTGCGTATATGGCATCAGATGATAACCTAATAAATCTTTTTACAAGGACCTTAAGGCGAGAGCTTTTGATGATCATGTAGTGGGAGTGGGAATCAAATGTATGGCGGAAGACATGGCAGCATAGCCTTTTAGTATAAGTGGGAGATGGTTGGATTGTATACTAAAAGACTAGCTTTAGTGTGAACAATGTTTTAAAAATATTTAAAATGAGAATCGTTGATTAAATGATTGCGTTTTATAATTTATTTAAATGTCGATGCAATAGTCCATTTTCTGTATACTGTAGAAAATATGTTGTTCGACAACACGTGGAAGATCATATTATCAGTTTCCTTATAAAGTACAAACAGATGCTCACAACCGAGATAGATGGGGACTCTTTATTGGGATGGTTGTAGTGTGATTTGATATTAGTTTGTCTTGATTATAGAATCACATTAGTGCACTTTGCGTGTATTGAGTAGGACCGCTTAAGATCGTTCAACTTATACTGACTATATAGGAGAACTTGATCTCTGTTATTATGGATGTTCGTGCTCTTAATCCCTATACAATACCTCAAAATGTAAGCCAATATGTATTTCTTTGATTCATCAATGGGTGAGATTTACATGTATTAAATCAACAAGCTCGGTGAGTTGGAAAATAGTGTTGTCTCTATGGTGTGTTGTTGATTGTAGAAGGAATCCGTGTCCTATTAAATAAGTTGATAATGTCCCCTTGAGGTGCTCATAAGGATTATCATGTAAATCCTGCAGGTGGATTTATTCCAGCATGATAATGAGGTTGAGTGGTACTACTCTCGGATAAGATATTAATTAATGGAGTTATTAGTAACTTAATTAATTAATGGGCATTGTATATCTTAAACATGGGGAGCTAACAGGCTCATAACAAGAAGGAGCCCATAACATAATTATGGAATTAGAGCGGCAGTACAATAATAATATTTTAGTGGAATATATAATTATTATTGGACTTAAGTATAAGTTTTGGGCTAAAATTGTATACTTAAGCCCAGTGGAGGCCTGACTCTAATTTCTTCTCCTTGTCCCAGTTGTAGCCCATATATAAGTCATTTTAGTGATCCAGAAACCCTAATTCATATGCGTAACACACGTGAGTTTGAGGGAGGATTATAGATTGAGAGGATCTTGGGGAACGTCGCCCACACGATGTCAAGATTTGACTTGAGAATACAATAAAAGATCAAAAGGTTATTTTCTGATTGTCCTCTTCCATGATTTTCATATAATCATTTGGAACTCAAAACTGGTCGTGTGATATACTTTTGGAAATCCACGGAAGAGAGGTCTGTTTAGGCATGAAAATCATTCAAATAAGAGATTGGATGAGGAGGTTATGCCTAAAATCGTGAGACTACGCATGCTGCGGGTGAGAATTCTTCTTCTTCAACATACCCTGGTGAAAGGTAATATGATTTTATATTCTTGCTTCTGATGATATAGAATCGTATGGATCCCTAACGGTTCACGTTAACCAAACAATCAAATGTCAACAGTATGAATCCCTTGGCAACAGCCGCAACCATGCTTAGGATTTGGCTGGAATGTTCCAAGGGCAGTAGTCAACTGCAGAATATTCTACCTTTGGATGATATGGACGGCGGTAGGCTAGGGCAAAATTAAGTAAAAGTCTAGAGGGAGAGGGGAGAAAAAATTAGAATATTCTGTCTTTGGATGATACTTTAAAGTTTTAAGTTAAATTGAAGTTCCAACTTACCAGAATGGTAGCAACGGCGGCGGAATGAACCCTATGGTTCCAACTTGCCTTAGTTAAGAAGGGAGGAGAGATATTGAGAGGGGAGAGTGGAATTGATACTTTTAAGTTTTTGGTTAAAATTGGATACTAACTTTCAACGGATTTTTTCTATTGATAATCGTTAAAAATATAGTGTGTTTTATTTATCGACGAATTGTATCGGTCGGTATTTTTAAAACTAAGATTATATATTTACCGACAAATTTAATTTGTCGGTAACTAAAAACTAAAATTATTTTATTTTAAAATATAATTTTATATATTTATCGATAGATTTAATTTGTCGGTAAATTAGGTAATGTTTGGTTTGGAGTTATGTGGGATTTGAAAACCATGAATAGTGTGCTCTATGTTTGTTTTTGGTTTTGATTAGCGTATGTTTTAACTTTATATCAAATCAATGTATTAATTATTTAAAAATTAAATGAAAGAGGAGAGATAAAGAGAGAAAGCGTATTAATTGAGGAAATAGAATGTAGTAGATATATATAGGGGTGGTTTTTAAAATCTGAATGTTGGTTTTGAAAACCAAAAACAAACATTGCCTTAAAGACTGAGATAATTATTTTTAGATATAATTTTATATATTTATCGATGGATTAAATCCGTCGGTAAAATAAAGACTAAAATTATTTTTATTTTAAAATAAAATTTTATATATTTAGCGACGGATTTAATCCGTCGGTAAATTAAAGATTGACATTATTTATTTTAAAAATAAAATTTTATATATCTATCGACGGATTTAATCCATCGGTAAATTATTGGCTGAAATTATTTATTTTAAAAATAAAATTTTATATATTTGCCAACGAATTAAATTCGTCGGTAAATTGAAGATTGAAATTATTTTATTTTAAATAAAATTTTATATATTTACTGAAGGGTTTAATCTGTCGGTAAATTAAAGAATGAAATTATTATATTTTTAAGTAATTTTTTTATTTAGCTATAAAAAATTATTTAGCTAAATAAAAAATTATTATATTTTTAAGTAATTAATATAAGTTGAGGTATGCCCAAGACCAACTTAGGTTTAGAATTACATAAATGAACACTTGAAGGGTTTGGATCTAGTGGTCAATAAATCTAGTGAAGGGAACTAAGCCAATGTGATCATAGTACCTGAAAAAGGAACATAGACAAATGTCCCTGCTCCTAAGAGAAAATTTTGTGGATAATATATTTAGTCGGTATATTAGTAGCCATAACTACCTAGTGGGAATTGTGAACTTTGAAATTGATCAAATGAGTCATTTTGACCTATATCCTTCTCATCTTGACCATAGGGGTTAGGTGTAGGCATAAATTAGTGATCGCTCTTACTATGATATAACTTAAAAATGAAAATCAATTATAGATGTTGGATATCTGATATGCATCATCATTATTTCCTTTGCTTAACTTTCCTTTTCGAAAATCAAAAATATTGTATTAAATTCATTTCCTTGCATTTTATTTGTTTTTATTCCTTATCCTCCCTTATCGGTCGTCCCAAACTAATCACAAGACTACAATTAAAGGCCACAATTTCTAAATTCCCATGGATTGATAATTAAACTTGGTTACATATGCCTATAATGATAAGAGTACATAGCATGTAAACGACCCCCGGAAAGTTACTTTTTCATACAAAAGATAGGAGCTCAACTTCTTTCCGTAGCAGCCAGTTCAACTTACGATTGGGACTATCCATGGCTCCTCTTTTCAGCATACTGTTAACTCTATGCATAGGGGGTTGAGTAGCACATGAGTTAAACCTTTTTTATGCAATTTCATCTATCAGATGGATGTCCAAGGTTTTGCCTATAACAATTTACAAATAACCGATCTGAGTGATCTTTCAGAAGAGTACGGTCTAACATAAATAAGAATAAAAACCATACGCAGAAGAAGCCTTATTGGGGCCCTAAAAATAACATTTTCTCAAGGAGAGACACCGTACTTAGCAGGATCAAGTTGGCAGTCATATGCCTTAAAAGACGGTTTTAACTAAGAAGCGGACATGAGTGTCAGAAAGAGAGAAGAAGAAGGCAGCCATTTAATTTGCATTAAAGAAAAAAGTGACCAATGCTTAAAGAAGAGTTTGATAAAAAAGAAAAGAAAGGAATGGTGAAATTGAAACAATAAAAGAAAGATGAAAAGAAATTAGAGGTTGTGAAAGAAAAATTAAGTGTAACTTGAATTTGAAGAAGCAATTCAAGAGAGAGAGAGAGAGAGAGAGAGAGAGAGAGAGAGAGAGAGAAATACTTAATAGTGTACTGCTAAATTTAAAAAAAAAAAGGAGAAGAAGAAAAAGGTACTCAAGTATATCGGATGGATGAATTACATTTTTTTATGGGGTGAAAAGGTACTCAAGTATATCGGATGAAATGATAAATCAAATCTAATTCTCCACTAGTCTTGAGCTTAATTTTTCCAAGTTTATCTTACTTACAACAAAAGAAACTACATCACAGCATCATATTAATGTTCTTTTTTATTTAATGATTAACACATATAAGAGGATGAGAGCTTAGACTTGTGACAAGCTTATGGTAATTGCATGCATTTTAATTGATTTCTTGAAAGTATACATCTTCCCTATGTACTTTGAGAGTAAGTGAAATACATGATCTATAGATGAGTAGGGAAGATATGATTTGACTTGCATTTTTTTCCTAAACATACTTGTATACTTGTTTATCGATATCTTATTACTTGATATGATTGAATTGAAATGGTTTAGAGAAAATTCTTGATCCAATTCTTTCGAAATTTACCCTACTATATTCTTTTTTTTACGTTACTTGGGGACAAGCAATAATTCAGGTTCGGGAATTTGTTCGGTGTAAAAATTTCTTTAAAATTGGAATATTTTTTTTTTGTTTTAATTTATTTTGTTAAATTCTATAAATTGCTTGATTATTTGGAAAGATATGTTTCGATGAAAAATGTTGATTTTAAGGACTTATTAGAAGAGAATCTAAAAATTAATGAAGCTGATTTGTCAAGAGTTATACATATATATACGAGGGGATGTAATTTCTAATATATATATGTTGTTAGTATCCAACTAGGTCAAACCATTACTCGGGATATTTAGATAAAATTTAGTCCATATGGGTGTCTATTCACTTTCCCTATTCACCCCGTCTCTCACCCTATCTCTGTTCCTCTCTCTCTCTCTTTAAATCTCTCGTTTCCCAACCTGTTATTCTTGACCACGACCCTTTCTCTCTTTATTATTCTCACTATTTTTTTCCTCTCCAATCCAATTCCTTCTCTCTTTTAGATGATTCACATTTTGCACACTCTCTCAAGCTTTTTTGTTGTTCTTGGTTAAATCTCGTGCCTCTTTCAAATCTCGGATTATGGCTTTCTTAAATCTTCTTAATTCTTCAGATTTCAAATTGTCGGCCTTTATTAGATTCACATCATGTTGTCGCCATATTAGGGCACAAAATGAAATAATTTATTTGATTTCTTAAATTGATATTTAGATTTTCCGTGACATGTTGATTATTTGATTATTCAAATTGATATTTAAATCTCTCTACGTTAAGGCCGGTATTTTTTTGAGCAATTTGCACAATGAATTTCAAAGGATTCTTCAAAGGCATCAGAAGAAACTCAACATCAGTAACAATTAACATCAGTAACAAGTTTCTGGAATCAACATAATATTTCAATTTACAATTAATTTGTTAACATGTAAAGATTGTGTTTAATTTGTTAGTGTATATTGAGTATCACATGGATGAATTACTTTTTATTCTTAATTGTATTATTTATTTTGCATATGTTCATTTGTTATTTTTAAACATTTAATAATGAAATGTATTAGTCGGAAATCAATATAGTATATATTTTTCTTAACTAGTTTTCAAGATGTGCTCCGCACATCGCATTGATCATGTCATACATTATAATGTAATTATTTTTATTATTTTATTATTACCAGAAATCTTAATTTTCAATATAATAATAAATAATTGAAAAAGTCTTTTGTGAGATGGGTTATTTGTGAGACGGGTCGACCCATCACTAAAGTATGTTTATTGTATAGATAAAGCATATTAAATGGTTGTTAAAGTATATTTTTTAAAGTATGTTGAATTATGCATTAAAGTATGATTTTAGTGTGTTATAATATGATTTATTATTAACTTACTTTAATTACAAATAAGCACACTTTAACTATACAATAAGCATACTTTAATGATGGGTCGACCCGTCTCCCGCTCACAAATAACCCATCTCACAAGAGATTCTCTCTAAATAATTTTAAAAGACTATTTTTTTAATTAATTACATTCTTTATATGCAATGTTTTTTGTTAGAAAATATTCATCCGATCTAATCAAGATCACTTTTGTATTTTTCATGGATATAGCAATATACAATTATGCATGGCCTAATACATACGTTTGGGAGATATACTCCAATATTTTGGATGGTCTACTATGAGCCTTGTTGGAAGTAACAAATCTTAAGCCAGCTTAAAAAAATAATAACAAAACTTTTATAGAAGAAGATAAGTTTATCTTGTTAGCGTTCGATCGTTTGGTTAACGTGAACCGTTAGGGTTCCATACGATTTTATATCAATAGAAGCAAGAAAATAAAATCATACTATTACCTTTCACCAGGGTATGTTGAAGAAGAGAAAAATTCTCGCCGGCAGCACGCGCAACATTACAATTTTGGGCATAAGTTCTTCATCCGATCTCCGATTTGAGTACTTTGTGCGCCAAAACTATCATCTCTTCCGTGGCTTTCTAACTATATGTCACACCACCACTTTTGAGTTCCACACGATTACAGTAAATTTTTGGAAGTTGACTAACAGCAGCAGCAAATAACCTCTTGATCTTCTGATATATTTCCAAGTCCAATCTTGACGCCATGTGGGTGACAATCTTCAAGATCCTCTCAATCTGCTGTTCTCTCTACCCTACTCACAGTTAGGCATGTATTCTTAGTTTTTTAACAGTTGAGATGACTTATATATAGGCTATAGCATGAACCAGGAGGAGAAATTAGAGTCGGGCATCCATTGGGCTTAAGTATCCAAGTTTAGCCCAAAACTTATACTTAAGTCCAATAATAATAATATATTACTATAAAATATTATTACAGCACTGCCTCTCTAATCTCATAATTACGTTATAAGCTCCTTATTATGAGCCCATTATTCTCCCTGCGTTTAAGATATACAATGCCCATTAATTAATTAAGTTACTGACAACTCCATTAATTAATATCTCATCCGAGAGTAGTACCACTAAACCTCATTATCATGCCGGAATAAATCTACCTGCAGGGTTTACATGATAATCCTTATGAGCTCCTCAAGGGGACATCATCAACCTATTTAATAGGACACAGATTTCTTCTACAATCAACAGCACACCATAGACACCGCACTATTTCCCAACTCACTGAGTTTGTTGATTTAATTCATGTAAATCCCACCCATTGATGAATCAAAGAAATACATATTGCTTACGTGTCGAGGTTATTGTATAGGGATTAAGACCACGGATATCCATAATAACAGAGATCAGGTTCTCTTATATAGTCAGTATAAGTTGAATGATCTCAAGCGATCCTGCTTAATCCACACAAAGTGCACTAACGTGATTCTATAGTCAAGGCAAACTAATACCAAATCTCACTATAACCATCTCGATAGAGAGTCCCCGTCTATCTCAATTGTGAGTATCTGTTTATACTTTATAAGGAAACCAATAATATAATCTTCCGTGTATTGTCGCACATCACATTATCTACAGTATAAAGTAAGTGGACTATTGCATCGAAATATAAATAAATTATAAGAAATAATAATTTGATCAATGATTCTCTTTTCAAATATTGTTAAAACATTGATCATACTAAAACTAGGTTTTTAGTATACAATCCAGCATATCTCACAAATCATAACATACAATATATATTCACTGTTTGTCAAACTTCTATTTTTGTAAATAAAATAATTCGTCTTCACATACAAATTACAATTGAGAATTTAAAAGATACCAAAACAAGCTCAGTAAATCCATTGATTACTATTTTTTTTCATTGGTTAAGTGCAAAGAATTGATGATGGCATGCGCCGACATTTCCATAATGACAGTAGTGTAGTAGTCGTGATTCTAGATTTTCATTATTCTCTATTTCACTTCTACCAACATCAATAATGTCATATTTTTTTCTAAATAAATTTGTTTTCTTAATTCTTATTACTACCTCCATCTTTACAAACTTTTAGACCTTCCACTATTTAAATTTTGAAAATAATAAATAAATAAATAAAAGTTGGTTTGATCCCTAAGAAGGCACTCTACATTTTATAATATTTTAATAGCCTATTTAGTTCAGTCATTAATTGAATAACTTTATGAATGCATTAATGACTTGAAGTTAAAAGGTTGTGTTCATGATTATATTTACAATTAAATACTATTTATTTATTTATTTATTAAATATAATTCATTAATTAAACAATTTTATAGTAAAATGACTCTAAACATAAACAATCTCATTATTAGCTTGCTAAATAATATAAATAAATAAACAAAATAATATGAGATCATGTAAATTTTAAATTTATAAAAGTTAAATGACATGTAATTATATTTTGTTATTAATGTTGAATAATGAAAAAACAAACATAAATAATTTCATTTTCTTGCTAATTAATATAAATAGATAAACAAAATGTTATTATAGTTGAGATTATGTAAATATTAAAATTAATATTTATTTATATGAAAAGACATCATTATTATATCTTGTTATTAATATTGCATAATGAAAAGACATTATATTCATGTTTTTTCTTATTAATAATAAATTGAGATAAAAAAAATAGGATTAAGTGGTAAATAACAAAATGCATAAGGAACAAAAGTGTCTAAAATTGTTTCTCAAAAGCTTGTCAAGCAGTAAAACCCACCTAAATATGAAAGTGGAACAAATTTCATTTAAGGTACTGTCATTAATATGAAAATGGACGACATACAATGCCTTCTATATAGCATCTCTGTTACTCTTACATTCATATGCATGAAATGCAATACTTTGAAAGATCAAATAGAATTAATATATGAATCCCTTCGTTGAAGCGTACGGTAACACATATTAATTCATAAGGAATAAATAAATAACATTATGACCAACATTATGGTTAGTTGTTGGATTGTATACTAAAAGTCTTGCTTTTGGTATGAACAATATTTAGATAATATTCGATATGAGAATCACGTTACCAAAAGTTTGTAATTATTTATTCTTCCAAAAGTCCATTTACTTTATACTGTAGATAATATAGTGTGCGGCGTCACACGGAAGATCATATTATCGTTTCCTTATAAAGTATAAAAAGATATTCACAACCGAGATAGATGGGGACTATCTATCGGTATGGTTGTAGTGTGATTTGACATTAGTCTGTCTTGACTATAAAATTGCACTAGTACACTTTGTGTGTATTGAATCGGACCACCGTTGAGATCGTTCGGTTTATACTGACTATATAATAGAACTTGATCTCTGTTATTATGGAAGTTCGTACTCTTAACCCCTATACAATAATCTTGATACGTAAGCCAGTATTTATTTCTTTGATTCATCAATGGATGAGATTTAATGGTTAAATCAATATACTCGGTGAGTTGGGAAATGGTGTTGTCTCTATGGTGTGATGTTGATTGTAGAAGGAATCCGTGTCCTAACGAATTTGGTTGATGATGTCCCCTTGAGAAGCTCATAATGATTATCATGTAAACCATGCATGTGGATTTATTCAGGCATGATAATAAGGTGTAGTGGTACTACTCTCGGTAAATATATTAATTAATGGAGTTGTCAGTAACTTAATTAATTAATGGGCATTGAATCATAAACACAGGGCGATTAACGGGATCATAATAAGAAGGAGCCCATAAACGTAATTTGGGATTAGGGTGGCAGAGCTATAATATTTCTTTTGTGGAATGATTTATTATTATTGGACATAAGTAAAAGTTTTGGGCTAAACTTGGATGCTTAAGCCTAATTGGAGGCCTAAACCCTAATTTCTCCTCCTGGTCCCTGTTGTTGCCTATATAATATCCAATCTCAGCAGTCGGGATAATCAGTAACACACGCATAAAATCATGAGAGAGAGATTAGGACTGCAGATTGAGTTCGTCTTGTAGATCATTGCCCACACCAACGTCAAGACGTGGCTTAGGAATACAATAGAAGATCGGAAGGTCATTTGTTGTTTCTATCCATCAATTTGCATGATTTTTATAAAATCGTGTGAACCTCAGAACTGGACGTGTCATATACTGTTGAAAAGCCACGGAAGAGAGGATCGTTTTGGCATGTAGATGACTCCAATCGAAAATCGGATGAGGGAGTTATTGTCAAAACCATGCAACTACGCAGGCTGCCGGCGAGAATCCTTCTTCTTCAACATACCTTGGTGAAAGATAATACGTTTCTATGATTTATTGCTTCCGCTGATATAGAAACGCATGGAACCCTAACGGTTCATGTTAACTAAAAAATCCAAACACTAACAATTTGTATCAGAGCGTAGGTTCTATGGCTAAACGTGACACGTTAGGCTAGGGTTAGACTGATATATGTGATATTAGGGTTTAGAGTTTGTTGTTTGAACTTGTTGGAACCCTAATTGTACACCACACACACTCTTCACCGCACAATGGCTGATTAACGTGATTGAACGATGTTGACGTGGCGGCGAGCTCTGGCATGGCTGTCTTAAACAACGGAAAAATGGATCTGGATGGTCGATAATCGATCAAAGGAATGGCGCTGCGTGGTGGCTCATCACCAAGGCTGGACAGTGATGATGAACGACAACCTCACGCGGGGATGTCTTGGCTGTTGCTCTCTTACAGATTGCTTGGCTATTGATGGACATCGCGACGGGGCTGATGGAGAGTGGAACGGTGAGCGGTGGCTGGGATTTGCGGGATGGCCATCGTCATGGCTTGACACGGCCCACAGGAACCTTCAAGCTGGAGTATAGCGGCGACATTTAGGGGCTGATGGATAGCTGGCATGACTGCAGTGCAATATTCTTGACACGATTGAGAAGCGACAAGGGATGTCAGTGTTAATCACCGATCAGTGAACCTTGGCAGCACTGGCCAGCTGGTAGAAAGCGTGAGACGATGTGACTATGCCAATGGAGTCTGTTGCTTCTCCGAGCGAGTCTGATGCAGTTGCGAATCGGGTCTCCTAGCGTTTGGGGTGAGTCCTCATGGTGTTCCGAGTGGGTCTCGAGCTTTTCCGAGCGTGACTGATAAAATTTCCAGTCGAGTCTGTAAGTGCATGGTGCAGGCGGCAGAAACCTGGAGTGCTTGGTTAAGCGGCGACGGCTTGACACGGTGGTGCGACTGGTGGTTTTGAATGGCAGGGCTAATCCATGACGGTGACGTGGACAGCGGCTTGCTGAACGCGCCGTGGAGCATTGGATGCGCGAAACTGTCAACGGCAACGTGATCACCGGCATTGGTTGAAGGCTGCTTGTTAATGTGAAATCAACCGGCATCTACTGCCATAGTTATATCTGCTAGTGGATGGGGTGGTTCAAGGGAAGCAACAGTGGAATGCGTGTTTGTTTTCGGCTTGGCAGCGCGCTTCTTCAGCGGAAGTTAGTTTCCAACGGATGCTTGGCTTTGTAAGAGATGGAGGTTTGAACATTGGACCTTTATTAACCATGAGCTCTGATACCATGTTAAACGACCACCTCATCTAAAAGTTTGACCACCTCATCTAAAAGCTTAACCTTTTAGATGAGGTGGTCGTTTAACATGGTATCAAAGCACCTGGTTAACAAAGGTCCAGGGTTCGAACCTCATCGCCACCCATTTATGAAAAAATTCCACATGCAAGCTTTTAGATGAGGTGGTCGTTTGACATGTTATCAGAGCCCATGGTTAACAAAAAGGTCCAGAGTTCGAACCTCACCGCCACACATTTATGAGAAAAAATTGCACATGCAAGCCTTGAGGCAAAAATTCCCCGCCTGCATGTGAGGGGGCGTGTTAGAGTGATTAATTAAGTATTAAACGATTATCCTCTCTAATAGCTTAAGTTTTTAGATGAGGTGGTCGTTTAACAGGTTCCAGTAAAGGAGGAGTGGCACCTCTCCAGGCGGCGATTTCCAGTGGCTTGTGGCTGACTCAGCATCGTGCTTTCCGATGAACCATGTTCTTTCCGATGGCCAGTTGCCAGGCTGGAGGTGGACGACTGAATAGACGTGAGCCCAGCAGGCGGAAGTTGCCGGAGGGAACTCTGCTGTTCATGAGCGAGCTCGGCGATGGTTTTTTCAGAGTGCATCAGCGTGTCATGAAAGATGGCAAGCGCCGGTGGTTAACACGGCTGCGGCTGTGTGATGGGACTCTGGCAAAAACCAATTTCTGGCAAAGGGCTATATTCTGGTGGACTCTCAGCCGGCTAAAACGGTGATGTTGCAGATGGTCATTTTTGATGGTTGTGTAACCGCGTTCTGTGATGACGTGGCAAAGGTTTGATAGGCGCCTCTACATGTGCATTTCTCTATAAATTACGGGACCGTGTAGGTGTGATATCTTGGTGCCTAAGATATCCAACTTTTTCTGCATGTAACATGTTTAATTGCCTAAATTGGTTTGTTGGCTAAGTCAATTTTTATTTGACAATTATTTTCTTTCCTTATATATAATTGTTATAATTATTTTTACTTGTCAATTATTATAATATATTTGGATTGCATGTGCTATTTTATTTACTGTCGTATTTGCCGTAATAATAGCATGTTTATTTGCATATTTTATATATATTATATTGTATGCATGTAAAAACCCTCTTAATAAATAACTAAGTGGGAGAAGGATTGGTCCTGATCCCGTAGCCTCCATTGTTGATTTATTAAGTGATGCAAGTAAGCTTATTAGTCGATTTTAGTGCCTTCCTCCCCAACAGTTGAGTTTTATTTGTGGATCACTGGATTAAATTTCAATAAATAATTATTATTTGTACTGTGATGCAAGTAAGTTTATGAGTAGGCCAAAGTATCTTCCTCCCCAACGGATGAGTTTTATTTGCGGATCACTGGTACAAATTAATAATTGATGGTTAAAAGAAATTTTTTGAGGGCGTGTGGACTTCTCCAACTGTAAGACACACAAACTTGGGTAATGTACTTGTATCAAATAATGGTATATATTTAGGTGCAATTAATATGTATCCTCCCCAGCGGAGTCACTGCTATTAAATTGCATGTCTAAAGGACAACCGACTATTAATCATTGAGTCATAAGGTTAATTATGATGTATGGAATTTATGGGTAAAACCTTCTCTTGCGAATTTTCGGGTTTGTATACGTCTACACTAACGTGGTATGCAAATTCACGGTGCTTGAGATGTCGATGAATTTATTTTATATTGTTTATTGAAGGAATCAATATAAAATTTAAATTCAAAGAGTTTGATTGTCGTATTTATTTATTTGATTCTCTGAATTTTTGAATAGTTTATTTCATTTATTGTTAACTAAAGGAAAACATATTTACTGGCCCATTACAAATGATTAGAAAAGAATTTTTTTTTTTAATTTTTACTGCTTAAGAAAATTAAAATATGTGTTCTCACTAAGAATGCCTTCTGATGCCTATTTAAGTCTTTAGTGAAGAGGTGAGTGACTCATAGAAATATGATGGTCTCATGAGACTCTTCGGATACTTGAATATGTTAGAAAAGCAAGAGGTTATTGTTAACTTTATGAAAGAATTGGAAATACTTAGAATAGAAATTGAAGGGGAAACCTAGCTCAATTTATTTTTCATAGCTTGCCTAAACGTTTTGAGTAAGTTTCACCTGAATTACAATAAGTTGTATATGGTTGGGAACTTCTGACGAAACGTGTGGCGAAGTAAAACCATTTTTATAAAGAAGCGAACAAGGTTAATTTCTTATTCAATAATTGTTGAAGCATGATTAGTGATGGCGTCTACTGACACGTGGTGTAAATACCGGAATCATTAAATGTTTTAAACATAGTGATGATAAGATAAATTAAGTACATGGATAAACTACGAAAGTAGTGGCTGTTGCAGTGAGAGATGTTTATTTATCTTTTGATAGGAATAAACGTTTGATTTTGATAAATTGTCTATATGTATGTTATCATATAAAGAATTTCATTTCAATTTCTATGAATTTACGGATGAATACTCCAATTCATTTAAATGACATTGTCATTATAATGAAGGATGAAGTTATAATCTGTTATGGTACGATAGTGACAATTTGTACACTTTTAAATAATGTTTATCCCACGGATGCAACAAATAGTAATTAATAATGCATCTTCTAAACTTAGCAAGAGAAAGGAACCTTCGTTGATGAACTAAACATGTCATTGGCATCTAAGACTAGATCATTTTGCTTAAGTACGATTAGAAAGTGATAGCCGATGGACCGTTAGGTTTATTGGAAGTGGAAACTATCCAATTAGTGAGTCTTACTTGGAAGTAAAAATGATTAATTGCCTTTCAAAGGCAAAGGGGTATAGAGCCATGAAAAAATATGATGGAAATGATTCGTTCTGATTTATGCGATCCTAAGATTATCCCGACGAGAGGTATTTACGAATATTTGACGATTATTTTAGAAACAAGATATATTTATTTGATGCACTGCAAGTCTGAGTACTATGATTAAATTCATGGAGTACATGACCAATGCGGTGAAGCGTCATAGAAAATATATCAAGTCATTACGATTTAATCATGATAGCGAGTACCTCTTAGGATAGTTAGGAGCTATTAATCGAAAATTGGGATTAAATCCCAAGTTAATTAGAGCGGGCATACTCTAGTTGTATGGTGTGATGGAAAGAAGGAATATGACTCCTAAGTAAAGGGTTAGATGGATGATGAATTCTTTGGAATTACAAAATTTATTTTATGGGTAAGCCCTGGAAACGGCATGACATATGATGCTTGTATGTTTGTGGGATATCCTAGAAAAATGAAGGGTAGCTTATTAAATAGTCCAAAAGATCGGAGGGTGACTGTTAATACAAACACTAGATTTTTGGAAGGGACTACGTAATAAATCACAAAACCATGTATAAAAATTGTTCTTAAAGGTGTGAGAAGGTAAACACAAATTTTAGTACCAAGACTACATGAGGATGTACCACAAGTAAACTGCATCGCGTGTCACGTCTGATACACAATTGCATGTATGTATTGTCGCAGTGGGAGGGATGTTTGACAACCGAATAGATTTATATTTTGGGAGAGTCATGAGACTTGGTCCCTAGTAAACAAGAAATCGTCCCATGGACATGACAAAGCACTTCGTGATCGAAATGCGGCTTCTTAGCATGTGGCAATATTTTCTGAAATTAAATCTGGGAGCTAGTAGCATCATCAAATGGTGTAAAAGCCATTGGATATATGGGTCTACAAAATTAAAAGAGGATCGATCACATTACGTCGATCCAGATTCTTTTATTTGTTGCTGCTCATAGTGAATATGAGGTAAGGCAAATAGATGTCATGACAGCTTTCCTGATTGGAAGTCTTGAGGAAAATATCTATCTGAAGCAACCAGAGTGATTCATTGCATAGAACTAAGAGCATTTTGAGCGAAAGCATAAAAGTGTCCATCAATAGACTAAAGCAAGCTTCAAGATTATCGAACATCCATTTTGATAAGGAAATCCAGTCATATGGATTTAATCAATGAGCGTAAATGTGGTGGTATTTCTTGTATGTACATAGATGGTATCTTGCTCATTGGAAACAATGAAAGAGTATTGTCGGGCGTATGGGTATGGTTAATAAAGCGGTATGAAATGAAGAAATTAAGAAAAGAAAAATATATCCTTGTGATCATGGTAATAAGATCACAAGATAAGATGTTGTGCTTATCTCAAGCTTCATAAATTGATACAATCCTCACTCATTTTAACATGTGACTTTATCGGAGGATTTGTGTCTTAAGACACAATAGAAGATAAAATAGATAAGGGTGGTTTCCTATGCTTCAGCAAAAGGAAGCTTAATCTATAGAAGGCTATGTATGATATTGGATATCTGTATTGCCAATGGCATAGTCAGTAGGTATCAAGGCAACCTAGAACAAGAATATTGAATTATGGTAAGACATATTTGAAGTGCCTGAAGAGGACTGGAAATTATATGTAAGCTTATCGAAATAATTCATTAATTCTTAGTGGTTACTTAGATTCGGGTTTTTCAAATCATAGGGATGACAGTAAATCCACCTCAAGGTTATGTGTTTAATGGAAGTTGAGCCATATTATGTGGAGTGTTATATAGAAATATATTTCGATCTCCACCATGGAAAAATAATAATATTGGAGCCTTGTGGCAGCCAAAGTATCTGTACGGTTCTAGAAACTTCTGAATGGACTTAGATGTGATTCTGAGTTTGCCCAAGGTCATCACAATTTATTGTGATGATAATGGTGCAGTTGCAAACTTGAAGAAATCACTAGCCCATAAGGAAATTAAACACATTGATAGCAAGTACTACCTAATACGAGAGATCGTATAATGTGGGGAAAGTTGTTGTCATCTAGATTGCATCGGATGATAACCTAGTAATCCTTTTACAAGGATCTTAAGGCGAAATCTTTTAATGGTCAAGTAGTGGGAATGGTAATCAGATATATGGCAGTAGATATGACAGCATAGTCTTTTAGTATAAGTGGAAGATTATTGGATTGTATACTAAGTCTTTCTTTTAGTATGAACAATGTTTAAATAATATTCGATTAGAGAATCATGTGACCAAACGTTTGCAATTATTTATTCTTGCAAATGTCCATTTACTTTATACTGTAGATAATATAGTGTGCGGCGTTACACGGAAGATCATATTATCGGTTCCTTATAAAGTATAAACAGATATTCACAACCGAGATAGATGGGGACTATCTATCGGTATGGTTGTAGTGTGATTTGGCATTAGTCTGTCTTGACTATAAAATTTCACTAGTGCACTTTGTGTGTATTGAATAGGACCGTCGTTGAGATCGTTCGGTTTATACTAACTATATAATAGAACTTGATCTCTGTTATTATGGAAGTTCATACTCTTAATCACTATAAAATAACCTTGACACGTAAGCCAGTATTTATTTCTTTGATTCATCAATGGGTGAGATTTAATGGTTAAATCAATATGCTCGGTGAGTTGGGAAATGGTGTTGTCTCTATAGTGTGTTGTTGATTGTAGGAGGAATCTGTGTCCTAACGGAATTGGTTGATGATGTCCCCTTGAGGAGCTCATAATGATTATCATGTAAACCCAGAAGGTGGATTTATTCCGGCATGATAATATGGTTGAGTGGTACTACTCTCGGTAAATATATTAATTAATGAAGTTGTCAGTAACTTAATTAATTAATGGGCATTTAATCATAAACATCGGGAGATTAACAGGTTCATAATAAGAAGGAGCTCATAAACGTAATTTGGGATTAGGGTGGCAGTGCAATGATATTTCTCTAGTGGAATGATTTATTATTATTAGATTTAAGTATAAGTTTTGGGCTAAACTTGGATGCTTAAGCTCAATGGGAGACCCAAACCCTAATTTCTCCTCCTGGTCCCTATTTTAGCCTATATAATAGTCAATCACAGCAGTCTAGATAATCAGTAACACACGCATAAAATCATGAGAGAGAGATTAGGACTGCAGATTGAGTTCGTCTTGTAGATCGTTGCCCACATCAACGTCAAGACGTAGCTTAGGAATACAATAGAAGACTGGAAGGTCGTTTGCTATTTCTGTCCGTCAACTTGCATGATTTTTATAAAATCATGTGAACCTCATAACTGGACGTGTCATATACTAGTGGAAAGTCATGGAAGAGAGGATCGTTTTGAAGCGTAGATCACTCCAATCGGAGGTCGGATGAGGGAGTTATGGTAAAAACCGTGCGACTGCGCAGGCTGCCGGCGGGAATCCTTCTTCTTCAACATACCCTGGTGAAAGGTAATACGTTTCTATGATTTATTGCTACCGCTGATATAGAAATGTATGGAACCTTAAAGGTTCACGTTAACCAAAAGATCCAAATGCCAGCAAGTGCCTGCTTTTTTTCTCCTACTCCATTAAAGTCCTAATATTTCAAATAAAAATAATTGTGGTATACTATGTTTATGTTCTGTAATACTAAAAATAAAAATAAAAAATTCTATGATTAAAGGAAAAATCCCCATAGGGAGGCACAAAATATTTGACAAAGGAAGAATCAAGAAAATAGCATTACATAAGACTAAGACATTTATGTATTCTCCTATTAGATCTAATATATTACATTCATAATATTGTGAATTTATACTAAAGCATAACCAATAAAAATCACGCAAATTACCAACAAAAAAGGTTGAAGTGTGAGGGGTACTAAAGCCTCTAATGAAGCCAGTCAAGCTTTCCCACCATAATCAAATTAATCATGAAGACGCTATAGAGAAAACATTCAATTGTCGATATTCCTTTCTTACAAACATGTATCCCTCCTATCCATTATTTAACACTATTTATATTCTTATATATAAGTAATGAGTGCAACACATTCTCTATGCAGAAGTTTAAGAATATGAATTTGAGGATACTACAAATTAATTTAGATATTTAATTGTCTCAATTTATTAAAGTTACATTTATTAAATCAATAAAATTATTATTATGAATATGAAGAGTCATCATAGATAAAATATAATTATGTCATTAATAGATGGAAGGTTAGAGGTGTAATAAAAATAATAGATTAGGAATATTTCTCAAGTGCTAGCCACTTTTACTATACTAGTACTAGTATATAAAACGTGCTTTGCACGTTACTGGTACGTACTATCATATACTCCTTCTATCTCATTTCAATTTTTACATATATATGCTTGTACAGTGAGTTGAGAGATATAATATTTAAAAAAAAATAGATAGTTATATTAATATAATGTATGAGTTTCATGGAGATATATTAATTGTTTTATGTAAGACTCATTTAAAAAAAAGGTTGTAAAGATTGAAATGAAACATCGAAATTGAAAACATGTAAGGATTGTAATGGAATTGTAAAGATTGTAATCGAAAGAAGGGAATATGTAGATTGTTTGTCATATTACATATGGAATGTTGTTCACATTAAGCTTTATTCCGTAGTTATATACATGTAATTCATTGTTGCAGTACTTTTAAGTTTAATGTTTTTTTAAAAAAATTAATGTATTTTGCCGTATTATTTTTCTTTCAACAAATCAATTTCAATATAATAATGTTAATGAATAGTGAATAATGTAGATAAAAATAAAAATGTTAATTATAAGAATCATAATTATTCAAAATTATTTCCTATACTTTTTTTTATTTTTATAACAGTTCTTTTGATAGAGTAGATGGGATTACACATGATGGATGAAAGATAGGATGCCTTATACGATTTAACAGATCATTCTCACGTTTGCTTTAAAATTATAAATTTGAAAAGAAATAGTTAAGGAACAGTTTTAATAAATTTTTACCGTATTTAAAACTTATAAAATTGGAAAATAAAATTTGAGTAAGACAAAAAAAAAATTCAATTGTCAATTATGTCCTTAAGGAATAGTTAACCACTTTTGATCCGACAATAAATATGATCGGGATTATTTAATCAATTTTTTGAGATCTCTCTCCATTCAACTTCATCGTTCTATTCTATCTCACCTCTCCTCCTGTTATATATCATTTCTAACCTACACATTTTCTTTTATTGAATTAAATACGGGATTGCTGGTTCGAAGTTATATAATTAGGAACCATCTTCCTCTAGAAAGCAACGTTTATAGTTTCTTTACCTAAAGTAACACCAAAAGGGAACATGCAGTAAGGAGCAAGCCTGAGTACTTTAGATATCCATGCTGATTACTTGCATTAAGGCAACATGGGAGGCAAGAAGTGAGTGTTGGTGGAGAGAATCATAAACACTCCTCAAGATTTATTTTTCTTTCCCATCATTGCTATTAACTATTTCTACTAATATATATAGATTTATATTTAATTTCAAGTTATTTGTTTTCCCGTGTATATTGCGTAGGTTAGTTTATCCACAATACCAATAATATTTTCAATTAATAGAGTTGTTCGAGGTATTCATAAGTGTCAATCGCATATACAAAGTCTTCGTCATCATCTTAGTAAGGACTTTGAGCAACCATTAGAATAAAATAAACATATGACAAGTCATACCTCCAATCACCAAGAACTGTTCATTTCTAAATCTTTTATCTATTCTAACCCCACTCCATCTCACCTCTAGTATACCAATAGCAAAGATGGAAAAAAAAGGGGAATTAAAACTAGGTATTGGAATTGTCAATACTTTCTCTTGTACGTGTTCATTGTTTAATTTTAACTAAAATGCTTGTAATTTTGTGAAATAGAATAATAATAAATCAAGTTTAAAAAGGAAGTCAAATACGTAATCAGGTTATTTTGTGAGCCTAATACAATATGAAGTGTAACCAAGTGGATGGGGTGTAATACATTTTTTACAGCAAATGATATGCACAATGAACTTAAGCAAATCCAATCTGACATTAAAACAAATCAATTTATTATTGACTCACCTGGGTTGTCTTTAGTAGTGTTAATCCTTCGATACTAGAAACCACTTGAAGTGCACCAGACTTCTTTACACTGACTTCAGTAGTGTGCGTTTCAAATCCAAGCTTGAGACCTTCAGAGGATATAGTAAACATATAATAAATCAGAAAATTATCATCCCAAGTAGTCCCTCCTCCCAAGTCTAGGAACCCCAAAATTAGAACCAATAGAATAGAATATAAAAAATATTAAATATTAATACTTCAGGCTTGCAGTCCTGAGGTTGATTGATTCAAAAACCTCAATCAAACCCAACATCACAACCAACATTCACAAAGTTCATTTGTCTAAATATGTAGTTATTGTATTTCAACAGCCCCATCAAGTGACAACGAATCATGATTATAAGATTATTGTTAGATTATATACTAATGACCTAGCTTTAGTATGAACAATGTTTTAACAATAATTTTGAAATGAGAATCATTGCTCAAATGATTGCGTCTTATAATTTATTTATATGCCGATGCAATAGTCCACTTACTTTATACAGTAGATAAAATGTTATGCGACAACACGCGGAAGATCATATTATTGGTTTCCTTATAAAGTATAAACAGATGCTCACAACTGAGATACACAGGGACTTTCTATCGGAATAGTTGTAGTGTGATTTGGTATTAGTTTGTCTTGACTATAGAATCATGTTAGTGCACTTTGTGTGTATTGAGTAGGATCGCTTGAGATCGTTCGACTTATACTGCACTTTGTGTGTATTGAGTAGGATCGCTTGAGATCGTTCGACTTATACTGACTATATAGGAGAACTTGATCTCAGTTGTTATGGATATTCGTACTCTTAATCCCTGTACAATAATCTCGATGTGTATATTATTGTGAAAATCGTACAGAAGTAGAAGATTAATACTCATGTTCCCTCTTTCTCTAATTTACTTTTTTTCCTTCATTTTTTACAAGGGGGATGAGGTTTTTTTTCTATGAATATTGGTGTAAATTTTTCTCTGGATAGGCGATGGTAATACCATAGTTTGCATATACTAGTGGGAACGCCTCCGATCAGTTAAAACAACACTACTATTCCTTGGCTTTGCTTTCCCTTGACACTTCTCATCTTGTTCCTTCATTGAGTATTCAGAAACGGTACAGAATTTTGAAATTGTTTGTTTTGCTTGAGATCAGAGACTGTGGCAGCATCAATTATTATTAAATGCTGAGCTTGAGCTACTTAAATAATAATAATAATAATAAATCTTGTTATCCTTTTTAATTTAGATTCCATAAGAGTAAGCATCATTCTCCAAGAACCCTGTATCAAAATAATTTAATTTACTTGAAAGTTAATTCTTTTGTTATTCATTTAGTCATGTTTCTGCAGAAAAATTTAGTAGTTCAGTGTCAAGTTACCGTGAGGGCAGTGAATTTTTTATTTTTATTCTATATACAATACCAGATGTAGTTTTTGTTCTTTTTGTTTATTTTAGGAGAAATGAGTTGTTGGAAGATAGATATTGGTTGAGTTTCCAATTTCAGACACCTTTTATTTCATTACCATTTGAGTGGAATGAGTAGATGTGTTCGTCATAGTGGAAGGGGAAGAGAAATGCCCTATGTCATACCTTAAAATGATCTTCTCTTTGTGAAGTTGTATATTTTGTGCTTGGGAATTTTTGTATTTCGAAGACAGGGATGCAACTTGTATCGAAAACCTCGATATATTTGATATAGCTCATTTGGGATTATCTTCCTGAATGGGAATTAGGCTAGTTGTGATGGGACGAGTGGCTCTTCTTGTTGCTGGTATTGCTAATGATTTGATCTAGACTAGGATTTTTACCTTTGGCCTTTCATCTAAAGTTGTATTAGAAGACTGAGGATTTCATAAAACTATTTTGCAACAACTATGAACTATGAAATTTCACCTGCTAAGTTTCTTCATATTTTCTGATTTTACCAATGTGGATTGAGTTTTTAATTTCCTGCTTCATGTTTTATATTCATGGGTTTAACATTTTTTTGTTATGTTAGTAAACAAAAATTGACACTAATGATCAAATGCTATCAAAGTTATTGCGCATTATCTGTTTGATAGATTGCCTAAGTAATTAAGATAAATTTATAGTCAAATTGAAAGAAATGACCTTCTGATATGAATGAATATATTCTTTGATTTGTTATTGATGAACTTCAAATTATGGACATCTCTAATCTTAATTTATATTATTCTTTCTTGCATCTATAACCAAGGTTAAAATAAATTGATTGTGAAATGATGTCGATTTTCCTTTTGCTTCTAATATGAAACATGTTATTTCCAACTGCTTTCACCTATCAGTATCTCATGCAGCTATCTTTCCAACTGCTTTCGCTGTCGATGATCAAGAAGATGGCCAACTGTTGTTTTGCAACGTGGCATTTGGATATTATTAATGGCTAGGATGTTATTGGTTTATTGTTTCTAATAGCATCTGTCGGCACTTTTCTACATTGTCATGTACTATGATATGCTGATTTCTGTTGATCTCTTGCTTATATTGTGGTTTTTGCTGGTATTTTTCTTATTGGTTTATGAGTTTTTGAAGTTCAGTTATTTTTTGAGTTACTGTCTAAATGATCCTGCTAGTTATATCTTCTGGGATTTACTAGTTTGTTTGATGAGTTCTATGCTCGCTGGTTTTCTGCTACTGAAGAACGCTCGTATGCTAGTTTGCTGGTTTTCCATTTGGCTGTTGTATGGTTTTCTTCTGTTCTGTTTGGGTATTTATTATGTTTATCGTTGTAATTAGTAGGTGGTATCTACTGCATAGCTATATGTTCTTCTAGTCTATTTTACTTCCATTTTATTGTGCAATTATAGTTTTTCTTCAATCTTGTTGCTGACTTTTCGTGTTGTGCTTTACCAAGCTGCTGTAATTTCCGTTTTGCTGATTTCCTTGGTTATTGATTTTCTGCTGCTCAACTGCTGTGTTCGCTGTTTTGGGTTACAAGCAACAGGTCTCTCCTATTTTGCTTCTGGTTTTTTGCAATTTGGCTGGTTTTTCTGCATTTCTGTTACTGGTTTTGTTGGCTTCCAAGCTTAGTTCTGCAATTTGGCAAGTTTATTAGCAATCTTGATGCTAGTTTTCTTTGCTGCTAGGCTATCATCATGTTGGGTGCTTATGCAAGAAAGATAATTTCGAAGAAAATTTATAAAAATTTTATTTATCTATGTAAGATAAAATATATTACGTTTTCGACTATGAATAAGTTTATGCTTATGATGATACTTTGATGTATATATTGGAGTTTACTTGGATAGTTTAATATTTTGTGTTCGAATATAATTTAGGGTTGTGTTTATGGTGATACTTTGACATTTATGTTAAATATATATTACTTTTTTTCCATTTCAGGTATATGGTATATCTTTAAGGTATTAATTTCATAAAAGTTTTAGAGAGAAAAAAAAGCATATATATTATTTATACAATGAACTATTCATAATTGATATTATAAAATTTAAAATTTAAAATTTATCATTGGATTAACAATGAAGTTTTTATCTTAGCAACAAAATATTTACCAATGAATTAGCAACGTGATATTTACTAATGCATTATCAACCACTACTTTAGCAATTATGTCATTTTGTTGCTCATCCATTAGTAGCTC
Source organism: Pogostemon cablin (assembly GCA_023678885.1). NCBI lineage: Eukaryota > Viridiplantae > Streptophyta > Magnoliopsida > Lamiales > Lamiaceae > Pogostemon > Pogostemon cablin. The sequence continues at coordinate 1,780,367 of CM043006.1, forward strand.
GATTTAGTAATAGAATTAAAGTATTTACTAATGGAATATTATGTTGGTTTAAAAATATTTTTAATTGTAGTGTCATTTTTTAAATAAATAATGTAAATTCATACTTTGTTCGATGATTATTTTATTTTATTTTTTTAGTAGGGAATAATTGATAAGTATGTATTGATTTTTAGAATAATTTATCTTTAACACAAGTGAATAAAATTATTTGCTTTTAATTTACTCAAAATTCATACTTTGTCCGATAATTATTTTATTTTATTTTTTGTTTAGTTGGGAATATTTGAATAATTGATAAGTATGTATTAATTTTAAATTAATTGATCTTTAACATAGATGAATAAAATTATTTGCTTTTAATTTACTCTAATTGATAGTTATAATTTTACATTTTGAATTATTTATTTTAAATTACTTTAATTGTGATAAAATTATTAATGTTGTCATGTAATTTAATAATTAGTTAGAAAGAAAATTATGAGAATAACAAATTTTATTATTAATTTTTTTAAAAAAAAATTGTCATATAATGACGAAAATTATGTGTTGCATTTAAGTATAACTCATTTTCTAATGATAATGTGACGATTTATATTACCATTACTATAGTTAGAGATTTGTGACAAAATATATTATGTCACTAATTGTTTAAATAATTCATGAAAAAATTATATCGTCATGAAAATAAATTTTAATCATGACAATAAGTTTCTTCACAAATTTCATTAAATTTGTCATTGAAAAATTAACCTCTAATATTTTATTCAATAAAAAGGTATTTTTAAAAAATTGTGACTCATTTATGAATTTCTTCATAAAATAAACTAATTAGTGACGAATAAAATTACATATAATGAAAATAATAAAATGCGTCGCCTCTAAATATATTTTAGTAATGAAAATAAAATCTGTCACCTTTGAGTAACTAAATATGATGAAATTCTTGCGTCGCAAAAATTTTCGTCACAAAATGTATATTTTACTGTAGTGTATGATCAAACGTTTTGCATATTATAATTTATTTGTATGTTATTGCTAAAGTCCATTTACTTTATGTTGTAAATAATATGGTATGTGGCGTCGCACAGGAGATCATATTATCAGTTCCTTATAAAGTATAACCAGATGCTCACAACTGAGATAGACGGGGACAATCTATCATGATGGTTGTAGTGTGATTTGGTATTAGTTTAAATTACACTAACGCACTTTGTGTGTATTGAGCAGGATCGCGTGAAGTTGTTCGATTTATACTTACTATATAAAAGAACCAGACCTCACTTATTATGGATGTTCGTACTATGAATCCATATAAAATAACCTCGACACATAATTTAGTATTTATTTCTTTGATTCGTCAATGGGTGAGATTTAATTATTAAATCAATATGCTCGGTGAGTTGAGAAATAGTATTGTCTGTATGGTGTGTTGTTGATTGTAGAAGGAATCAGTGTCCTAATAAATTAGGCTGATGATTTCCCCTTGAGGAGCTCATAAAGATTATCATGTAACCTTGTAGGTGGATTTGATCCAACATGATAATAAGATTGAGTGGTACTACTCTTGTATAAGAGATAAATTAATTAAGTTGTCAGTAACTCATTTAAATAGTGGACATTGTATATCTTAAACACGGGGAGTTAAACAGGCTCATAATAAGAAGGAGCTCATAACGTAATTTGGGATTAGGGTGGCAGTGAAATCATAATTCTTTAGTGGATTGAATTATTATTATTGGGCTTAAGTATAAGTTTTGGGCTAAACTTGGATACTTAAGTCCAATGGGAGGTCCAACCTTAATTTCTCCTCCAGGTCTCTGTTGTAGCCTATAAATAGCCATCTCAACAGTCTAGAACCCCAAAATTCATGCCTACTTTCAATTTTACGTGAGAAATCAGATTTCTCATCAGAAAAGAGAAAACGTGAGATTTAAGAGAGAATGCAGATTGAGATTGCCTATAGGTTCGTCACTTGTACAACGTCTAGATGAGGCATAAGAATACAATAGAAGATCGAGAGGTCATTTCTGCAGCTGTTCAGGTTTGCATACGCAGCCCACGGTAAAAGGTAATAATTACTATTCATTCCGCTGCGTTAGAATTGCATGAAACCCGTACAGATTACATAGATCATAAGATCCAATTACCATCAATTATAAGCTACATTAACTAAGTCGAAAGTTTCAAGATGGTGAACTGTATTACGATGAAGCTCAAAAGTACAACAACCAATCAAACCTAACATCACAACCAACATTCACAAAGTTCGTTTGTCCATATCTGTAGTTACTATATTTCAATAGGCCCATCAAGTGACAACGAATCATGATTATAAGCTACATTAACCAGGTCGAAAGTTTTAGGTTGGTGAACTGCATTGATGAAGCTCAAAACTACAACAACAAACTACATCAACTTACTATGATCATGTGGTTGACCATCTATGTAAATGCGCTCCCATGGCTTCTCAACTATATTTACAATTTCAGTAGTGACCTATGATAAAAAAAAAATTAAAAAAAAAAAGATATCAAGATTTCACAGATCATTTATACATTTTCTAAGGGCTCATAAATTGGTATCACTATCCAACCACACTCACCAGGACACTGAATGTTAATTTTTTATTTAGAGTATAACATATCCAGAAAACTAAATACGCACAAGTCCAACTTCAAGGGTGTTATTAGCATCAAACTAAACAAAACTGAATTAGAGAAGCCACTGTCTTGATAACAAACAAAAAATCTCAATACAGATGATCCACATTGAACTGACATAAAAAGAATAAGTTACCAACGATTCTTAAATTGAAACTTGAACTATAAATTACAAATATCAGTATACCTTTTAGATCTTACAACACTCTTGACTTCTCTTCTTTATCCTCAATTTCACTTTTGTTATCCTCATCATCATCCTCTTTCTCCCCTATTAAGAGTGAATAAAGAAAACTGTTATTGACCGTTCACTTAGAAGTAAAAAAAATTACATGATTTTCTTTTGGGGCATCCGTAGGCAGGGAGTGCCTTCCCACATTGATCGTTATTTGCTTTATACGATTTATAGACTAAGTGTACTCTATCGTAGTAGCAGCGGGAAACCAAGTTAAATTATCAATCCATGGGAAACCAAGCAATTTAGAGTTTAATAGATCGTAAGTTTATTGTGATTTTATAAGGACAAACATAAGATGGGGAGATATGCAAGCAAATAAAATGCAAAGAAAATAAAGAAATAAGCAACATAAAAGATACAAGATATGATGGATATATGGATTAATGAATGAATGTGAGATGGATTCCAAATGATGCAAGGATGAGATTAGAATAATCATGGCATGGAAAATCTAGAGTTTATGCAATCAATTCTAACATGTCATAAGCAGTGCAATAAGGCAATCATAATGCACACCTAATCCCTTTGAGTAAAGTAACTAGGATATGAACTCATGACAAGCTTTTAAAATGCTCTTATGATTGATTCTTACTTTCAATTCCCTTCAAGGTACTATGATCATAAGATTGGGTTCTCCTCACTAGATTAATTATCGAGCATGAGTAATTCACCTAGTGTCCTATCTTAAATGTTCTAAGCATATAAAGGTACTACCATACTCTTCCTACATTAACATGCATAATCTCCATAACAACATGATTTAATCAATTAACCAAAACACATAATCAGATTGGATATCCTAACCACATGTTAAGAGAAATCAACCACACGTATCATCATAGAGATCAAGTAGTAGAGAAATTAAAATATAAATTACACAAAGTCCATTAAACATTAGAATTTAATTGCATTAAATCCAAATCAACCAACACCAATCATAATTGCTAATCTCATAAAGGAGATTAACCAAACATGGTTTCAAGTATCACAAAAGACATTATTTTACAAAATTCCATGAATGAACAAAAGAAAATTGCAAAATAAGAATTTGCTTCCCTTGAATTTTTTCACTCGAAAATCCTTATTTTCTTGCAATCTTCAACACTCTAATGCTTCCTTTATCAATTGGAGTGGGGGATGGTAGTGGATTTGATGGAAGATTATGGGTGGAATGGATGGAGATATGGATTGGGGAAGAAGGTGTGTGAAATGGTGGTGTGGGAGTGTGTGTGAACGAATTGGGGATCCAAAACTAATATTTGAATGTGGAATGGGAGTTAAATAGCCAAAAAGGAGAAAAACTCATGATTTTCTAGCCAGGTGGCCGTTATTTACGAATATTCGATCGAATTTTCCTAAGTGTGGTCGAATTTTCGTGAAAATATTAGAAAAATTCGACCCAATTTCCCTGAGGGTGGATGAATTTTTCTTACAGCGTGACTGATAAGTCGTAATGTTACCTTATTATTTTAGATGAATTCATATATATTTTTATATGAGTTGTGATTATTTTATATTAATTACGACTTATTTCTATTTCACACATTATATTTTAATTATTTTATTTCTTATTGAAACAGGCCAAAAATATAATAATTTTAATTGCTGGATATTAAAAGATTTGACCAAATAAATTAAGGAGAGATTTGATTTGAAGAGCCTAAGAAAACTTACAAAAGGAGAAAAGATCCAATGAATCTGGACACTCTTCAAGATGGAAGGTCAATGATAAATTAATTCATGATCCTTATATTATTGTTGGACATCACACACATCGAGAGATCACGTTAGGATGCTAGAGCAGATTGGGGGGACGCGAGGAAGCATCCACCATGAAGAACATCTGTTCTTTTGTTCTTTATTTTTAATTTAGTTTAATTATGTAATTTCGTTTCTAGTTCGAGGATTGTGAACCTCCGTAAAATAATTTATATGTTTGATTATGAATAAATATACTAGCATGTTTAATAAATTTATTTTGTGATTGGCTATGATGTTAATTTTGAATTTTCAATTGGTTGTGTAGACTACCCCTCTCATATGTGATTGATTATTTAATAGCTATTTTACATATTATAATCTGTAATTGTTATAATATTGTGAACCGAGTAGCAAAATGAGGAAGTACCTCTTGAAATCACGAAATCTAGGTTGTATGATTTGCTACCCCCGTTTTTATAGTCTAGTAGTCCTAATATCTAAACCCTAATGCATTGTCGAGTTCGAATTCATAGGGTCACTCGGGAATAGTTTAATCTAGATGTCGTACCCTAGATTATTAAACTTAAGGATATTTTGAGTTAACTGGTCGTACCGTTAGCTTAGGGGCTTGAGTTTATGAACTTGTTGGTGTTTTAGGAATTTCATATATGTGAATTAGGATACGGGAGGGGATCAAATCCTTGGACTAGGTTTGTTTTTATTTATTATTTTAATTTTATATTTTGCTATTTTAATTATTTATTTTCATGTTTAATAGTTGTTAGAATATAATTCCAACCCCCATCCGGTTATTTTTGTAAACACTTTAAATTCAATTAAAATTCAATTACTCCCGTGGGTTTGACCCTTACTTACCCTACTACATTGTTAGTGAGTTTGTTTGAAAAAATTACAAATATTATTTTTGGGTGGTGCCGGCGACAGTAGACCAGTGACTTGCCTCCGATGCTTTGGTTTCCCCTTTTTTGCACAAAAATTCAACCAATTTTTCCTGCAGTGGTCGAATTTTTGTGACAGCTTCGCCTCGATTCACTATTTTGGCTCGTTCTCCCTTGTTTTAACTCCAAATTGAGATCCGCCTTTTCTAACATCTTCCTCTTTATTTCTAGAATCAATTTTTATGTGAAAATCATACAAATTCCACCAGAGTACAATTCTCTAAATATTTACAAATATCGAGCAATTTAGGGCACTTAAACACTCAAACGAAGCATAATTATACCATGCTATAAATGGACCCAAAATTCACGAGATTTCTACACTCATCAGCCCCTCAAACTTAAAGTGTTGTTTTCCCAATAAAAGACAAAGAAAAAGAACATGAGGGTAGAAATTGAGTTAATTGGAGCATGGACCAAAGAAATAATATAATCATTCTCAACTAATCAATCAAATTAAACCACATGACTAAAACATCAATAAACCTATGCACAAATCATGATGGGAATAATACAAGTACAAAAATCATTCTCACTAATCTTCTCAAGGTAGTGTATATACTCACACTTATAGAGCAGATATTGAGGACATGTTTACACTCATGATCGATTCACATGCATGCATTATCATAGGCTTGCCAAAGTTCTCAAACTCTCCATCAGTAATAAAGTGTGTCAATCATTGAATCAAATAGGACTTTATATTTAGATTTAATGAAGGCTCTTTGGTAAGGGAGAAATATATATATGGATAAAAGTGACTCAAATATATGTGTGGATGATTAGAAGAGGCGTCCCCCTTCTCGTCAAGCACTCTTTCTTTCTCTTAAATACACTTCTTCCTTCTCCACTTTTAATGCTCTACATCATCCCTTCCTATTTTTTCAATTCTTGAACTTGAGCATTTATTTTGTAATCATTTTTTCTCTATACTTTTTATAATACACATTTGAGTTTTTTCTTTCTTTTTTAGTTCTTATGCACATTTTGTTATTTATTTAGAACTTCATTAATTTTTTCCTTGCTTTTACATCATCATTCACTAGCTACCATTTCTTTTCAAACAGAAACTTCTTCATTTCAAGTACAATTTTCGCTCTTACTTTCATTACCTCATTTAATAATCATCTCCAACAATCACTCACACAAAAGGTTTTATGTAAAGGCTCAAGTGGGTTTCATTTGTTTGTAATGAATTAAAAATAAAATAATAGACTCCATAGGCTCAAAATGTCTTACAAGGGAACAATGTTATCACTACTACAAAACTATGAATAGATGACAGTGAATAGATATCAGTTATTTATAAAATTGATATCTATTGAATGAATGACCGATATCTATTATACAACCGATATCTATTATGATAAAATTACTCAAATAAATATCGGTTATTGGTTGTTGATTTCTTTTAATGATGTCTATTTAGTATATAAAAATCGGTTAAATTTAGTGATATCTTTTGATCGATATTAATACGTAAATTTATTTAATTTATAATAATTTATAAAAAAAATAAAACACATTTTTTTATATAATATAAAACGTGTAACTAAAAGATGGGTTTTCTCCTGAACATCTAACACAGAAATCACAAAATTGAATTCACAAAAATCCCTAAGTCCATCGTCCACAATCAAGAAACCCTAGCCACCAACTCAAGAACCTGCCACCCTCTCCGTCGACCGCCGTTTCACACTCCGGTGGACTCCATACTCCACCACCATCTCCCTTCTCACGCGACACCGCACCCGCTCATTGCTCGCGGCGTCGCACCCGCTTCCTTCTTGCAGCAATGCACCCACCACCATCTCGCGTCGCCACACCCACCACCATCTCGCGCCGCCTTACACGACAGTAGTTCGCGCCGCCTTACACGATAGTAGCTCGCTCTGCCACACACGCCACCCCCTATTTTCAGCCACTTGCTCCTACACCAGGAACACTTTCCCGATGGTATTTCTTTGCTTCATCTTCTTTTGGGTTGTTGTGTTCTCTTTCTCACTTATTATTCTATCATTTTTGTATCTGTAAGAATTTGACTAGGTATGATAATGTGAGTCTTCTGATTTGATTTGGATTACCCATAGTGAGAATCTAAGGGCATTTTGCTTGTGTGATTTGGCATCAATTAATTGGAATTTTGAAATTGAAGTTGTAGTAACTTTATCTGAATTCAAAATTTTCTTTTTCCATTTCAAATTGCGTCAGTTTAGGTTTAGGATTTCTAACTCTGTGTTCAACTTCTGTGTTGTTAAACAATTATATTATTTTGTTTGCGTCCTGTGATTCCATGATGGACAATTTTTCTTGGTATGTCGCTTGCATTGACATAAATCTTACTTTTTTATATCTCTCTTTATGAGGGTTGTGGGTATCTGTATGCAAATACTGGATGTGGAGTGAATATGGCTTTGTGAAACATGTATAATTATTGACCTACTTTTCAACTTTGAAGTGGGTAATAAAGTTCATGTAAATGAAGGAATATAATAATCTTTGAGTTGGCTTATAACATATTAACATGTAGTGTAAAACTTTACATGAAACTTTATCTCTAATTCAGTGTCATGTATCATCTTTATCAAACCATTTTGTTCCATTTATTCTTAAAGCATTGTTTCTCTTCAAATACCCCATCAGGATTATGCATTATATAGGTTATATACTTGTTCAAAACTACTTTGGGGTTGAAATGTTGTTTAGACTGCTGTAATACTAATTTCTTTTCATTTTATTTTCCCAATATTTTTTTAACTGAATGTTTATAAATAGGACTATGTTCCAACTGTATTCGACAATACACATGGACTAATGAAATCGCATTTAATTAAGAATTAAGAACATGAAGTGATGATGAAAATATTCCAGAACACATGGGGTATGTTTGAAAAATTACTGGTACTGATCGGGAGTGAATTAGACAGTGAAAAGCATATTAGTAGAAAGCCCTATCAGTCTAGTTTCTAACACAATAAACAGAATGTCGTTTGGAATTTTCTACAAGAAGTTATGCTCGTTTTTCTGGAAGGTGGCAGATGCTACAGAGAATCTGCCAATTCATGCATTTGAAGTGTTTTGGTGCCTTTCCAACTATCATTTCTTGGTCAAGTCTGTATATTTACTATATTAACTATTATATTAATGTTTGCATGAGTTTTAGGGGTCAAAGAAGTATTTAAAATGGTCAAATGAATCTAGTAAGTGATGAGTCAATTGTTTAATGCATGAGTGTTCCAGAGTCTTGTAATGACTACGTTATATAGAGCCTCATTCCATTGTATTTGCAAGTAGAAAAAAATTTATGAGAATATAAGTTGTTTGAGAGTGTTTACTCTTGTCTAGAAGATGGATTTCTTTTAAATTTCTCTTAGTCTTAGTGGTCCAATACCTGAATCATTTGCGAACCTAGGAAGGTTTGAAAGAGTGTAAGTGCTGAAATTATATCTTAGCCCAATTAGTAATGGGTCCCATCTCTTGAATGTCTCATACTAGACTTGTAAAATAAAGTATCATATCTTCTGCACTACTAGTCTACTACTTCCCATTCAGACTACTATCCTTCTACGAATTGTCATCATATCATATATAGCTTCTTTAAGGTTATAATCCATCTAATTATTTTTAAATTTATGAACTAACATGGAAAGTTCGAAAACACAGCTTATGAAGGTTTAATTTTTCTCTAATATGTCAATAATTTTGGAATTATTACTAGATTATACTTCTAATCGTATAACTTAAATCTTGTCTTGTAAAATTATAGCAGGTTAAAAATGATTGGATGTTTATATGCTCTTTAATTTGAATTATGAAATCAAATTTATCTTCAAATGCAGAGATAAAAGGGAAGAAAGATGACTGGGAATGTCAGTGTAAGGTGAAATCAGCAGCTTTAGCTATTGATGTAGATTTGTACAAGATCTCTCCCCATCTTCTCTATCAAGACAACAAAAGGGTACTTTTCTTTCTTATTTTTCTTTTTTATTCTTACAATTTTACGTAGTTTTTGCATCATTAAAGCATTGAATTGACTTTTTGCTCACTAAATTAGTTCACCATTGAGTTCATGTTTGATATCATCATCCATTAAAAATACCAGTAGATTTCATGTTTCATGATCGTGTATTAAATTAAAACTTTGAAAATGTTGATCAATTTAGTCAGCTACAACCGATTTCTTGCACATGCATAGCTGTTTATATATTGTAAGCAACATCATTACTTTTTTATTTATTATCTCTTATGCGCATGCATAAAACATTGTATAATATGTTAATTGATGTGGTAGGAACTTGTACAACAAGTTACTCAGCGAAAATTATCTCCACAAGTTCAAATTTGTTGATCCATATGTTGTTGGATTATCTCCATCAAAAAAAAGGGACAAAAATCATGAAGTTTTATAAATTCAACGAAGGGCACGTGCTCTTTCGGATGGAATGGTGGGCACAACTTCTAGTCAACCATGCTTAGTGCCATGTAATACATCAGGGTAAGTATAAAATTTACGAATTACTCATTTAAAATATATTTGCAAATCCTTATTTTATTTTAATTTTTGGAATATGCAATAATCACTGGATTTTCACACTTATCTTTCCACATGATGAAGATGTTTGCTAGATGGATCATTTTTATAATGGCATTCATGATTTGGGATGGAAGCAAGTGGTTAAAAGTAAGTTATCATTCTAGTACTGAGAACAGTAACCTCTTATAGTATACATGATTGAGTTTATAATTTATACTTCTATTATTTTTTTAAATGTTTTAATAGGGCTTTAAAATTGTTTAGTGCTCAAACAATGGGAAAGAAATGAAAGAAACAAACAACGTGAAAAGTCATTAAGGTACAAAAAGCTGCCAAATATTTATAGTGATCGATTGATCAAAAACTATGTACTTATATTACTTTGAAAATATCTAGGTACCTAAGCAATCAGATTCCTTCAAGTGTGGCTTTTTTGTGATGAGATACATGAAGGAAATCGTTGAATCAAGTGTATCTATAAATATGTCATCCATCCAATCATTGGTAATATTGTATTTATATGAGTGAGTAATACTATATTAGATATCTGATATACATTTTTGAATATTGTAGTTCACACAATAGAGTTACACACGTGATGAAATCGATGAAGTGCGAACGGAGTGGGCAGAATGTTGTCAAACATACATGTATCCGTAGAAAAAGGTATTAAAAGTTAATGTATTGGATTTACTATATAAGAATTATTTGTGTGTAGTATTCATATTTGTGTTTCAAATAATATATGGCCTCGTAGAATATCTAATGTTGTATGATCCAAATTAAGGAACAATGTAATATATTGTACCATGAATAAAGAATTTATTGTTTTATACTAGCTTTATTACTGGTTTTTTAGTTGTGGTTCTCTTAATGCTGCAGATATGCATAGCTAGCTGTGGTGCAGTGGATTTTATTAATCAAAAAGGACATCATGACGTTTTGTGGTTGGGATATCATGAGTACCTTTCCATTTAGTAGTTATATGTGTTTTGTGGTTGGGATATCATGAGTACCTTTCCATTTAGCAGTTATATGTGTTTTGTACTTTCTTTCAATACTTATTAAGTCATTTGAATATTTGGAATGTTCGACAATGTAGTCACGGATACTTATATTAGATTAAGAATGAAATATTTGTCGAAATGGATGCGTTATTTGAAATTCAATCTAAATTTAGAACTTATTGTTTAAATAATTTAGGCAGGTTAAAATACCAGTGAATTTACAAATAGATATCAGTTAGTAACTGATATCTATACTCTAGAATGATATTAGTTTTTCACTGATATCTATTAATCAATACATTTAATATCAGGCTAATTAATATCAATGTTTTCTTCATAAATGCCGGTTAGTAACTGATATCTATACTCAAGAAAGATATCGGTTTTTACCGATATCTATTTATCAATACACTTAATATCAAGCTTATTAATATCGATATTTTATTCATAGATATCGGTTAATAACCGATATCTATATCATACAAAGATATCGGTTTTTCTCCGATATCTATTCTTCAATGCATTAAAAATTAGGTTTATTAATATTTATTTTTCAACATAGATATCGATTAAAAATCAATATCTATAACAGACATAGATATCGGCTTTTCTCCGATATATATTCTTCAATACATTTAATATCAGGCATATTAATATCAATTTTTTCATTATAGATATCGATTAATAATCGATAATAATAGTAATAGATATCAGTCAAATAACCGATATCTATTGAACATACCTATAATATCGCCTCCATTTATAACGGTCAAAAATTTGAATAGATATCGGTTATTAACTGATATCTATTGACAGTTTTGTAGTAGTGTATAGTAGGGATATCATATGGCTAGTGACTTCAATTTTCAAGGATGCATGACCTAAGATTTTTCAACAATCTCCACACAAATGTAGCCTGAAGCAAGACGAATGGCAAGCTCTAGAACACATACACTTGAATGATTATGTTGATTGGGTTTATTGATTTTCTATCATTGGTTCTCTAGATCTTGATGTTTATGATGATTTGTGTGGTGTGTTGTTTTAAACATGTGATTAGATTGAGAAGTCAATTATGTGTTTAGGATAGTTCATTGAATCATTTTGTCATACACCTCATGTGCATTATAGATCTTAAAGAGATAGAGATGTCCTTTAAGATTTAGAACCCTTTGATAAAACATTCGATTTGTTAGATTGAGAGGTCAATTGATCGTGTGAAGGGACTCTCCAATTGAACTTAGTACCTAGTTGGAATTTTTTGATTGAGAACCAACCTTAGAGCCATTTTGAGACATTGTAAAGGATATACATCCTATCCATTCCGAGAGGAAGTTTAGGTGGAAATAGTGTTGGCCCTTATTTATTAACCCATGACACATATGAATATGAATTAGTTGCATGATACCTAGATTTTTCATGCTTTAAGTATTGCTAGTCTCATTCTCTATCTACTTGGCTCATTCATCCATCTTCCATTCATCTATCCCATTGTTTAATTGTCATTTTTTTTATTAATCCTACCCCTTTATGATCATCTCTATAAAACTATGATAAACACGAGATCGCTTAAACTCTAGTACTTCCTCCCTGTGGTTCGATAAATTCTTTAATTGGTCATCCCGACTACAAAGTGGCTAATCAAATGGTGCCGTTGTCGGGGAGATAACAATTGCTAGTGGTTTAACGAAGGAGTATTTTGATTAAAATTACTAGAGATATTTTTATTTCTTTTTATTATTTGCTTTGGAAATTTTTTTATCTCACTTTTTCGTTTTGATATGTACTTGGAAACTACCTTGAGAGAAGAAGAAGGGGGACCAAAGCCAAAAATAGAAAGTTTGAAGAAGAGTTGTAGTAAGCTTTGAGAAGAACATCAAAATGGATGGTTGGAACCAATTCACGAATGTCTTTGGGGATCAAATTGTAAGGGTTCCCACTTCCACAATCAAGAGGCTACATGAATGAGAGTAAATAAGGTTACAATTTCCAAATGGATCAAGATAGCTCTCAATACTACAATCAGTGAAGAAATGGAGAATGGCAACAAGCTTACAATGTAAATATATTCCACCCTTATCAAGCGTGTGCTTATTCTTCACCAAATCCCAACACCAATCCTTTGTTCTAAAATTACGCCTTATTGGACTTATATAGAAGATGTGCTCAAGGAAGTAATGAAGGCCAAAATTCTCAATCAAGTTTAATTTTTAATGAATCCTCCGAGATAATTACACCCGCTACCTTGGAATTGACAAGACAAATAAGGATGATGAATCAAGGTGCTTATGGTCAAGTCTTGCCTAGTACAAGTTTGGGGGGTGGCAAAATGTGCAAGGTGTGTTGATTCCTAGTCATATGGAGCAAGAACAGTGGAGGATGCCTACCCAAGGAAATTCTTCTTTCATGGGAGCGAATGATTTCTAAGGAAATTTTCAAAATAACTATGAGGGAAGTTTTAATGGGAATTATCCACCAATTCAAGGATGAAATTTTGACAACCAAGAGGGAGTAGACTTGCAATAAGTTGAGGAAGAAAAATCATCTCTAGAAGTCTTAATTTAGATGATGGAAGCAAACCTTGAGGAGAACAAGAAAAGAGGCTTGAGAAGAAGAAGAGAAGAGATGAAGCAAATGAGAAGAGGTTTAAAGCCCTAGAGCATTAATTGAGCCAAATTGAAAGTGCTTTTACCAATTTTCAACAAGTTGAAGAACTTGACTAATAGATGGCGTATTATTAAAGAGAAAAAGAAAATAAAAGGGGGTGGGGGAACAGAAAAGTAAAGATGTTTATCGAACTGATAAATTCAGTGGAAAAAACCAAACAAGCGGCTGAAAAAGGTCAAAATAGGGATACATCTAATCAATATCATCTAATTCTTCTCGCATATGCTTGAGCGCTGGAATATTCATAATCTCATGCTTATTCACCTTTGGAGTATTGAGTTTTGCTTGTAGACGACTGTTGGGCTTAGTTGTTCATTGATAAAAGTCCTTCTTCGGGCTGCCTCGTTTCTTTTTCGTGACACTACCTAGTAGTGTTGGGAACTCATCCATTTCCCCCTTATAAGTGAGATCAGTGTAGTCAGAAAATCTAAGTTGAGTATCCATATGGACGACTCCAGGGTTAATAACAGTTGTAGATTTACTAATAGGAGAAGACGCGGGTTCTAAAGACCTGCACCCAATGCCCCCACCGGAGAGGTCCTAGAAGCAGCATGATCATCTATGTAATGTAGGTCGTGGACCTCTTCATAACCCTCAAAAATTGGTGTCGTAGAAGAAACCATCTCAAAGTTTAATGAACACATCATCAGGGTTGTAAGAATTCGCATGACTGAGTTTATAAACTCTGGAGAAGCAGCAATATGTTGATTAGTGTTAGCAAAAATCTCTTGATTAGTTGTAGCTTCATCCACCGCATAAGAAACAACGTCATTCAGTGCACTGAACTTGTTTGAGAGCGGAACAACTAAAGACGATTTATGGGAAGCCAGGATATGCAAGGCTGCATTGATGGCGTCAGAGGAAGCAGCAAGGTTAGCCAGCTGAGCCTTCCACGTATTTGTAGATACCCAGTAGGGGAAGAGACTCACAGATGCCGGAGCCGACTTCGGGGACACTGGGATCAGAGCAGGTATTTGGGTACAGAAATAAGGTTCAGAAACAGTATCAACAACTTGAAGATCTGTAAAACCCTCAAATTGTGGCCTGTGTCCTAGTGTCCTCTCATGAGAAGGAGCCATCTTAGAATCTGGAGCTGCCCCAGGTTCTGAACAATGAGGAGAGATCGTAGGCAGAGTCACCTCTATGTCTAGAGGTGTTTTACGTTTCCATATCTTCCTTTTCTAAGTCACAAATCCATCTTCGTCCACAGCAGCTCTCTTTTGTTGGGGTGGGGCTTTCCCTTTTTTTGTTATTCTTACAATCCAAAGCCACATGTCCCAAAGAAGAGCAAGACTCACAAAAGGCAGGCAATTGTTCATATCCAATAGATATTGTCAAAGTATGGGAAGAAAAGGCTATAGAAAGCTTATCAGGCAGTTCATCTTGTACATCAAGGTCAACCAAGACACGTGCGAAATGGCCCGTAGAGCCATCCAATGCCTGGGTGTCAATGCGAATTGGCGTTCCAATAGCGGATGTAATAGAGAATAGGATACGCTTAGTCCACAACTCAGACGGTAGTTCAAAAATCCTCACCCAAATGGAGACCATGGATGTTTTCACTCTGCATGGATTAAAGAAGGGAACACATGGCTGAGTTCTAATCTTGCCAGCCTTGAACTGAAAAATTCAATTTTTTAAAACTGACTGCCGAAGATTTGAATCCACCAAGTAAACGTTGTAAAAACCTTTGCCCAAATGAATCGTATGTACAGCGGGGTGGGCCATAAATTTGTAAGAATTAGAGATAAGTCACTAGAGGAGAGCGGCAGCTGACCTTTATCTAGTAGAGTGCGTATAGTGATGCGAGAAGAGCATAAGGTAACCCTACGCTCAAAATAAGAATCCTCAATAGGAATCGAAATCCCCTCCTCTGTTCGATGGATCAGAAACATCTCAGAGGAATTAGCATCTTTAAAGGATTCAAGAAAAGCAAGAAGAGAGTAAAGTCGAAGAAGAGTTGGAGAAAAAAGAGAATTTGGGAGATGTAGAATCAAAAGAGGTGTTTGAAGAGCCTATTAAGGCAAATGATGTTAAAGAAAAGGAACAAAGTCTAAAAGCAAATGATGATGACTTGAAGAGTGAAATGAGCATATCTAAACCTTTAAACTCTTTAAGTTTTTTTAATTTCATAATATTGTTTACATTGACTTTGTCTTACCCATTGATTCTTCTCATATACTTAGAAACAAAAGAGAACTCGAAGAGATGTTGGGGATCTATTTGGTAAAGAGGAATAAGTGGTGTTCAAGAATGAAAAGAGCAATGGAGTGTAAGCTCAAAAGAGTCGAATTTCTAAAGCCATGCTCGAAGAATGCAACGGAGGTTGTCACTTGCCACAAGTGCCTACTAGAGGAAGAGGCACAATGATTAAAATTCGATGGCAAGGACGAAAGATATCCGATGTCATTCCGATGAGTTCTCCATATCCCGTCTGGCATGAAGACATTAAATTTAGTGCTAGATGGGAGGCAACACATCATTATCTTTATTACTTTATTTATTGCTTTCAATAAGGATGCTTGTTTTGTTTTGCATTTTTGGCATGAAGGTTGATTGTGCTCGTGAGGAAGATGTGTATTGGAGATACGAAAAGTGCTTGATTTGAAGTATATAAGTAAGTCACACCACTTTTTACAAACTTAACTCGAAACTCTTGTTTCAATTTAAGTTTGGGGGCTATGGCATGGTGTGACATACTGATGAGCGTTTTGTCAACACACAATATAATCCCCAAGTATGAAGGATATCAATTGTAGTTTCGATAGGCGACAAAGTGATTATCGAACCCAAGGGACATATTATTATCAATTATATTCTAATGAATTAAGACTACTTTTGCAAATTAGTTTAAGGTGATTAAGTAACTAAATAACAAGTAATTAAAATAGCAAATAAAGTGAACAAGCAATAGAGATAATACGACTGTGATCAAGTGAGAAATTAGGTAGTTCTTTGGGTCATCCAGTTTTACTTATTAATCTCTCTTTCATGCGTTGATGTCCGACTCTGCCTTGTGGTCTATGGACACATCACTAAACCATGCAAGTTCACTCTATAGACACAAGTAAACATGCGTATGACACGTGTGAATATCCTCGGAGCAAGAGATATAATTCAACCTCCTTTCTAGGTACTATCAGTATCAATTATTTCCCTTTCACTTAGTACTCTAACCCGATATGATCTCCCTTTATAGGTAGTATGAAGTTTTACTCTTTATCCTACTTATTAACCCGAATATTATTCAATTAACAAGTATTCATATAAGATAGTTCTAATAAGACTTCGGAATTCCTTCACTTAGAATTATAACATGTAATCCTACTCAGCAGTGAACGCACTCAATCAATAACCAAGATATGTATTCAGACTCTACATAACAGTTAATGATGCACAAAATGACTGTGAGTATGAATTTAAAAGGCGCAATCTTATATAAAATAAACTACAAGTGGTGTTGTACGAAGTTTACACATGAAAGACAAATTAACTCATAAAACCTTCATAACCCTAGAACTATCGAAGCGGTTCTAGCCCATGATTGATCTAGGAACAATCATGGTGGTTGGTAGGATCTTACCCATAGTCTTGAAAATTACAAGATAAATTAAGAAGCAAAGCAAACCCTAGATGCGGGTGCCGTTACGACTCTCTCCATCTTGAATCTTCACTAGATTCTCACTTGGTTTGATAGACGAACCTCTCTCAAAGCTCCTTCGGATGGCGATAGGGTTTCCGTGGTGAACAGATGATGAAGTGTTGTGTTTTCCATTTTCTCCTGCGAAAGCTCTTCTTTTATACTTGTGGAACCTCCTTACGGGCCTTAGATGGGCTTTTGCTTGAGGCATACGTCAAATTTGGTAAAAGAATCCTGGAATTTCCAAAAATAAAAGTAGCAAAAATCTGTTCGACCAAGCCTAGATTGGTCGAGCAAGGCCTCCTGGTCAAGCAACGGTCGAGCAAGTTTTCTGTAAGTTTTTGCACATTTTGTTCTACCAGCGCTCATATGTTCGACCAAGATGATGCTAGTCGAGCAACATTCCTTGGTCGAGCAAGCTCTCTGTACATTTCTGCATATCTTGCTCGACTTGAACACCTTGTTTGACTAAAGTGATGATGGTCGAACAAGGTCCTGAGGTCGAACAACCTTCGAAAATCGCTTCAAAAATCGTGTCTTCCAATTTCGAGCTCTTACGATCTGTTTTCCTGTACAAATATGCTCAAAAAGCCTAGTATCCTCTGATTCGTACTCAATTTCCACACAAATCAGAGTCCAAAATAAGTGAATTTAAACTTTCATCAAACCCCAAACTTACATATTGCTCATCCCGAGGTAACGAAAATCAAAACTAATCCAGAGAGTGTAATCACAAGATCAAGCACAACCTATCCTAACACATGTAATTATATCAATTCAAAACATGTAATCCATCATACCTTTCATTCATGCAAAAACATCAATCAATCACAATACTTCTACGAGTGCTAAGTCATCTAGCTCACAGGTAAGTGTTTACTCTATCTCTCAAGTGTAAAAGATGTACACCTCATGGGTTAGTATAGACACTCAATTTCAATTCATATACTCGCGTAACCATAAGCTTGACAATAGTCTCAAAAACCCATCCATAACTAACTCAATACAAGGATCACAAAGGACTTGCATTTAGGTTGTAAGGTTGGCTCTTTGGTAAAGGTAGGAGAATATAGATAAGTAACTAAATTTACTAGTAAAGAAGTACCTTGGAGATTTACTTTCAACAGCTTCCTTCTTTTCTCCTTCGTCCCTCTTATGATCACTTCAATTTGCGCTTTCTCCATCTTCTCTTAGATCAACATCTTTTCTTCGCAGTAGAATACCAAATCCGATGTTCTTCAAGTATAAGGGTACCAGTTTCGGGCACTACCTTCTAGCATTAGGGATACCGATTTCAGGCACTATCCCTTGCAAGATTTAATCACTTGTCTCATGACTCTTATTACACTAAATCTCTCCTTCCTATTCTTCTTCAAAACTTCATATAGCATTTATTAACCTCCACTTAAACGGCTATTTATCAAAGGCTTGCCAAAGAAAAAGCTTAAAGGCTCAAAAGGGCTTCCAATGATAATCATATAATACGGTAAGTTAAATTTGGCTAAGTGACTTAATCAACAATAATGGCCTAAGATCATTTTCTAGTATCTATCAATTATAGACTTCAAACAAGACTCCAAGTCAAGTTATAGAATACGAGTATACAAAAGACTCTCAAGAATAAACTAACATGCATATAGCACGATCAAAAGGCTCAAATCCTCACATGGGTAATAGAATCCTAAACACTCTTCAAAGCATGCAATCAACATCAATTTTCTATGAACTACAAGAATAGAACATGCTCATCATCAACAAATTCACATGCATCAAAATAAGTGCACATGCATAACATGAATAATCCTCAACACTAAACAATCCAAAGCAAATCCATGTAAACATCTTCCAACAATCAATCACCCAATCATAGTTAATATTAAGTAAATGCCACTCAAACCACAAATACCCAACCTGTAAAGATAAAAGAGAAGGGAGATGAGATGAAACAGACAAAGATAAACTTGATGCTCTCTACTCCTACTGAGAATCATCATCACTCGCACCCTCTTCGTCATCACCATCACTCATCTCCGAGCGCAACTGATCCACATCTCTATGAAGAGCATTAAGCTTCATATCCAAATCACGCTCGTCGGCATGCATCCTCCCTAATCTCCTATCCATCTAAACATAGTTGCCCTGCAGCGTGTTGTACCTCGCATCAAGTGCGGCATAATTCGCATTCGCCAATTCCAGTTGCTTAGTCATCTCCTGCTGATTTGCATTAAGCATGGCGAAGTGCTCATTCATCAATCGGAATTGCTCCAGATAGAACTGATGCTGAGCTTGCTAAAAATCCTGCTGCTGCTATGGAAGTGGCTCATAAAACTCATGCTCATGTGGTTGTGGCTGTGGATACTGCACCGGAGGCATACCCATCTCTGGATACACAAAAGCTGGTGGCGGCTGTGGCTATTCCTCTACAAAGTCGGTCGGATCTCCTATCAGGACCATGTCCTCATCTAAGACGATCCCCTGAGTGTGCATATCAGCAAGAAGTCTCCAATCTCCTCTCTCCAGAAAAGTCTCTAAGATCACCTTATGCTCCAAGGTATCCATCAATAAATTGATGTTGACTCTAATGGTAGTGAGATCAACAATCGACAGTGGAAATCTGAATGTACTAGGATTCTTTCCATGGATGAACATCCATGTATGATCTAGCCGCTCAATCAGCCCCATCCTCACACATGATGTCAGAATCAAGCCTGGATCCCCTCGAATAGGCCTGTGCCTGCTTAAATCTACTCTATAGTACTCAGCTATCAATGATGAGCCCTACGATGTTCACATGCTGAAATTCGTGGGTAGTAAACTTATGAAGCTACTGTAAGAAGTAAGCAGCTACATTAAAACGGACTCCATGTAGCATGTACCATGACACATACAGCTCCCTCCTTGGAATACAACTCCCCTCGGACTTTGCAAACAATGTGTTACCCAAAATTATATCCATATATGCTAACACGGGATTGCGGATGAAAGCGACCTTGGAAGTACTCGAATTATATATCTCTCACCTCCCCGTAATAGCTCTCCAAAACTCATCTGACTTGGAATCATCATGCTCCACATCACCCGCATTTTCATAGCTAATCAATTCATTAAACGCTCGAGCCCACATAGTCTGCTCCTGCCCGTCAATCTGCATCAGAATACCATAAGGAAGGTAACGGTCTCCATGCTCAATCCTCAATGTGCATAAGACCTCTATAGTGATATGAGAATAGGTCTCTCTCTTCATCTCCATGAACTGAGTAATGCCCACCTGATTGAACATCCAACGAATATCGTTGATAATGTTCATCTCCACCATTGCATGATCATCTTGATACTAGTCCTCGTGATCTTCTGTGTTACTGCAGTCCACGGCTCCTTCTCCTCCCAATTTCCAAGTTTGATGCCTTAATCGGATGGCATCCTCTTATCCATCCTCATTTCTTGACTATCTCACCCAACGAAGGTGACTTAGGTCCCTTCCTCTTGGATGAAGAAGCAATCCCTTTTCCTAGCATGAATCCTACTCAAGATTCAAATTCATGTGCTTCAAATAACTCAACCTCAAGTGTTCATTCAATCATAATTTCAACTATACATCAACATTTTCAATCAAGAATAATTGAAACTCTCTTAGTTTTAACACTACTCCACACAAACATGCTTTCTATGTCACATAAACTTCAACCAAAAATACTAACATGGTCATCTTCCACCCTCATTTGCTCCACAACAACACTCCAATTCATTGAGCCCATATATATAAATTGAAATTAACCTTATGCCCATACTATACACACCATCAATTTCACAAAAATTCAACAATACAACGTAAATCAAACCATGAAAATTCAAGTGAAATTTCGAAATAATTCAACAATCAAATCCAACCAAAACTATGTTAAATTCACACACCCAATCTTCAATAAGCATAATCAATACAATTCAAGAGTAAGAAGTGAGGAGAAACATACCTTTATTGGACATTGTGTGCGTGTGGTGATTGGCAATGAAAACCCCAAAAACTCGAGTGTCCAGCCCCAAATTGGACTTGAAAACCCTCAAATTCGGATGTGGAAGTGTGTGGAAGGGTAGATTAGAGTGTAGGAAAGAGTTTGGGAAGAAGTCTTACGGGTTGAGATCGGTGTTCGAGAGAAGGTGAAGGGAGTATGTCAAACAGAGTGAGAAAACTAACCTTTTAAAACTGATTTCGGACCCCATTCGACTTGATCAGATTAGTCAGACAAGAGGAAGTCAATCAACCTGAATCTGCCCTTAAAATTGGCCTCGTTCGACTTCCGTTCGACTAAAATAACTTGGTCGAACAAGTATTGGAAGTCGAGCAACCTACCTAGTCGTGCCCCCTGTTCTTCTTTGTCCTGTTTAACTTTCGTTCGACTTGCAGTCTTTGGTTGAACAATCCTTGCTTGGTCGAACAAACTATCTGTAAGTTTTGCATATTTTGTTTGACCATCGCTCGACCCAAACACCTTGGTCGAACAAATCTCTGTAAGAATTATACATTTTGTTCAACCAGTGCTCGACCAGACTAATTCGGTCGAACAATAGCTCATTAGTCGAACAACTCCCCTGATTTTCGAAACTTCATATTCCTCTCGTCTTTCCCTGCAACAATTAAACTATAGGACAACATCAAGTATCAAGATAGTAATTTCTAAGCTCGAGAACCACTTTTAGACCATATAACATCATGTGTAACTCCGTAAACTACACTTAAAAATAAAACACCACTAAACATTAGGCAAATTGTAAAAAAATCGATACATCAAAACCGTTTAAAGTTTTAATATACCGCAAAAAATCAACTCCCCTAGCAAATGTTACAAAGAAAAGATTATACTCTCCGTGCTACGATGAAGTAAGTACATCACACCCCCAAACTTAGTAGAAACTATAGTGGAAACTAAGTTTTCAAAGAGATGTAATTTCCGAATAATAAGCACGTCAAATATAAAAATTTCTTACTCACACCAATGAGAAATAAAGCAATAAAACGGGAGGAATAGCCCCCAACAGGCGCTCTTGTTTAACGTCATAGAGTCATGACAATACCAATGTAGTGCAAGGTATCCTCATAGACGATGCAAGCATTATCCGGCGACTTGTAATGCTTCAAACGATGCCATTCACCAGGATAATGTCCCCATCTTTGTCCATAAGCTCAAAACTCCCCCCTCCGCAGGCTCTATGGATAATGAACGGCCCCGACGACTTTGATTTCAATATCCCTGCGAAAAGCTTCAAACGATAGTTAAACAGTAATACCTCATCACCTTGCTTGAACTCCTTGTAAGTGATTTTTGAATCATGTCATTTCTTCATTCTCTCCTTGTAGATCACTGAATTCTTGTACGCTCGATTCCTGAACTCATCCAACTGATTTATATGAGTCATCATCAACTCCTTTTGATCCTTAAGAGACAAGTTCAAATTCCTCAATGCCCAAAAAGCTTTATGCTGAATTTCTACGGGTAAGTGGCACGGCTTCCCATAAACAATTTGGTACAGTGACATATCCAACACCGTTTTACACGTAGTCCGGAACCCCCACAAAACATCATCGAGCTTCATAGCCCAATCCTTCCTATTGGTTCCGACTACCTTATCCAAAACTTGCTTCACCTGTCGGTTAGAGACTTCAGCTTGCCCATTCGCTTGAGGATGATAGGGTGTTGTAACCCTATGCTTAACACCATAATCCTTGAGAACCTTTTCAAGAAGCTTATTGACGAAGTGAGTACCTCCATCGCTTTCTATGCTCTAGGAACTCTATAGCGGGCAAATATATGTTTCTTCAAGAAAAATAAAAGAGTCCTTGAATGATGCACGCGAGTTGGAATGGCTTTCACCCACATAGAAACATAATCTACTACTAAAAGGATTTAGAGAAATCCATTAGATGGGGGAAAAGGCCCCATGAAATCGATTCCCCATACATCGAATATCTCAACAACAATGCTTGGCTGAAGTGGCATCTCATCTCTTCTACTTATGTTCCCCATCCTTTAACATCTACCGCATGTCGCCACATAGGTTTCACAATCTTTAAACAAAGTAGGTCAATAATGAGCAGATTGAAGTACCTTCGCTGCCATCTTTTCAGCTCTGATGTGCCCCCCGTTAGGTTGTGCATGATAAAAATCAAGAACACTTTCCATCTCCATCTCGGGTACACACCTACGGACGATAGAATCCTTACAAATCTTGTAGACAAATGGATCATACCATATAAACGTCTCAACATTCCGCTTGAATTTTGCAAGTTGATATCGGTTGAGATCTCTTGGAATTTCTCCTACAGCAATGTAATTCACATAATCCACATACCATGGATCCATCCCTTGTGCAGCCACAACACATGCTCTTTCAGCTCCTTCAACAAACACCGCCATGATCTTCTCATCAGGGAACATTTCTTCTATGTAATCGAAAGAATCATCAGAGTGCTCCCTGTCTCCAACTTGATAGGTGATCCACTAAAACATTTTCCGTATCCTTCTTATCTCGGATCTCCATATCAAATTCCTGCAGAAGAAGTATTCATCTATTGATCCTTGGCTTCGTTTCCTTCTTCTTTATCAATTATCGGATCGCAGAATGATTCGTATACACTATAGTCTTCATGCCAACCTAATACTATGGAAACTTATTGAATGCATACACCACTACTAGAAACTCCTTTTCAGTCACAGTGTAGTTCTTTTGTGCAGCATCAAAAGTCTTACTCGCATAGTAAATGACGCAAAACTTCTTCTCTATCAACTACCCATGCACCACTCCAAATGCTAAGTCACATGCATCATACATAGTACAAACAGCTGAGTCCAATCCGGTGTGATCAAGATAGGTTCAGTAATAAGCGCCTCTTTCAAAACCTGAAAAGCTGTTAGAGACTCTTCATCAAAAATAAAAGGAACATCCTTTTCAAGTAAATGAGATAAGGGCTGGGAGTATTTCGAGAAGTCTTTTATGAATCTTCTATAAAAATTTGTGTGTCTAAGGAAGGAACGCACTCACTTCTCATTAGTAAGTGGTGGAATCTTCTCAATCGCCACCACCTTTGCTCTATCCACCTGCAATCCCTTAGCCAAAATATGATGGCCAAGAATAATTCAATCTCTAACCATGAAGTGGCACTTCTCCCAATTCAGGACAAGATTAGTTTCTTGGGATCTCTTCAAAACAGTAGCAAGATTAGATAAACAAATATCAAATGAGGAACCAAACACAGAAAAATCATCCATAAACACCTCCATGATCTTTTCTATCAACTCATCAAATATGGCCATCATGCAACGCTAAAATGTAGCAGGTGCATTACATAATCCAAAAGGCATCTTTCTAATGGCGAAACTTCCATAAGAGCAAGTGAAAGTAGTCTTTTCTTGATCCTCTGGTGCAATCATGATTTGATTATATCCCGAGTACCCATCCAAAAAATAATAAAACTCATACCCTGCAAGACGATCAAGCATTTGATCCATGAACGGAAGGGGAAAATGGTCTTTACATGCATTTTCATTCAGTTTCTTATAATCTGTACACACATGCCATCCTATAGGAATCCTAGTGGCTAATGTCTCTCCGTCCTCGGCTTTCACAATAGTCATGCCCCCTTCTTAGCTACTACATGCAATGGACTCATATGGGACTATCACTAATGGGATAAATAATTCCAACATCTAACCGCGTTAGGATTTGCTTCCCAATCACTTTTTGAATAGCAGGATTCACCCTCCGCTGATTCTGTATACTATTCCTGGCTTCA
Organism: Pogostemon cablin; assembly: GCA_023678885.1. Lineage (NCBI taxonomy): Eukaryota > Viridiplantae > Streptophyta > Magnoliopsida > Lamiales > Lamiaceae > Pogostemon > Pogostemon cablin. The sequence continues at coordinate 1,805,559 of CM043006.1, forward strand.
TCTAACTATCTTATTCTATGCATGCAATATGAAGGATTAATGCCTTTTAAATCATCAAGAGATCAAACAATCACAGACTTATACTTCCTAAGCACATCTAACAATTATTCAAGTTGATCATCATCAAGGGAAGAAATCCTAGTGGCTAACATCTCACCATCTTTGGCTTTTACTATAGTCATGCCCCCCCCCTTTTTGGCAACAACATGCAATGGACTCACATGGGACTATCACTAATAGGATAAATAATCCCTGCATCTAGCCACGTTAGGATTTGCTTCCTAATCACTTCTTGAATAGCGGGATTCACCCTCCGCTGATTCTGAATGCTACTCTTGGCCTCATCTAACAATTTTATTCGATGCATGTAATACAAAGGACTAATACCTTTCAAATCGTCAAGAGATCAACCAATTGCGGACTTATACTTCCTAAGCATATTTAACAATTCCTCAAGTTGATCATCATCAACAGAAGAAGATATAATTACCGGATATTTTCCATTGTCATCAAGATAAACATACTTCAAGTGATCCATTAGAGGTTTCAACTCCTCTTTCTTCTCTTCTTGAGGTGCACTTTCTCTGTCCAAAGGCAAGTATTTCCTTGTCCACTTCACCTCTTCAACCTTTGTTCTTTGCGATTATTACATGTCATCACCCAAAGCAAGCAAGTTTTCAAGAAATTCGATACATACCTTATTGGAGAGTTCATCTAGCTCCGTAATGGGAATAGTTAGAGACTCCATCAAGCATGTCTCAAGAGAATCCTTTGAAAGAATCATAGACATGTGTGTCTCCATTGCCATCTTCATTGCTTTATCCAAGTTAAACAGGACTTCTTCTTTATCCATCCTCAACCGTAGCTCACCCTTTTGCACATCTATCATGGCTCCAGTTGTAAGGAATGCTCTCCCTAAGATTAAAGGAGCATTATCCTTGTCGTCTTCCATCTCTAGCACCAGAAAACCCACAGGAAAGACAAGCTTTTCAACTTTGACTAGAACGTCTTCATTAACTCCTTTCGGAAATGTCATAGACCTATCCGCTAGTTGTAGAGCCACCGATGTTGGAGTTAACTCCCCCAAACTAAGCCTTTTAAAAATGGACAATGGCATCAAATTGATGCTTGCCCCTAGATCACACAAGGCTCGACGTGCCGGCCCCTTTCCATTTTCACATAATATAGTGAAGATTCCCGGATCCTTAAGCTTAGATGACAGCTTCCTTTGTATAATCAAGCTGCAATTTTCAGAAAGACTCACCATTTTGATTCCGTTCAAGATTCTCTTCTTTAAAAGAATACCCTTAAGAAAGCGGGCATAATACGGCATCTCTAGAATTGCTTCAGAGAAGGGAATGTTCAAGCTCATTTTGTTTATGATCTCTGAAAACTTCTTGAATTTTTCCTCTAATCTTTTCTTCACGAGCTTGAGAGGAAAAGGCGGAGGTATCTTTGTTTTGGGAATCCCCCATTCATCACGTTCAATCCTCTCCGCTTTATCTTTCTCAGCTCTCAACCTTTTGTCTCTTTCCCATTTCTTTTCTACCACTGTAAGCTCGATATTCTACTCTTGAGACGTATCTAGAGTGTTTCGATCAACAGGTGTCACATTCGGTATCAAATTAGACTATGAACTGCTCGGCTCGACCTCAGTTCGACCAGAGTAGGTTGGTCGAACCACTTGGTTTTGGTCGAGCAGCTTATCTGATCGCATCTTCTCATCGGGAACATGTTGCTCGACCATCATTCGACCAATATGGTTTGGTCAAACAGATTGACCTTCCATCGCAGTGCTTCTGTTTGACCTCCGCTCGACCAAGATGGTCAGGTCAAACGGCTTGGTATTTGTCGAACGGTTGATCAGAATATAGAGTATTGTAATTCTGCTTTTCTTAGGTTGTTCGACCTCTGCTCGACTAGGTAGTCTGGTCGAGCAGTTCCCGTTTGGTCGAGCAACTCCTCTGTCTCCTTCGGCTTGACTTGCAGGCAACATCAGACCCTCATATTGCATTCCCGACCTCAATGTGATGGCATGGCAAGACTTTGGATTCTCAATACTTTGAGATGGAAACTTCCCCTCTCAATAGTTTGAGTCAATTTGTTGACATTCCCAGCCATTTTCCCCATCAACAACTGAGGTCTTTCACTTGCGTAGACAAGTCCTAATGATTATCATCAATTTTTTTCTCTAACTTTGCCTCGAGACGGTCTACTCTCACATCATTCCTCGCCATGTACCGGTTCATCGTATCTTCAAAACCCGGCTTCCCTTCTTCCACTTTAGCACCCGGATCAACACCAACAGGAAGTTGCATCGTATTGTTCGGATTGCTCCATGAAAAATCCGGCCTCCTAGGTTATTGATAACCACCCGGAGGGATCACGATTGTTGAAGTTCCCTTGGTAGTTATGGTTTCCCTGATTCGGGTACCTAGTTCCTTGAATACTTTGACCCATGGCGAGTTTACCTCCTCGATCTCCTCTTGGCTTGCTTCTTCATAGCCACCATCCTGCTGCACTATTGGTACTCTCTGGGGTAAATCAGTGATCTGCTTTTGTTGAGACTCTAGTAGCTTACTAATGTTAGCCAAACTAGAGACGATCTCGTCATCTCTCCCCGACTTCGCCATCATGTGCTCCACCTGCGCTACTTTCCCAAGGACATAAGTGCCTCGAACTCTATTAGTCGGCCAATCCCTTGAGTTCATCGAAATATCCTCAAAAAGCTTCTCGGCCTCAATGGGTGACTTCATAAGCAATGCTCCATTAGAAGAAGCATCAAGTAAAACATGAGAAACGCAATCCAACCCATTGTAGAATATACTAATATATTGGGCCTTAGATAGCCCATGTTGAGTACACTTACGAAGCATGTCCTTGAAATGGTCCCAAGCTTCATGAAATTTCTCATTCCCATGGATAGAAAATTGATTGATTTCTTGCTTCATCTTGAACACCTTAGAAGGTGGCATGTATCGCTCCAAGAATTTTACTTTCAACTTCTCCCATGTATCACATTCAGCAGATTCAAGATTATCATACCAATCTCTCACCTTTTCATTCAACAAGAACTTAAACAATATGATTTTTCTCGCATCCTCATGAGCTTCTGCGTCTTTTTGTGTACTTGCATACCCAAGGAACTTATTAAGATGTTGTTGAGGATCTTCGAACATCCCCCCCCCCCGCGAGAAGGGACTCCTCTCAATCATGGTTATAAGAGCAGGGTGTAAATCAAAATCGGCTCTGGTCCCTCTCGCTCCTAATAACCCAGCATTGCCCCCTCCGTTGTTCTTAAAGACTTCGCAGATGGCAAGTGTATCAGGATTCGCTGCCATGTTGACTGTTTCTACTTCCAAATTATCTTCGGTTGCAGCTTCAATCATTTGCGAATTTAGCACATCAACTTCAACTCCAAAGTTAAGAGCTTCAGTTGGATCTACATTCTTGTTCTTACTCTTCTTCTTCTTTTTCTTCCTTGACGATGCTCCGATCTCTGGATTATATGGTTCTAATTCACATTTTTTTGATCTTGTGAGCATACACCTAAGAAGAATAAGTGTTAGAAATCGAAAACAAGAATAATAATCTCAATTAAACTAGATATAATCAAAAGATATTTAATGCCGTCCCTGGCAACGGCGCCAGAAACTTGATGAGCATTTTCTCAACACACAAAATTAATCCTCAAGTATAAGGATATCAATTGTACTTTCGAAAGGTGAACAAGTATATATCGAATCCAAGGGACGAACTAGTATCACTTTAATTATATTCTAATTAACTAAGATTATGTTGGTAAATTTGAGTTGGTTTTATTAGGAAACTAAATAGCATATAATAAAATTAGCAAGATGAGTAAACAAGTAAGAGAAGAAATTCGGTTGTGATCGAATAAGTAATAGAGTAGTTCTTCAGGTAATCCAGTTTCATTCGTTAATCTCCTTTTCATGCATTGATGTCTGACTCTGCCTTGTGGTTTATGGACGCATCACTAAACCATGCAAGCATACTCTATAGACACAAGAAAGCAAGCATATGACAAGTGTGAATATCCTTGGAGCAAGACGTATACTTTACCCCCCTTTCTAGGTACTATCATAATCAATTATTTCTAGGTACTATCATAATCAATTATTTCCCGTGCACTAAGTACTCTATCCTACTTATTAATCCGAATACGATTCAATTAACAAGTATCTATATAAGATAGTTCTAATAAGACTTCGGAATCTCTTCACTTAGAATTATAACATGTGATTCTGCTCAGCGGTGAACTCACTCAATCAATAACCAAGAGATGTATTCAGACTCTACATAGCAGTTAATGATGCACAAAACAACCATGAATATGAATTGAAAAGGCATAATATTATATAAAATAAACCACAAGTAGTGTTGTACGGAGTTTACACATGGAAATTCGATTAACTCATAAAACTTTCATAACCCTAGAACTACCAAGGTGGTTCTAGCCCATGATTGATCTAGGAACAATCATGGCTAGTTGGTATGATCTTACTTGACTCGCTAGAATAACCTCTCTCTCAACCCCTTTGGATGGTGGTAAGGTTTGGTGGATGAAGGAAGATGTGTTGTCTTGTGTTGTGTGTTGTCCCTTTTCTCCTGTGAAAGCCCTTCTTTTATACACAGAGGATCTCCTTATGGGCTTAGGATGGGCCTTTGCTTGAAGCACACGTCAAATTTGGTGAAAGACATCCAGAATTACCATAAATAACATTCAGCGACACGCCGTTCGACCTCAGCATCAAAGTCGAACAAGAAGCCCCTGGTCGAACAAACATTCTAGACAACTTTGGCAATTTGCTCGACCAAACCACTCTTACTCGACCAGATTGATCTTGGTCGAGCAACTCCTTCAAGTTGAACGAGCTCTCTGCACGTTTTTCCCACTTTGCTCGACTTCCTCCCATCTGTTCGACCAAGATAATGTTGATCGAGTAGATCCTCCAAGTCGAACTGGCTCACTAGATGGACTCTGGCAATCTGCTCGACTTGTCAACTCCCGTTCGACCACCTATTGAATGTTGAACAAGTCAGCTTGGTCGAACAACACCTTGATTTCGCCTCCAAAATTGTGTCTTCCAATTCTGAGCCTTTTTCACCTGTTCTCCTATACGAATATGCTCAAATAGCCCTTGAACATTAGTATGTCCTTGAATCTGTCCCAAGCCTCATGAAACTTCTCATTAGTATGGATAGCAAATTGATTGATTTCTTGTTTCATCTCAAACACCTTTGAAGGTGACATGTATCGCTCCAAGAATTTCAATTTCAATTGCTCCCAGGTAGTGAACTCAGCCGCATCAAGTACCACAGTCTCTTGCCTTTTAATTCAGCGAGAACTTAAATAAGATGATCCTCCTTGCATCTTCATCAGTTCCTGCATCCTTTGTGTACTTGCATAACCAAGGAACTTATTCAAATATTGCTGAGGATCTTCAAAGGTTACCCCAGAGAAGGGACTCCTTTCAATCATGCTGATCAGAGCAGTGTGAAGATCAAAATCAGCTCCGACCCCTCTTGCTCCTAACAGCCCCACATTGCCTCCTCTGTTGTTCTTAAAGACTTCACGGATGACAAGATTATCCAGTCACTTGCGAGTTCAGCTCGTCAACTTCAACTCCTAAATTAAGAGCCTCTGTTGGTTCCACATCCTTGCTCTTGTTCTTCTTCTTCCTTTTTCGTCCTCGACGATGCACCAAATTCCGGATTATAAGGTGCTAATTATGCTGCCCTTGATCTAGTGTGCATACACCTAAGAAAAACAAGCGTTAGAAAATCAAGACAGAAATAAAATAGTCTCAATTAAATTAATAATTAATGTCATCCCCAGGAAAGGCGCCAAGTACTTGATGAGCGTTTTCTCAACACACAATATTAATCCCCAAGTGTGAAGGATGCTATTGTAGCTTTGATAAGCGGCCAAGTGATTATCGAACACAAAGGATGTATTATTATCAATTTAATTATATTCTAACTTATTAAGACTATTATGGTAAAATAGTTATGTGATTAAGTAACCAATAAGTAAATAATTAAAAGAATAATTAAAATATATAAACAGTCGAGATTGAACGATTCTCTTTCATGTATCAATGTCTGACTCTGCCTTCTGGAGTATGAACGCATCACTAAGCCATGCAAATCTATACTATAGACATAATTAAATAAGCGTGTGACGTGAGTGAATATCCTTGGAGCAAGAGATATAATTCACCCCCCTTTTTAGGTACTACCAGTATCAATTATTTCCCATGCACTTAGTACTCTAACCTTTATAGGTACTATGAAGTTATTCTCTTTGTCCTACTTATTAACCCAAATTATATTCAATTAACAAGTATTTATATAAGATAGTTCTAATGAGACTTCGGAGTCCCCTCACTTAGAATCATCACATATAATCCTGCTCAGCAGTGAACGCACTCAATCAATAATCAAGATATGTATTCAGACTCTACATAACAATTAATGATGCATAAAACAACTCTGAGTATGAATTAAAAACACATAGTCTTATATAAAATAAACCACAAGTAATGTTGTACAGAGTATACACATGGAAGTTCAATTAACTCATAAAACCTTCATAAATCCAGAACTACCGAAGCTGTTCTAGCCCATGATTGATCAAAGAACAATCATGATATTTGATGGATCTTACCCAGAGTCTTGAAAATTACAAGATAAATTAAGATGCGAAGTAAACCCTAGATGCGGGCGCCGTCGCGTCGCTCTCCATCTTGAATCTTCACTTGGTTCTCAATTGATTCGACAGACGTATCTCTCTCCACATCTTCGTGGATGGTGGTAGGATTTTGAATGTTGTGTAGAATGATGGTGGTGGTGAACTCTCTTTTCCCTTGTGTAGGGTCTTCCTTTTATACTTGTGAGCTCTCCTTATGGACCTGGGATGGGCTTTTTGAGCGAAAACATGCACTGAAGGTGTAAAAATACGAATTTGGACGCTGCTACCACATCAGTTCGACCAAGACCCATGGTCGAACTAATCAAAGCTTGGTCAAATCACTGGTCGAATCGGCTTGTAAATCACTGGCTGGTCCATGGTTCGACCCGAATGACTGGTCGAACCATATGCATCGTGGTCGAATCACCAACTACGAAAAGTTAAGCTTCTGGTTCGACCACGGTTTGACCACCATGCTTGGTCGAACCACAGTGTCGTGGTCGAACCATACTCCTGTTGCCTTCTTGCGCCTGATTCGACCAGAGGTGCTACAGCACCCTTTCTCCGATTCTGATCAATTTTATATCGGTTTTCTTCGAAAATCCACTCAAGCGAACTCAAGCACACTTGATTCATGACTTTCCACTATACAACTTGATTTATCTTGACTTAAGATCAAATCATACATCATTATCACATGAATCAGAGCTCAAAACACGTGAATTTACACACTCATCACCTACGCTACCAAAGAGCCTATCATTACATCCTTAATTAAAGACCTTCTTGATCACTAATGGAAACTTTGATGGTTTTTGAAGGTAGTCCATGAGCAATTTTATAGCAAATCAAGTCAATCGATTGATAAGTGTTGTTTTACCTAATTTGATAGAGTGTTGAGTGAAATTTATACCCGTTGTGAGGCTTGGACCAAAAGGAACTATATTACATTTTATTCTCTTTGAATTGAACTTGTAATATTTTTTGCATGCTATGAGTTTAATGTTGTAGGATTACTTAGCATAATTTGTAATTCTTATTACTATCGATGTGTTATTACTTATGTTCGTTTAGTCTTTTCCTAAGTGAAAATCTCTCCCCTTGGTTTATCATTTTCGTTGTTCGCGGACGCACAACACTATAAGTTTGGGGGTGTGCTGAGTGATATTTTCACCAAGATTTTAGTGTCTTTTTATATTCATTTCCGTATTATTTTATCTGTATTTTGTGTATTTTGGTTGTGTTTTGTGTTTTTATGGAAATGTGTGAGAATGAGCTTAAATATATGTAAAACAGGTTAAAATAGAGCAAAAATGGATACAGGAGCTGAAATGAAGAAGGAAAATAGAGCATAACAAAGCACGACTCGAGTGCTGAAGCTCGAGTTGAGCTCGGTCGCATGAGTCATGCGCCGCGCATGGGCCTATCCAAAATGGTCGTTCGCTGACACCTGAACATCCTACACGCCCACCATGTGCCCGAGTTCCGCACACGACCCGTGATCGTGCACAAGACTAGAGTCGAGTTGCTGACTAGAGTCGAGCTTCATCAAAAGCCGCAATTTGATGAGAGGACATGACACGACTCGAGCCGAGTGCATGCACTCGAGTCGTGTAGGTGCAAAATTTGGTAAAAATTCAGAAATCTTCTAGAAGGTACCCAAGAGGTATAAATACCCAATTGTTCAACATTTTAGTCAGAATTTGAAGGGTTTTACCCCAGCACACACCTCACACACCATTTCCTCCATTTTACACCATCCCTTTCATCCATTCTTCATCCATATCATCTATCTTCATCCCATCATCCAATCCACCATCCAAGTAGTTAGAGAAGTAAGGGGGAGTGGAGATTGCAAGAATAGGAAGAGAAGCACCATTGACGCTATTCATGTCCAATTTTTGTGGACTTCTTCGTAGTCCAATCATGTGTTTTGGAGATACAATTGTCTATGTTGTTTTCTTTGAAACTATGAAAGGCTAATCTCCTTTGTGAGATTAGCAATATGAATTGTGTAGGATAATTTTTGGTATTTTGCAATTGAATAATTATGTTGATTATGTTTATTGATTTTCTACCATTGATGATATAGATCTTGATGTTTATGATGATTTGTGTGGTGTGTTGTTTCAAACATGTGATTAGATTGAGAAGTCAATTATGTGTTTAGGATAGTTCATTGAATCATTTTGTCATACACCTCTTGTGCATTATAAATCTTAAAGAGATAGAGATGTCCTTTAAGATTTAGAACCCTTTGATAGAACATTCGATTTGTTAGATCGAGAGGTCAATTGATCATGTGAAGGGACTCTCCAATTGAACTTAGTACCTTGTTGGAATTGTTTGATTGAGAACCAACCTTAGAGCACCTTGTAAAGGATCTACATCCTATCCATTCCGAGAGGAAGTTTAGGTGGAATTAGTGTTGGCCCTTAGTTATTAACCCATGACACATATGAATTCATTGTATGATATCTAGATTTTCCATGTTTTAAGTATTTCTAGTCTCATTCTCTACTACTTGGCTCATTCATCCATCTTTCATTATCTATCCCATTGTTTAATTGTCATTTTTTGATTAATCCTACCCTTTATGATCATCTCCATAAAACTATGATAAACACGAGATCGCTTAAACTCTAGTACCTTCCTCCCTATGGTTCGATAAATTCTTTAATTGGTCTCCCGACTACAAAGTGGCTAATCAGGTATCATGTTTCAGCCAAAGGATTGCAAGTAGGTCGTGCAAAGGTGGTGGCCATTGAAAAGCTTCCACCACCTACTCATTAGAGAGGAGTGAAGTCATTCCTTGGACATGATGGATTTTATAGAAGATTCATCAAAGACCTCTCGAAATCAAAGACCTCTCGAAATACTCCAAGTCTCTGTCTAACTTACTTGAAAAGGATGTGCCTTTTAACTTTGTTGAAGAATATTTGATTGATTTTCAAGTTTTGAAAGAGGCAATTGTCACTGCACCTATCTTGATCACACCAGACTGGACTCAGCAGTTTGTACTTATGTGTGTGCAAGTGATTTAGTACTTGGAGTGGTGCTAGGGCAGTTGAGAGATAAAAAATAATGCGCCATTACGCGAGTAAGACTTTTGATGCAGCCCAAAGAACTACACTGTCATTGAAAATGATTTTCTAGTTGTGGTGTTTGCATTTAATAAGTTCCGTCAGTATTTTGTAAGAATGAAGACTATAGTGTACATGGATCATTCTGCGATCCGGTGCTTGATGGAGAAGAAGGAAGAAAAGCCAATGATCATTAGATGGATCCTTCTTCTGTAGGAGTTTGATATAGAGATCTGAGATAAGAAAGGTACGGAGAACGTGTTGGTAGATCACCTATCAAAGTTGGAGACAATGGATCAATGTAATAACCCTTTCGAATACATTGAAGAGATGTTCTTTGATGAGAAGATTATGGCGGTGTTTGCTGAAGGAGCGAAGAAAGCTTGAGTAGTCGCTGCTCAAGGAATGGAGAAATGTTACGCTGATTATGTCAATTATTTTGCATCAGATGAAATTCCTAAAGGTCTCAATAGGTACCAACTTGCCAAGTTTAGAAGAGATGTTGAGACTTTCATATGGTATGATCCGTTTATGTACAGGATTTGTACGGATTCTATCATCCGTAGGTGTGTGCCCGAGATGGAGATGGAAAATGTTCTCGATTTTTGCCATGCACAACCTAACGGAGGGCACTTCGGAGCCCAAAAGACTGCAACGAATGTACTTCAATCTGCTCTTTATTGGCCTACCTTGTTTAAAGATTGTGAGTCCTATGTAGTGACATGTGATAGATGTCAAAGTATGGAAAACATAAGTAGAAGGGATGAGATGCCACTTCAGCCAAACATTATTGTTGAGATCATCGATGTATGGGAAATCGATTTTATGGGGCCTTTTTGTTGGCGTTCGATCATTTGATTAACTTGAACCGTTAGGGTTCCATAAGATTCTATAATCAGCAGAAGCAAAAAATTATACAAACGTATTACCTACCAGGGTATATTGAAGAAGATGAATTCTCGCCGGCAGCCTGCGCAGCCTCACTGTTTTGGGCATAACTCTCTCATCCGATCTCGAATTTGAGTGATCTATACGCCAACGATCCTCTCTTCCGTAGCTGTCCAATGGTGTATCACACGTCTAGTTTAGGGTTCTACACGAATTTAGAAAAATCATGGAAGTTGACGAACAACAGCAGCAAACAACCTTCCGATCTTCTGCTGTATTCCCAAGTCCAATCTCGATTTGTGTGGGCGACGATCTTCAAGATCTTCTTAATCTGTTGTTCCCTCACTCTTCTCGTAGTGTTAGGCGTGAATTAATTTTCTGTTAGGGTTTCTAGATAGCTGAGATGACTTATATATGGGTTACAACAAGGACCAGAAGGAGAAATTAGAGTTAGGCCTCCATTGGGCTTAAGTATCCAAGTTTAGCCCAAAGCTTATACTTAAGTCCAATAATAATAATATATACAACTAAAATATTATTACTGCACTACCATTCTAATCCCATATTTACGTTATGGGCTCCTTCTTATTATGAGCCCATTAGTCTCCCCATGTTTAAGATATACAATGCCCATTAATTAATTAAGTTACTGACAACTCCATTAATTAATATCTCATCCAATAGTAGTATCACTCAACCTCATTATCATGTCGGAACAAATCCACCTTCATGGTTTACATGATATCCTTATGAGCTCCTCAAGGGGACATCATCAACCTATAGCGGACACGGTTTCCTTCTACAATCAACAGCACACCAAGGAAACAACACTATTTCCCAACTCACCGAGTTTATTGATTTAATTACATGTAAATCTCACTCATTGATGAATCAAAGAAATACATACTGTCTTACGTGTCGAGGTTATTGTATAGGGATTAAGAGCATGAACATCCATAACAACAGAGATCAATTTCTCCTATATAGTCAATATAAATCGAACGATCTCAAGCGGTCCTGCTCAACACACACGAAGTACACTAATGTGATTCTATAGTCAAGACAAACTAATACCTAATCACACTATAACCATCCCGATAGAGAGTCCCCGTCTATCTCGGTTGTGAGCATCTGTTTGTACTTTATAAGGAACCGATAATATAATCTTCCGTGTCTTATCGCATAACATATTATCTACAGCATAAAGTAAGTTGACTATTGCATCGTACATATAAATAAATTATAAGACGCAATCATTTGATCATATGATTCTCATTTCAAATAAATTATTAAAACATTGTTCATATTAAAGCCAGACTTTTAGTATACAATCCAACAATCTCCCACTTATACTAAAAGACTATGCTGTCATGTCTTCTGCCATACATCTGATTCCCACTCCCACTACACGACCATCAAAAGATCTCGCCTTAAGGTCATTATAAAAGGATTTACTAGGTCATCATCCGATGCAATCTTGGCAACAACAACCTTTCCCTCATACGATTTCTCGTAACAGGTGGTACTCGCGCTCCATGTGTTTAATTGCCTTATGAACTCGTGATTCCTTCAAGTTTGCAACTGCACCATTATTATCACAATAAATTATGATAACCTTGGGCAAACTTAGAAAACACATCCAAGTCCATCATGAAGTCTCTAGAGTCATATAAATACTTTGGCTACCTCAGAGGCTCCAATTTATTATTTTCCCATGATGGAGTCCGAAATATATTTCTATATAACACTCCTCCATTTTATGACTCTACTTCCTAAAATTAAACACATAACCTTGAGGTGGATTTACTGCCATCTTTTTCTAATTTGAAAATTCTGAATCTATGTAACCCACAAGAAGCAGTGAATCTGTCTGGTAAGTCCACAAATAATTTCTGGTCCTTTTCAGGTACATAAGTATATGTCTTACCACAGTTTAACATTCTTGTTACGTGTTACCTTGATACTCACTGACCATGCATTTAGAAAAACAGATATCCAATCTCATGCATAGCATTCCTTAGATTAGGCTTCCTTATTCGCCGAAGAATAAAGAACTGCTTCCATCTCCTTTATCTTCTTTTGTGTCCTAAGACATATTTCTTAGATAAAGTCACATGCTAAAACAAGTAGGGATTGTATCATTTCATGAAGCTTGAGACAAACATAACATCCTTTCTTGTAATCTGTATTACCGTGATCAAAAGGATATATTTTGCTTTTCTTAAGTCCTTCATTTCATACTGCTTTATCATCCATACCTATACGCCCGACAATACTTTTTCATTGTCTCCAATGAGCAATATATCATCTACGTATAGTATAAGAAATACCACCACGTTTTCTTCACTCTTTTCGATACACAAGACACATCTGCGCATTGATTAAATCCATATGACTGGATTACCTCATCAAAATAAATGTTTCATATTCAAGCTTGCTTTAGTCCATCGAGGAACACTTTTAAGCTTACACACAAAATGCTCTTAGCCCTTTGTGATGAATCATTCTGGTTGTTTCACATAAATGTTTTTCTCAAGACTTCCAATCAGGAAAGCTGTCTTGACATCTATTTGCTATTCCTCATATTTCATATGAGTAGCAACAGATAAAAGAGTCTGGATCGACATAGGCATAGCTACCAGCGAACAGGTTTTCTCATAATCGAACTCTTTCTTTCTGAGTATACCTTTTTGCAAGAAGCTTTGCTTCCAAGGTTTTCACCTTATTGTTTGATCCTCTTTTATTTAGTATGATCACTTTCAACGGCTTTTACACCATTTGGTGGTTCTACAAGCTCCCAGATTTGATTTAGAATCCGTAGATCCTATTCCAGAAATCATTGCAAGTTGCTAAGATATCGCATTTTTATCTTGTAGTGCTTCGTCATATACGTGGGTCAATTCCATGTTTAATAGGGACCAAGTCTCACGACTCTCCCAAAACATATATCTATCATGTAAAACAACCCTCCCACTACGACAAGGCACTACATGCAATTGTGTATCAGATGTGACATGCGATGCAGTTTACCTTGTAGTATATCCTCTTGTACACTTGGTACTATACTTTGTGTTTTCCCTCTCACTTCCTTTAGAACAATTTATACATAGGTTTGTGATTTATTACATAGTCCTTTTTCAAAAATCTATGTTTGTTTTAACAATCACCCTTCCATCTTTTGGACTAAATAAATCATCACCCTTTATTTTCTAGGATATCCCTCAAACAGACAGACGTTATACGACATGCTGTTTCTAGGGCATACCCATAAAATAAATTTAGTAATTCCAAATAATTCATCACCTATCCAATCATTTCCATAAGAGTCTTTCTCTTATTAGGATTAGAAGACGTGTTATTAATTACTATTTGTTGCATCCGTGGAATAAACATGATTTAAGAGTGTACAAATTGTCCACCAACGTACAACAATAGATTATAGCTCTATCCTTCATTATAATGACCATGTCATTTAAATGAAATATAGTGTCCATTCGTAAATGCATAAAAACTGAATGAAATTCTTTCTATGAAAACGTACGTAAAGACAATTTCATAAAATCAAACGTTTATTCATATCGTAAGATAAATAAATAACTCCCACTGTAACAGCCACTACTCTCGTAGCTTTACCCATGTCTATAACAATCTCATCATCACTTAGTTGCAGGCTTTTAGTGATTACGGTATCTACACACAACGAGTCAGTAGATACCATCCCTAATCATGCTTCAACAACTAGTGAATGAGATACTAACCTTGTTCATATCTTGATGAAATTAGATTTTATTCGCCACATGTTTTGTCAGAAGTTCCCCACCATATACAACCTTTTGTATTTCAGGTAGAACTTGCTCAAAACATCTAGGCAAAGTTAAGAAGAATAAATTGATCTAGGTTTCTCCTTCAATTTCTACTCCAAGCATTTCCAATTCATTCATCAAGCTATCCATGATCTCTTGCATTTCTAAATTACTCAAGTATCTGAAGAGTTGCATGAGACCATCATATTTCTATGAACCTTTCACCTCTCCACTACAGACCTTTTAATAGGCATCACATAACATCCTTAGTGAGAACACAATTTATTTTCTTAAGCAGTGAAATTTAAAACCAAGATTCTTTTCTAATAATCTAATTTTGGACAAGTAAATATGTTTCTTTTAGTAAACAATAAACAAGATAAAACCATTTGAAAATTCAGAAAATCATAAATATATACGCCGATGAAATCTTTGAATTTATCCTTTTATATTGATTCCCTCAAAATAATATAAAACAAAATTCACCGACATCTCAAGCACCGTGAGTCTGCATGCCACGTTAGTGTTGACGTATACAAACCCGAAAATTTACAAGAGAAGGTTTTACCCATTAATTTCATTCATCAACCTAACTTCATGACAAAATAATTAATAGTCGGTTCCTCTTTAGCCATGCAAATAATAGCAGTGACTCCGTTGGGGATGATACTTATTATTTACACCTAAGTGTATACCATTATTTGATCCCAAGTCAATTGTGCAACCTTGTGTGCCTTATAGTTGGAGAAGTACACACGCGCTCGGATAACTTTCTACAATCATCAATTATAAATTTGTACCAGTGAACTGCATATAAACTCATATGTTATGGAGGAAGGTCTATTCCAACACGCAAGTTCATGTGCAACACATTACAAACAATAATTATATAATGAAGTATGTACCAGTGATCCGTGAATAAACTCATCCTTTGTGGAGGAAGGCTTATTGCCAACACGCAAGTTTACTCACATCAGTTACAAACCAATAATGGAGCCGTGGGAATTATTTACCAATCTCCTCTCCCACTTAGTTATTTAACACCGAGGGTTTTTACATGCATGTAATATTCCACAATAAAATACACAACCTAGCATGATCCTATTACAGAGCATAAAAGGCAGTAAATCCCAGAGAATCATGCATACATATATAACAATAATCAGATAATTAAATCAAATTATGAATAGTTATATATCAGCGAATTCGATTGTTCGCCACCAAACACGAATGCGGACAATGCAGACGGGGATCGACCTACCTGGTCAGGTCACGGGGTTCGGGGCAGCCGCGGAATCTAATCTGAAAATCAGAAGCCGGTATTCACGAATTTTCCTCCAGATTCCTTACCGCTAACCACACCACCTGCACGACACCTTGATCTACCACCCAGCATCATGCTCGTCTGCCCATCCTCCGTGTATAACACTGAGCGGACTGCACGTCTCTATCTCCGAGAGCCCGGTTAGGTGCCCGCCGCATGGCATGGCAGCAAAACATGCCTCACAAGCCAGCCTGCCCAGCGAACACCTACTAATGTGCTCGGATTGTACAGCCTGCTCCCAGCTATTGTGCCACCTTCCGTGCACAATGGGAAGTCTCCGTGCGTGCCAAACAGGCATAACGCCCACCGATCCGCACGCCAACATGCCTCACTTGTCCACACTCGGCAACCAACGTGCCTCGCCTATCCTCACGCCCGGCTTGGAACACCATCACACGGCAACCAGAGCGACAGTAACCAAAATGCACGCCTGCTGCTTGCCAACGCCTGCCGTGCACGCCTGCATCGGCCGCGCAAGACTCCTACTGCACGCCACGCCTGTAGCGCACGCCTACTGCCGTGCGCCAATGCCTGTCATGCACACCTACATTTTCCGTGCACGCCTCTTGCCGCGCGCCAACACATGCAGTGCACGCCTGCATTCGTGCGCCATCCAGCCTACACACGGCGCTGAACGAGCGGCAATTTCTGCTCATCCAGTATCCATCGAGTGAGATTTCTTCTCATTCGGCAGCCAGTGTGCCTATGTGTGCTGGCCTGCCCGTCACCCGCTCGACACTCCGCATGTCCCCGTGCCCTTCATACGTCACATGCATCACACGCCCGGCACCAGGTTTCACCACACGCCTGTCCACCCGGAAACCATCCAGCGCCCCTTTTTGACACACACCAGTAGTCATGCGCAACAATCTTCTCGCCTGTCTTCTATCTTGTGCATCACTCCACTTCCCGAAAGTACACTCGTCGATGAAGATCATCACACGGCCATGTGCCCGGAATCGAGTGCTTTCACACAGCCTTGAGACCGCCGCCATGCGCTACACTCAACCAACGAGCACTTTATCGTCTTTCCAGGCAAAACTCACGAACACGTTTCGTCAATACTCCTGTCGTTTGCCAATTTATTGTCTATGGTAATCGACGTTCAGATTCCAGTTTTCACCATTACAAAAGATAATTATACAGGGAATATCCAGGTAAAAATATATTACACCAAAACCCTAATCCTCATGTGATTCTAATTCATAATTAAAGCACATATTCCACATAAACCCTAGCCTAACGTGTCACGCTTCACAATGAAACTGATGCTCTGATACCAATTATTGGCATTCGATCATTTGTTAATGTGAACCGTTAGGGTTCAATACGATTCTCTCTAGTGGACGTCGTGAAAACTTGAACAAGGGTTCGCAATCGTCGATATACGTTTACGAACAAGATATCCAAATAGAAACATATTATAAAACCCCTAATTCACGTATTCCACATAAACCCTAGTTCACGTATTCCACATAAACCCTAGCCTAACGTGTCACGTTTAGCCATATAACATACGCTCAAATACTAATTGTTGGTGTTTGGATCTTTTGGTTAACGTGAACTGTTAGGGTTCAATGCAATTCTACAGTAGCAGAAGCGTAAGAGTATAATCGTATTACCTTTCACCAGGGTTTGATATAGAGGTTGAACAGCACAGCAGCAAGAACAAACAACCTTCCGATCTTCTGTTGTATTCCTAAGCCACGTCTTGACGTTGTGTGGACAACAATCTACAAGACGATCTCAATCTGTAGTCAATTTCACTTTCTCACGTGTTTAGGAGTGTAAGTATATTTACCGGACTGCTGAGATTGGCTATTTATAGGCTACAAATGGGACCAGGAGAAGAAATTAGGGTTGGGCCTCCCATTGGGCTTAAGCATCCAAGTTTAGCCCAAAACTTATACTTAAGTCCAATAATAATAAATTAGTTCACTAAAGAAATATTATTGCACTGCCACCCTAATCCCAAATCACGTTATGGGCTCCTTCTTATTATGAGCATGTTAGTCTCCCCGTGTTTAAGATTCAATGTCCATTAATTAATTAAGTTACTAACAACTCCATTAATTAATATATTTACTGAGAGTAGTACAACTCAACCTTATTATCATGCCGGAATAAATCTACCTGCAAGGTTTACATGATAATCATTATGACTCCTCAAGGGGACATCATCAACCAATTCCATTAGGACACAAATTCCTTCTACAATCAACAGCACACCATAGTGAGTAAAAGTAACTCAAATTGTCATTAAATATTTGTTCTTAATTTAATATTTAAAAATAAATAAATTTGTCAATAAATATATTCATTTCATGTCGATTATTGTCACTAAAGTATTAGTCTAATGAGCATATATTTTTTTATAGAAATATTAATTTATAATGCGATAAAATATTACATCATTATAGGATCAATTAATGACATGACGAATATAATTTATCAGCATATGTTATTAACAATGACAAAAAATTTCGTCACTGTATTTTAATTTTCTAATGACAAATTTTCATACCATCACTAATAACATATATTCACAACGAAATAAGTTGTCACAATTTTCAAACATTTTTATGACAATAAATATTTTGTCTTCATATCTTACTCTTTAATGACAAATTATGTCGTCATTCTAAAAGGCTTTTATATCGTCATCATTGTTTAAACTTTTTATGACGAAATATTTTAGAGATGACAAAAGAGTTTATTTAAATGTGATGATAAAAGCGTCATAAATAATTGATGAGATTGGTTACATAGAGAAAATCGTCACGGTAATCTAACTTTTTGGTGACAATAAAACGTTAACGTCATGTTAAATTCAACAATTAGTGACGAAATAACACATTTTACAAAAAAAAAATGAGATGAAAATTGTGACGATTTAATCGTCACTTTAGATTAAATTATATGGTGACAGCAAGTGTTTTCGTCATCAAAATATAACATTTGGTGACGAATACAAATATCGTTGAACCTAATATGACGCACATACTTTGACGATCTTTGCAATGCCCAAATTTCATTATTAAAAATTTTATGTGACGAAATATTCAATTTTCATGATGAATTTTATCGTCACCATTTATCGATTTCTTGTAGTGAGGGTAGCTCTAGGGTAATCTAGTTTTACTACTTAACTTCCCTCTCAAGTGCTTGCCGACTCTGCCTTGTGGACTATGGACGCATTACTAAACATGCAAATCTACTCTATAGACATAAGTAAATATGCGTGTATCATATGTGAATAACCTCAGAGCAAGAGACATAATTTCACCCCCTCCCTTTCTAGGTACTATCAGTTTCAATTATTTCCCACGTCTGGTAACTAACCTGATATGATCTCCCTTTATAGGTACTATAAAATTACTCTCTTTATCATTCTTACTAATCTGAATTCAATTAGATTAATTAACATTCATATATGATAGTTCTCATGAAGCTTCAGAGTCCTCTCACTTAGAATCATAGCAATAAACCCTGTTCAGCAGTGAACGCGCTCAATCAACAACCAAGATATATATTCACACTCTACATAACAATTGAAGATGTATAAAAAGACCGTGAATATGGATTAAAAACGTGCAATCATATAAAAAATAAATCCACGAGTGGTGTTGTACGGAGGACATACAAGAGAGTTTAATTAATTCATAAAACCTTCAAAACCCTAATATACCAAAATGGTTCTAGCCCATGATGTTGCGAAGAACAATCATGGGGGTTGGATAGATCTTACCCTTATGTCTAGAAAATTAGAAAATAAAAGAAAAGAATTAGAAAACCCCTTGGTGTAGAAGTCTCCTTCCTTCTCTCTTCTGTCTCTTCAAATCCCCTTGGTTCCCTTTTTGATTCCACATACGAATCTTTACAGTGATGGATGGATGGAAGAAAGGATGTGGATGATGGTTTCGGGGGTGATCACCCTTGTGGGGTGGTGAGAATGATTGTCGAATCTCTTTTTTAAATGTAAATTGCATCCCTTTTTATACTTGTAAACTCTCCTTATGGACCTTTACTAAGCTTTTTCTTGGAAAATACGTATATACACACTGGAGGTGTAAAATCCGATAAATCTAGATTCTGTGTCATAGCTCGACCAAACAGTTCTTGGTCGAGCAAGGTTGGCCTTGGTGGAGAGCACCTCTTTTAGTCAAGCAGTCTCATCGTTTCATGCATAACTTCCACATCCAAACTCTGATTTGAATGATTCTTGCTCTTACACAATCCTAACTTTGTTAGCTTTCTATCCATATGAAGAAATATAAAAAATTCTAATATTTGAAGGTGTAACAAGCCATGCAAAATGGCCCAATCATGCTGATCGGTACAGCTTTCACAACTTCACTGTTTTGATCATAACTCCATTATCTAAACTTCGATTGAGGTGTTTCTCAAACCAAAATGACCGTCCCTTCCGTAGCTTTGCAATTGTATATCACATGTCCAATTTGGACTTCCAAAGAAACACAAAAAATTACACAAGTTGGATGTGTGTTTTTCTGCATTCTTGCACAAGTTTCCCTTTTTCTCCAACTTTGCACTTTTGATCCTTTTTCCACCTAAAACACAATAAAATACCTCAAATTCACCTTTTACTCACATATATCGAATATAAGATATTTGTGCTAATATATAACAACAATTCCCATCAAAAAGGTGTTAAATTGGACAATAAAACAAGCTTATTTTAACTCTCATCAACCTGCACATTAACAACTGGAGAAGCATGGCGCAAAGCAGGGCAAGCAGAGTGATGCTCATCAGTGGGCTGAGGTACAGTTGGAGAAGAAGAATTATTCGCCATAAACTGTTCAGAAATAGACTTCCGATCAGATTCTACCATTGTCTTGGAAACCTATTTACTTCTTTTGGTCTGAAAACCACCAGTATCATCAATGTCAGATTGAACAACCCATTTTTTATGGCATATTGAATCAGTGTGCCCAATATTGTGAAAATATAAGCAAAAGTCCAGCACGTTTTCAAATCCAAGGCTGATATGAAGAGTATCCGAAGCAATTTGAAGGGAGATTGAGTCTAGAAGCTTATCTTGGATGCCCACCTCTTCCAAGATACGAGAAAAATGCCCCAGTGAGCATCTAACCGCACGAGCATGCCAATGGAAGATGTAATAGAAAGAATGATTTTTTTTCAGTCCACAATTCAAATGGAAGCTCGTAAATCCTCACCCAGATAGAAACAACAGAGGACTTAATTTTATAAACATTAAATGCAGGGCTCCATTGTTGAATTCTAACTTTCCCATAATAGAAATCGAATAATTGCTCATTAAGGATAGCAACTCTCCTTACTGGGTCAGAGAGGAACAAGTTAAAAAAAACCCCTTGCCAATAGGTATAATCCAAATTTCTGATAATTTCCACAGCAGCATGAGTTTCTTTAGGAATTCCTCCAAGGAAATGGGTTTTTGGCCACAGTTGAGAAGTAGGCTAATGATAAGGAAAATTGAATAGAGACTCACCCGATTTTTGTATTACAATTATGTTGGTGTTTGATCGTTTGGTTAACGTGAACCGTTAGGGTTCCATGTAAACTAAATCAGCGGAAGCAAGTAATCAAAGTTCGCATTACCTTTCACCAGGATATGTTGATGAAGAACAGCTGCAGAAAACAACCTCTTGATCTTCTGTTGTATTCCCAAGTTCAATCTTGACGTCGTGTGGGCGACGATCTTAAAGATCCTCTTAATCTGTTGTTCTCTTTCCCTCCTCACATTTTAGGCGTGAATATTTTTTTTAGGGTTACCAGAAAGCTGAGATGACTTATTTATAGGCCACAGCAAGGACCAGGAGGAGAAATTAGAGTTGGGCCTCCATTGGGCTTAAATATCCAAGTTTAGCCTAAAACTTATATTTAAGTCCAATAATAATTATATATACCACTAAAATATTAAACTGTACTACCGCTCTAATCCCATAATTACATTATGGGCTCCTTCTTATTTTGAGCCGTTAGTCTCCCCATGTTTAAGATATACATGCCCATTAATTAATTAAGTTACTAACAACTCCAATTAATTAATATCTCATCCGAGAGTAGTACCACTCAACCTCTTTATCATGCCGGAATTAATCCACTTGCAAGATTTATATGATAATCTTTTTGAGCTCTTCAAGGGGACATCATCAACCTAAATAGGACACGGATTCCTTCTATAATGAACAGCACACCATAGAGGCAGTACTACTTCCCAAGTCACCGAGTTTATTGATTTAATTACATGTAAATCTCACTCATTGATGAATCAAAGAAATACATATTGCCTTATGTGTCAAAGTTATTGTATAGGAATTAAGTAGACGAACATCCATGATAACTGAGATCAAGTTCTTCTATAAGTCAGTATAAGTCGAACGACCTCAAGCGGTCCTGCTCAATACACACAAAGCATACTATTGTGATTCTATAGTCAAGACAAACTAATACCAAATCACACTACAACCATACTGATAGATTATCCCCGTCTATCTCGATTGTGAGCATCTGTTTATACTTAATAAGGAAACCGATAATATGATATTCTGCATGTTGTCGCACAACATATTATCTATAATATAAAGTAAATGGACTTTTACACAAATGTAAAAATAAATTATAATATGCGAAACATTTGATCATATTATTCTCATTTTCAAATAAATTGTTAAAACATTGTTCATACAAAAGCTAGACTTTTAGTATACAATCTAATAATCTCCCACTTATACTAAAAGACTACGCTGTCATATCTGCTCACAAGCATCTAATCCCCATTCCTTCTACATGCTCATCGAACGCTTTCGCTGGAAGACTCTTAGTAAAAGGATCAGCCAGGTTATCTGATGAGAGTGAATATAAGCGCGTTTGAGTATCCAATTTAACACTTTTTTTATGGGAATTGTTGTTATATATTAGCACAAGTGTCTTATATTCTATATATTTGAGAAAAAAGTGCATTTGAGGTGTTTTATTATATTTTAGGTGGAAAAATGATTAAAAGTGCAAAGTTAAAGGAATGCTGAAAAATGCACGTTCAATTTCCATAATTTTTTTTGTGTTGGTGTGGAGCATATAACTGATAGTGTAATACATGATTGGAAATCCACGGAAGATAAGATCATTTTGGCTCAAGAATCACTCAAATTGGAGATCGGACCAGGAAGTTATGCTCAAAATCTTGAGGTCGCGCAGCTGCCGGCGAGAATTTCCGAAAATTAGCCCATAATTTCTATTTCTTTGAGCACAATTAATCTCCTTATCACATAATTCTCCATGATTTACCCATATTTATTATTACCTTATTTCATTCCCTTCTCACACCTATATATATTTTACATCATTATTCATGTGAGGAGGCATCGCAACACAATCATCCTACACCCCACAAGGGGGATCACCCTCCAACCGTCATCCACATCCTTTCCTCCATCCATCTATCACTTTGAAGATTCGTTTGTGGAATCAAGAGGAGAACCAAGAAGAGGATTCAAGATGGAGAAGGACGCGATAACTCCTGCATCTAAGGTTTTATTCGTTTTCTAATTTATCTTTTATTTTCCAGACATATGGGTAAGATCTATCCAACCCCCATGATTGTTCTTCACAACATCATAGGCTAGAACCGTTTTGGTAGATCTAGGGTTTTGAAGGTTATATGAATTAATTAAACTCTCTTGTGTGTCCTCCGTGCAACACTACTTGTGGATTGATTTTATATATGATTGTGCTTTCTTAATCCATATTCACTGTCATTTTGTGCATCTTCAATTGGTATATAGAGTCTGAATATATATCTTGGTTATAGATTGAGTGCGTTCACCGCTGAACAGGATTCCATGTTATGACTCTAAGTGAGGGGACTCCGAAACTTCATTAGAACTGTCATAGATGAATGTTATTAATTGAATTGAATTCGGGTTAGTAAGTAGGATAAAGAGTATAATTTTATAATACCTATAGAGGGAGATCGTATCGGGTAAGGTTCCATACGTGGAAAATAATTGATACTGATAGTACCTAGAAAGGGGGGCGAAATTATGTCTCTTGCTCCGAGTTATTCACACGTGTTACACGCATATTTACTTGTATCTATAGAGTAGATTTGCATGGTTTAGTGCTGTATCCATAGTCCACAAGTTAGAGTCGGCCTGCATTTGAGAGGGAAGTTAAGTCGTAAAACTGGATTACCCTAGAGCTACCTATTCTCCTACTTGATCCACTTTTGTATTCTTTTAGTGCTATTTTATTTTATTTGTTATTTAATTTTAGTATTTTAGTTGATAATTAATTCCACAACTTTTATTGTCTTTCGTCTTAATTAATTTAGATAATAATTAAATCAATAAAACGCCGTCCTTTGGGTTTAATATTTAACTTGGTCGTTTGTTTAAGCTGCAACTGATATCCTTAAACGCGCATCATTATCCTCAAATGCAATCTTAGCGACAAAGACCTCCCCTCTTTTAACGATGTCTCGTATCAGGTGGTACTTGCGCTCAATGTGTTTACTCGCCTTATGGGCTCGTGATTCCTTTGAGTTTACCATTGCTCCACTGTTATCGTAACAGATTGTGATCGCTTTGGACAAACCAGGAATCACATCCAAGTCCATTAAGAAGTTCCTAAGCCATACTTCTTCTTTAGCCACCTCAGAGGCTGCTACATATTCAGGTTCCATGGTAGAGTCCGCAATGCATTTCTGCTTTACACTCCTCCATATTATGGCTCCTCCTCCAAGAGTAAACACATAACCCGAGATGGATTTACTAGCATCCCTATCTGACTTAAAATCTGAATCAGTATAACCCGAAGGTAACAAAGTATCTACCCGGTAAACCAGCATATAATCTCTAGTCCTTCGCAGGTACTTCAGAATATGCTTTACCATTGTCCAATGCCCTTGTCCTGAGTTACTTTGATACCTACTAACCATGCCCAAACATAACAGATATCCGGCCTCGTACATAGCATTGCATACGTGAGGCTTCCTACTACCGAAGCATAAGGAACCAGCTTCATTTCTTCTATTTCCTGTTGTGTCTTTGGACACATTTTCTTAGATAGAGGAATTCCATGTCTGAGAGGTAGAAAACCTTTCTTGGAATCTTGCATGCTAAAACGAGTCAGGATTATATCAATGTATGAAGCTAGGGATAAGCACAACATTCTTTTCTTGCGAATCCTTATTAATTTGATCCCAAGAATATGTTTGGCTTCTCCTAAGTCCTTCATCTCAAACTACTTGGATAGCCATACCCTAACGCTCGACAATACCTTTACATTGTTTCCAACGAGCAAGATATCATCCACATAAAGTACAAAAAATACAACTACATTTCCGTCATACTTCTTGTACACACACGATTCATCCAAACATTGAATAAACCCATATGACTGGATTACTTCATCAAAACGGAGGTTCCATAATCTAGAAGCTTGTTTCAATCAATAAATGGACATATTAATCTTACACATAAGATGCTCTTGGCCCTTTTCAATGAATCCCTATGGTTGCTTCATATAGATGTTTTCCTCAAGACTTCCATTCAGGAAAGCTGTCTTGACATCCATTTGCCATACCTCATAGTCCATACGTGGGGTAACAGACAAAAGAATCTGAATTGACTTAAGCATGGCGACGAGCGAGAAGGTTTCCTCATAATTGATTCCCTCTTTATGAGTATATCCCTTCGCAATGAGCCTTGCTTTAAAGGTTTCTACCTTACTGTCAGATCTTCTTTTTCTTTTGTTGACCCACTTGCATCTAATAGCTTTTACACCATTGGGTGGTTCTACAAGCTCCCAGACTTGATTAGAATACATTCTATCTCAGATTTCATTGCTTTTTGCCATGATTGAGCATCTTTATCATACAAAACTTCATTGTAATTTCATGGGTCGATTTCATGTTCACCCGGGACCAAGTCAGATAACTCTCCCAATCCCATGAATCTATCAGATTATCTCACAACCCTCCCACTATGACGAGGCTCAGCAGGCAATTGTGTATCAGGTGTGACACATGGTGTAGTGTCTTGTGGTATATCCTCTTGTACAGTTGGTATTATATTTGGTGTTTCGCCTCTTATTTCTTCTAGAACACTTTTACTCATGGGTTTGTGGTTCATTACATAATCCTCTTCCAAAAATCTAGCGTTTGTGCTTACGATCACCTTTTGATCACAAACCACCTTTAGTTCCTCTAGGATATCCAATAAATAGGCAAACTTCAGTACGTGATTCTAACTTATCAGTATCTGCATTTAACACATGTACTGAGCACCCCAAATCCGAATGTGTTTCGTAACAGGCTTTTGTCCGGTCCATAATTCTGTGGGTGCATAGGCTACCAATTTAGAAGGTAATAAGTTCAGAATGTAATTTGTTGTTTGCAATGCATATCCCCAAAACGAATTAGGTAATTTTGAATAACTCATCATTGATCTTACCATTTCAATAAGAGCCCTATTCCTTCTTTCCGTTATATCATTCTGCTGGGGTGTGCCCGCTGTAGACAATTGGGATTCAATCTCTTTCCCTGATAAATAATCTCTAAACTCTCTAAGAGGTATTCACCACCACGATCAGATTGTAGTGTCTTGATACATTTCCAAGTTGCTTCTCCACATCAGCCTTGTACTCTTTGAATTTATCAAAGCACTCAGACTTGCGGCGCATCAAATAATTGTATCCGTATCTAGAATAATCATCAATAAAAATGATGAAATATTCATAACCACCTCTTGCCTGGATAGACGTAGGGCCACATAAATCATAATGAACCATTTCCAATAGATCATTGGCTCTATACCCCTTTGCCTTAAAAGGCTTTTTTGTCATCTTTCCTTCCAAGCAGGATTCACAAGTTGGATAATTTTTCACTACTAATGAACTCAAAGGTCCATCAGCTATCAACCTTTGAATCCTACTCAAGTTAATATGACCTAGTCTTAGATGCCAAAGATATGTTTGGTTCATTTTCGAAGGTTCTTTTCTCTTATTGGTAGATGTATTATTCAATTCAATTTGTTGCACTGTGGGAGAAATTGGATTAAGAGTATACATATTATCTATAAATGTACCACCACAGATAATAATTCTATTTTTCTTTATAATAACCTTATCATTAAAAGAAACAGAATATCCATCCATAAATAATTTAGACACCCCTAAATTCTTTCTGAAATGAGGTACATAAAGACAATTCCTCAAAATAAGAGTTTATTCTTATTGAAAAATAAATAGACGTCTCCTACTGAAACAACTTTTACTCTTGTAGCATTTATCATGAGTATGGTAATCTCCCCCATCACTGAGCTATCGGGTTTGGTGGAACCCCTGCAAAGAATTGCAGACATGGTCAGTGGCTCCCGTAACTACACACCAAGTGTCAGCAGATACAGCCGCTAAACATGATTCAACAACTAGTAAATAAGACTTACCGTTCCTGTTCCCCTTCAGAAGAGGGCAGTCTGCCTTGTAGCGTCCCGACTGCTTGCATTTGAAGCACTTGCCTCTAGGCTTCTTGACCTCACTACCCTTTGCCTTCACTTGGTTCACCGATGCTGAATTTCCTTGCTTCTTCTTATTCGTTCCGCCTTTCGGCCTAAGATAAGCAGCTTTTTCAGCAACATGAACCTGAGGAGCTCTACGAAATAGTTCTTCTGCCGCCACAAGTTCTATCAGAAATTCCGCCAACGTGTACAAATGTTTGTTCATACATTAGTTGAGACGAAACTGCTCAAAACTCCTAGGCAAGCTTTGGAGTATGATATCGATTTGGGTTTCCCCATCGATTTCAGCTCCAAGAACCTCCAACTCATTGAGTTGGCCCATCATCCTAAGGACATGCTCCCTTATGGGAGTGCCCTCAGCCATTTTGGTGTTCATCAGTACAGCCATTCTCCGAGACCTAGCAGGACGACTCTGGTGTCCGAAGAGTTCCTTAAGATTCTGCATCATATCACAGGTGGAGTTCATAGCTTGATGTTGATGCTGAAGCACATTTGAGATAGAAGCCAAAATATAGCATTTAGCCATCCTATCAGCCTTAACCCACCTATTATAAGCAGCTATCTCCTCTTCATTAGAATCATCCGTAGGTTTCAATTGACATTCCTCACTGAGTACAAAGATATAATCTTCAGCAGTTAAAACAATGTCCATGTTTCGTTTCCAGTCAACATAATTTGTGCTAATAAGTTTGTATTCTTTAAGTATGACAGAAAGTGAATTGAGAGCCATTTGTAAATTCTGAGAATCATAAATAAATAAACAGATCAAACACTTTGAATTTATCAATTTATATTGATTCCCTCAAAATAATATAAAATAAAATTCACCAACATCTCAAGCACCGTGAGTTTACATGCCACGATAGTGTGGACGTATACAAATCGGGACATTACAAGAGAATGTTTTACTCATTAAAATCATTCTTCAACCTTACTTCATGGCAAAATAATTAATAGTCAGTTCCTTTTTAGCCATGCAAATAATAGCAGTGACTCTGATGGGGAGGATACTTATTATTTACATCTAAGTGTACACCATTATTTGACTCCAAGTCCATTGTGCAAGCTTATGTGTCTTACAGATGGAGAAGTACACAAGCGCTCGGATAACTTCCTACAGTCATCATAAAGAAGTTTGTACCAGTGATCCATGAGTAAACTCATCCAATGTGGAGGAAGGTCTATGCCAACACGCAAGTTTATTCACATCACTTAAAAATAAATAATGGAAGCTGTGGGAATTTATTATCAATCCCCTCTCCCATTTAGTTATTTAACACCGAGATAATATCCATCATAAAATACACATCCTAGCATGCTTCTATATTCAGTAATTTAAAATAATAAATCACATACAACATGTATACCATATATAACAATAACCAAATAATTAAATCAAATTATGACAGTTATATATCACAACAAAAAAATATCAAAATAGAAAAAAATGGAAAAAATAAGCCTGCTGAACACCGAACACGCTGCACGAGTCGTGCCACTCTCGTGCTCCCTGTTTTCATGCCAGCGCCCCACGCATCCGGCGGTTGTGCCAGAAATAGGCACGACTCATGCCGCCATTTCCCAACAATCGTGCCGCCCATATCTGAATGCTGGAAATCACTCTCAATCGTGCTAGATGTGGGCACGACTTTGCGGGTAGTTCATAGCCTGTCGTGCCATTGTCTCCACACTCCCATCGCGCTGCGCTGCATGCACCGCCTTCACACACCGATCGTGCGTCTTTTAAAGTGTATCTAATATATGCTAAAGTATGTTTATTTCATATTATAGTGCATTGCTCAATAATGTTTACCAAGATTTTCTCACATAAAAAAGTCAATATTTTAGCATACACTAAACATTCTTTAACATAAAACCGTCATACATTAACATAAAAAGAAAATTTTTTTATATAATATCGTTATACAATATAAATATCTACTTTACAATGTGTAACAACATACTCTACATAAAACAACATACTTTAGCATATCTAAAAATACTTTTACATAACATAAACATAAACACGCTTTCATCGCTATTGTCTATTTTTCTCACAATTTAGAACAATATCCGTTACGTGGTTTCCAATCATGACAGAACATAAAAGATATATCTACTACAGAAGTTGAACGACGGAGTAGACGACGACAGTCGAGCGACAGTGTACACGACGGTGTAGGTTAAAGGAAATTTAATTCGTATGGTTCCATAAGAATTCATGTTAGCATCCATAAATGTTAACAAACTACAAAAAGAGATTTAATTAATGTGAGAATTTTTATTTTATACAAATTTACAGTTGAAAATTAATACCGACACTTTTGTTTAGAGATTATTAATTATATCCAATAGATACCTTTTGTACTCTATTATCCCAAAATCCTAAAACCCTAAACCACCCCACCGAGCTGCCGGCGCCGCCGATTGGCTGCCCCTCCACTGGCGACCGGTGACTGGCTGCTGCCGACTCGGGTCGCCCCACCGCCGCCGTCGACGACCGACCCAACACCAGCAACCGGTGGATGCCAGCTACCGCAATCCACCACCGCCCTAAACCCTAAATGGAATGAGGAACAATAGAGTCCAAAAAGTTTGAAATGAGGAGCAATAGAGTCCAAAAAGTGTCCATTAGTTAATAAAGATAATTAAGTTAGATGATTGTCGGTATTAATTTTTCTATCTTCATGTTGGATTTTTTTTATAAATTGGCACTTAATTAAATTAGGGAGTTAATGAGTTCTTATACTTAAGGAGGAGTAGACCAACATAATAATTTAAATCATTAAGGATAAATACATATCTAACACGCTTGATGATCCGTATTACAAAAAGATGTTGTAGGCACTTGAATTTGATTACCTATTAAAGAAAAATATGTGGCAAATTAATGCAATAATTATCAATTAATTATTTATTTATTAAGGAATTTAAATAAATAAATTCCTAAAATAAATTAGTGAATAATTGATAATTGGGTCAGATCAAGTCAGAAAAGCCCAAGTCAAACAAAGCCTGATTTAAAGTCAAATCAAATTGGAGGCCCAAGCTTGCAGAATCAGGTCAAATCAGTATTAACCAATCAAATTGCAAGGATAGAAAGGCCCAAACCCGCAGAATCAGGTCAAATCAGCCATAGACCAACGAGACTGTGTGTTATATGGCTTTCTCACCTTCCACCTATATAAGGAGCCATTCTCTATTCATTCTAGACACACTAAAATATCTGAAGACGCAGACGCTTATGAAGAGATCAAGAATATGAGTAGTGCTCCCTTGAGATCTTCAAGCATCTTCAAGGCAAGAACGGCTAGCGATCCTATTAGCATTTGATCGTTTGGTTAACGTGAATCATTAGGGTTCCATACGTTTCTAATAGTCAGCGGAAACAAGAAACACGAAACGTATTACCTTTCACCAGGGTATATTGAAGATGATGAATTCTCAACATAGCCTGCGCAGCCTCACGAGAATGTCCATAACTTCTTCATCTGATCTCCGATTGGGATGATCTATGCGCTCAGACGATCCTATTTTCCGTGGCTTTCCATCAGTATATTACATATTTGATTCCGAGGTCTGTGCAATTTTATGAAAATTGTACAACATGGCGGACAACAGCAGTAAACGACCTTCCGGTCTTCTACTGTATTCCCAAGTCCAATCTCGACGTCGTGTGGACGACGATCCTCGAGATCTTCTCAATCTGCTATTTATTCTCTATCTCACGTATGTTAGGCGTAGAAAAGTAGGTTTAGAATAGCTGAGAGGACTTATATATGGGCTACAGTATGGACCAGGAGGAGAAATTAGAGTTGGACCTCCATTGGGCTTAAGTATCCAAGCTTAGCCCAAAGCTTATACTTAAATCCAATAATAATAATATATACCACTAAAATATTATTACTGTAATACTGTTTTAATCCCATAATTACGTTATGGGCTCCTTCTTATTATGAGCTCGTTAGTCTCCCATGTTTAAGATATACAATGTCTATTAATTAATTAAGTTACTGACAACTCCATTAATTAATATCTCATCCGAGAGTAGTATACTCAACCTCATTATCATGCCGGAATAAATTCACCTGCAGGGTTTATATGATACTCCTTATGAGCTCCTCAAGGGGACATCATCAACCTATGACGGACACGGATTCCTTCTACAATCAGCAGCACACCATAGAAACAACACTACTTCCCAACTCACCGAATTTGTTGATTTAATTACATGTAAATCTCACCCATTGATGAATCAAAGAAATACATACCACCCTACGTGTTGAGGTTATTGTATAGGGATTAAGAGCACGAACATCCATAATAACTGAGATCAAGTTCTCCTATAAGTCAGTATAAGTCGAACGATTTGTATAAGTCGAACGATCTCAAGTGGTCCTACTCAATACACATAAAGTGCACTAGTGTGATTCTATAGCCAAGACAAGCTAATACCAAACCACACTACAACCATCCCGATAGAGAGTCCCCGTCTATCTCGGTTGTGAGCCTCTGTTTATACTTTATAAGGAAACCGATAATATGATCTTCCGCGTGTTGTCGCACAACATATTATCTACAGTATAAAGTAAGTGGACTATTGCATCGAACATATAAATGAATTATAAGACACAATAATTTGATTGTTTAATTCTCATTTCAAATAAATTGTTATGACATTGTTCATACTAAACCTAGACTTTTAGTATACAATCCAACAGATCCGAGATCAATGTTCTAAACATCTCTGATCCGGCGTTCTTGAAATCAAGTTCTTCAGCGTTCTTTGCGGAAAGCTTCAAGAATAACGTTTAATCTGAACAAAGGCTCGACCCCTCCGGATTAATGTTATGCATCTTCAAATCAAGTTCTTCGGCGTTCTTCGTAGAAAGCTTCAAGAATAACGTTTAATCCGAACAAAGGTTCGACCTCTCCGGGTTAACATTATACACCTCTAACAGGAAAGCTTCAAGAATAACGTTTAATTTGAACAAAGGCTCGATCCCTCCGGATTAATGTTATACATCTCTAACATGAAAGCTTCAAGAATACCGTTTAATCCGAACAAGGCTCGACCCCTCCGAATTAACGTTATACACCTCTAATGGGAAAGCTTCATGAATAATGTTTAATCCGAACAAAGGCTCGATCCCTTCGGATGAAAGTTATACACCTCTAATAGGAAAACTTCAAGAATAATGTTTAATCCGAATAAAGGCTCGACCCCTCTGGATTAATGTTATACACCTCCAACGAGAAAGTTTCAAGAATAACGTTTAATCTGAACAAAGCTTCTACCCCTCCGGATTAACGTTATATACTTCCATATTTCGAGTCCGGACAAGCTTCAATTGAAGATCCGACTCAACTCAATATACGCAGTCAACATAGCCAGTGTAGTCAAAGTCAAAGTCAAATTGGTTTGAGAGAAGAATCAGGGGATTGATTAAGATTGTTTTCTAAATTCTCAAGTTTAATCTGTTTGGATTATCATTGTAATTCTTTTGTATTTATTTTATTATAAATACTAAATTTGTTGTTACAGATGTCTCACAAGACACTTTATCATTAAAGATAGGCAAATTATCTTGTGCATCCGGGTGCACCGTGCATCCAATTTCATAATGTATACACTTATGAAATAAAAAATATAGACTAATGATTAAAAATGTACGCACTTTGTAAGTAATTTTTCTATTAGTTTTTTTAATAAAAAATTGAATATAAAAAATCATGCAATTATTAAGAAATATTGATCGTTGTCATTTTCACCTAAATTTTAGTATCTTCGTTTGTGGATTTTCGGATGTTTTCATCTGTATTTGTGTAATTTTTGGTAGAGTTATTGTTATTATGAGAAATATGATATGAATTGATAGAATTGTGTAAATGAGCTTAAATATGTGTATAACAGGTTAAGAAATGGAGAAAAACGAAGTCGGGAGCAAAAAGGAGACAGAAGTACAGGGCATGCTTGGACACGGGCCGTGTGCGGAACACGGGCCTATCCAAGGCGGCCGTGTACTATCATCAGAAAGATAAGCTCGCCCAGGAGAAAGGCCGTGTTCTGGCGCACGAGCCGTGCACAGCACACGTCCCGTGTGTAGAACACGGGCCTGTTAGAGGAAGTCGTGCACTGTCGTCAGAAAACACTACACGCCCATGACCGAGGCCGTGTAGTGCAGCTTGAGCCATTTCCAGAAGCACGCACAACACGCCGAACTAGGTGTGCACTATACGAGCCGTGCGCTGCTACACGGCCCGTATAGGTGCAAAAGGCAGTGCAGATTTCAGAATGTTCCGGAAGCTTCTAGAAGGCCCCTAAGTGATATAAAAAGATGATTTGTGCAAAAAATAGAGGGGGAGATTAGAATATAGCAGTTACACACACTCCACACCATATTTTTCACACACTGGATCCATTTTATTCATCTCCATACGTTAGATCCATCAATTTCATTTTGATCTTCAATAATCCATCCACCAATCCATCCATCCACCACTTGAGAAGAGGAAAACATCAAGGATTGAAGAAGTTAACATTTTAAAGAGAAGGAAGATTCCTCCATGAAAGGGAAGCCAATCTACTTTTCAATTGTTGATTTTTTTCTTATTTTGGCTCAAATGGAGCAAGCCTTTGATTGTATTGATCTAAACACAATGTGTAGTGGCTAGTCCTATAGTAGGGCTAATCATATGAATGGTTGAGATGAAAGCTAGATGTGTAGGACTTGAGAAGTGAATTGAGTTAAATTGTGGATTTTCTTTTATGATAAATGAATCATGTTTTATTTCAATACTTGTGTGATTAAATTCTCTATTCATAGTTTTAGGATGACCATTCCAATGTTATGAGTGGATGTTTAATTGAATCATATATTAAAATGAGCATGCTTGTTAGTGTGCGGAGAGGTAAGACATACCCTTCTTATGCTTAGAACATTCATAGAGGGACACTTAAGAAATTGAGTGAAAAGAACCAAACTTATAATCATAGTAACTTAAGGGAATTGAGATTAAGAACAATTTTAGGAGATTTAGACTTGTAAAAGAGTCGAGAACCTAATTGCCTTGGCCATTGGGATTAGGGGTAAAAACGTGATTGCTTTTAGTCCACAAATTAATGAAGTTCACCATCAAAAGTTATGCATATCTAGCTAGATTCTTCATCATGATTATGATTAGCCGTACTCTCTTCTTAAGTGAATCCTATCTACATTCCATTCATAATATCATTTGTTAGTTACTTGATATCTTGTTGCGAGTTTAATTCTTAGTTAATTGATTAGAATAAGAAGTAGTCTAAATACCAAACCTTCAATATTGTCATTCTTACAAAGCATAAATCGATGAGGAATCCGGATACAACCACAAGTTTACTTTCCCTTGGGACGACATACTTATAAATTTTGTTGCTTGGTCACACGTGTACAGCAACAATAGAGTCTCTTACTCTTAAACAATTTACTAGAAATGCGACTAAGGACAAACATATATATTACTGAATAAAAAATTATACGCGTATGAATGCAAGTGTGCACCCAAATGCACATGGTATCAACTCTTAAAGATACACTATGTGTATGTGTGTATGAGCAGTATAGCTTTTTAAAATTTAACCATGATTTTTTATTTAAAAAAAACACTATAAATCATTGTGCAATTCGGTTGGGTTTGGATGGATCTTAAAATTTTATTCTACTCATATTTAAAATGTGGATTTTGAAATAAATATTGTGTGAGATCGTCTCACGAAATGTGATAATAAGTGATAACATTTTAATGAATAGTTATATTTGATGATTAGAAGTGGTAAATATTTAAATAAACTATTTCATGATAATTCATTGTATCAATGAATAGTAATAATACTTGTATTAACATTTTAATAAAAAAAGTCATAATTTGTTAAGAAAAAAAGTTAAATAATCTTATACAAAGTGTTACTCCTTGAAATATAAGGAGATTTGGATATAATGTGAAATGATAAGAGTGTATATATTTTAAAATTTTGAGT
Source organism: Pogostemon cablin (assembly GCA_023678885.1). NCBI lineage: Eukaryota > Viridiplantae > Streptophyta > Magnoliopsida > Lamiales > Lamiaceae > Pogostemon > Pogostemon cablin. Next base: position 1,840,914 of record CM043006.1, read on the forward strand.
AGGCTGAGGTTTAACTTACTCCCTCGTCCCGCGTTAATGTTAATGTTTGCTTTTTTTTCACGTAAATTAAGAGATAATATTTTAATGTATAGTGAGGTGAGAGAGATAATATTTAATATGAAGTGGATAATTGTGTTAGTGTTGTGTGTGAGCTCTATATGAAATAATTAATTGTTTGTGTGGACCCAACTTGACAAAAAAAGAAATATAAACCTAAACTTGAGACAAATCAAAATGTAAAACGTAAACTTTAACACGAGACGGAGGGAGTATACATTGAGATTATGTGAAGAATTATAAACTTTTTTGAAATGAAATGGGATGAATAGATATTATAAAATTTACAAAGTCTCTTGTAAAACGGTAATTATATGAGACGGATTGTGAGATTGATCGACTTATTATTGAAGTAAGTTTGTTATACAGGTAAAATATGTTAATTCATAATTAAAGTGTTTTTTTTAATATGATAAATAATGAATTAAAACAAGTTTTTAAAGTATTATAATGTGATTCACTACAAACATATTTTATCTATCAATATGCGTTTTTTGTTTATATAACGTAGTATACTTTAATAATATGTCGACCCGTCTAATAATTTTTCTTACAAGAGAGTGTCCCTTTAAAATTACGTGAAGAATTAAATGTATTGAGATTATGAAATTTGAATTTTATAACTCAAAATCTAGATTATGTTGAATTTTTTATTTAAGTTTAAATTCAAATTTTCAAAAAACATATATTTACTTGTGATGTTACCCTAATCCATTGTGTTAGTTACATGAAAATAATTACTTGTGACTAATTTGATAATATGACATTTTAGTTAGAGCCAAATTGCAAAAAAGTTTGTTCACCATCATTTTCAATACTATAAATTATGTGTATACCACAACAAATTATATAAAATTTGGAAAATATAATTGAAAAATTTTTTTAAACAGGCATTTTCAAATTATGTTAGATAAATTTATTAGGATTGTTGCAATCAAGGATAATTTTTATAGGTGTATTAGGTTTTAATTGCAACATCCATTACATTGAGTTTCTATTTTTTTTAATATTTATTTAAATAACTTAAGTAACAATAATTTTAATTGATCAATGAAAAATGACTGTCAATAAATAACTTGTTACAAGTGAATCATTGTGTAAATGAAAAACAACACGTGTCAAGATTACAAGTTATAAACTATATTGTTATCGTATAGTTTTATCATGCAATCAAACATGTCTTTTATGACGACAAAATAAATTAACAGTATACTAAATGATGATAGTTCGTTATCTTTTAGTAAAAATTATAAACTTTAATTATTCAAGATTTTTTAATGAGATAAGTTTTACGATAAACTTGTTCAACATAATTTGCTACTATGTTTAATATTTGTATTTTGGACGTGTTCATCTTCAATACGTTAAAAATTAAAATTTATCTACTCAAATCACATCGATTTTTCAGGATTCTTGGTTCTAAAAACTCACAATTTAACCTAGTATCACATCCAACGTCAAAATCGTAATTCCGTTTGATGCATTTTGGCATAATGATTCAAAACCATAGCACGCTCCATGAAAAAAGCTCTCTCGACCACTTTATCTTGAAAGTGCAATATCTCCCAACAAATTAATTTTCAATACTCAAATAAACATTCCCCAGAAAGCTTACGAAATTCCCTACAAACTGAAAAAAGAATCACAACAATCTTCGAACCCTAACTCGAGTTATTCTCAAATCAATCAAGCATAAAAACACACTTGATATTCCTGAAACAGCCAACTTTGCAATGGTTTTGAAATCCGTCCTACTCATCAAGCGCACCCACCGTAGATTAAATCCCATCGCACGGTTCAAATTCAAAATTTCTCCGTAGCCTAAATCCGCGTTTCGTCCTATCGACCAATCAGCTTTCATCATCTGGATATTAGCCCCTCGACTCTCACTATTTAAATCCGCCCATTTTCTCCTTCACAATCACCCCCAAATCCAGCTGTGATAATTGGATTCCTGGTTTCAGCACAACAGATCTGCACACCAAATCACTTCAATTCCCAAACCCTGCCCTAACCCTACTTTCTGAAGAGAAATCACCATGGCCAGCGTTGAAGATGCAGTTGTCGTTAACAGCGAGCCAGTTCCCGAGTCACCGGCTGCCGTTGAGGAGTCTGCGAAGGAAGAAAATCCTCCGGCGAAATCCACAAAGGCGAAGAAAAACCCTAAGGAAGCAAAGGCGAGGAAAACTCCTGCCCCGAGAAAGCGTGGCCCGGCTACTCATCCCCCCTACTTTGAGGTACACCGCGATTCAATTCTCGTCCAGAATTCTCTTAAATTGATATGGGATCTGATTTATTTTTATCCATGCAGATGATTCAGGAAGCGATTGTGGCCCTGAAGGAGAAGACTGGATCGAGCCAGTACGCAATTACCAAGTTCATCGAAGATAAGCAGAAGAATCTCCCACCGAATTTCAGGAAGCTTTTACTCATTCAATTGAGAAAGCTTGTGGCGAATGATAAGCTTGTGAAAGTGAAGAATTCGTACAAGCTTCCATCCGCCCGCTCTTCCAAGCCGGCTGCCGCACCTGCGCCGGCTAAGAAGACATCGGCTGCTGTGAAGGCCAAGCCAAAGCCAAAGGCGAAGGCTGCCGCTACCAAGGAAAAGAAGGTTGCAGTTACCAAGGTTAAGCCGAAACCAAAGCCTAAAGCCGCTGTTCCTAAAGCTAAAACGGCTGTTGCTAAAGCTAAGCCAGCTGCAAAAGCAAAGCCTGCTCCAAAAGCTAAGCCGGCGGTGAAGCCTAAGGCTGCTGCTCCGGCAAAAACAAGGGCAGCTCCAAAGAGGAAGGCTCCGGAGAAGCCAAAGGCTGAGAAGAAACCTCCGGCTAAAGCCGCGAAGACATCAACCAGGTCAACTCCTAGGAAGGCGGCTGCGACACCAGTTAAAAAGGCTCCTCCGGCGAAGAAGGCGGCCCCCGCCAAGAAGGCGGCGGCGAAGAGCGGAAAGCCGAAAGCGGCGAAGTCTCCGGCCAAGGTCGCAACAAGGAAGGGGAAGAAGTGAAGATCGGAGGGGTAGTTTTGGAAGTGTATTTTGTTTGTAGGGACAGTAATGTAAATTAAGGGGCTTTTAATGGGTATAGACCGGTAGTCGCCCGAGAGTATGATAGGATCGGATTCTTTTACTTTAATTTTTTTTCTCCTCTTTCCTATATTTTTTTCCCATCTTTCTTAAATCTTCTGTTCCTATTAGTCCTAGGAATTAAACAAATGCAAATGCTCCCCTCAAGTGGTAGTATAAAGACTTTTTAATTGAGTTTGGGGTTCGAATCTCCATAGCAGGGGTGGTGGGGGCCCCTAATGGTGGGGCACACCAATTAAACAAATGCAAATGGATGCATGTACTACAAATCTGTTTTTAAAGGAATCCGTAGATTACCCATTAGCCAATAGCTGTCCAGTTTTTATTATTTTTTTTGTATAAATCGATTCCTCTTTCTGACGTGATTGTGCATAACATTTGAGCTGATTAGTTGTTTATATTGTTCATCTAGCAACGTGGTAACGGTGGCTGGGGTTTGTTGCCGAATAAGAAGTAGGTGGATGATGAGTGAAGGACTGGGCGATTCAAATTTTATACGCAAAGCCTAGATGAGTCTACGCAAAGCCTAGATGAGTCCTAAGGGCACGTAGGCAATGTGCATCATGATTCATGTGGGTAAACTCTCCAATTCTCTCCTTGCAAATCCAACTTAACTTTGTATCTTATCTTAGCCTCGCAAATCCAACTTAACTTTCTATCTTATCTTAGCCATTACTGCACACATGCTTTCTAATTTAATGCTTGCATTTCAATTCATGATGTTGCAATGTACTTGGAGCTGAACCTTGTTTTATGTTGAGTTTTGGGCAGTCACAAGTTGAAAAATTTAGTATATCTGAAATTCTTCTCTGGAGAAAAACTCTCCATGTGGCTTGTAAAGTTGAATTACAGAAATCCATGATTTCAATACTTTGTTGGGTTGAATGACAAGTTATGGAAAATTTTGCAGTTTCAGAGTGTATGTGTTACTTTGTACTGAGTGTGCCAAATTAACGGCATACGCCATGGTTATATAAACAATTTCAATAAATGATACAGCTAAAAGCTGTTGCACTAAAAATGATGCATCTGAAGGCCTAAGAAAACAATGCTGTTGAATTAATTAGAAGCGACACAAAACTTAAAAATAAAGAATAATTGTGATTATAGTTAATATCAATCAGCTAAAAGTCTAAAAGCATTTTGTCATTGGTATATAAAATGTGATGCTAAGCGACACATCTTAAAAATAAAGAATAATTATGATTATAGTTAATATCAATCAGCTAAAAGTCTAAAAGCATTTTGTCGTTAGTATATAAAATGTGATGCTAAGTTATCACGTGCCTTCCGTATTCGTGTTACAATTTCATGTGTTACTAATCCGTAGACCGACTAATCAGGGGGAGGCCAGAACCAACCGTCCACTAGCGGGGACCCCCATTTTAAGCCAGAGTTTTGCGCTCTGTATGGACTAGAACCAACCGTCCACTAGCGGGGACCCCCATTTTAAGCCAGAGTTTTGCGCTCTGTATGGACTGACCCCTCAGTGGTTGATCGCACCTGCGGGTTTTGAACTTGAGACCTTTGGGAATTTCACCCTTAGGCACCTCAAGTCCTCACCGCTAGGCCAACCCCTGGGGTTTATTTAACTCATGAATTATGATTTTAAGCTATATATTGTAAATACTGGACAAACTTTGCCCATGCCTTTTTCTTGATCTAAAACTATACAAACTCTTAGATCTGGTGAGTCGGATCATAATGTAAGGTAAGATCTGCATATATAGAGTTGCATGGATCAAAATGGCGCCTGAAGTGCCAAATTGGATTGCCTTGTATAGTTTAAAGAAATATAATAGCCATATGTTGAAGAAGATATATGAGCGTAACAGTTGATAATATTGTGAGTCTTGATGTTTAAAAAAGAATATATTGTTTGGTACTTAGGCGGACTTTTTATTCAATTATCATAAATTTAATGAGTTTGGTATCATGCAAAAGCCGTCAAATATTTTGTGACTAGGAATTATTATTAAGTTTTTTTTTTTTTACCTTAAATGTCTAGTGTTTCATTTTGTGGTTCTGAGTGTCTAAAACTGGAAGTACTTCTAGTGTTTACAGTTGTCCAATTTCTTTATTTCTCTAAATTTCTTCCATTGTACCTCGTGCTCTTGCGGCCCTCTAGTTTGACCCTTGCTCCGAAAATCCATAGACAAATAACGGTTTCTCTAGTACACTCCTTTTACTATTTTGTCTCATTAACACTTGATTTCCCACCTTAGCATATTCTTTAACTAACCAAGTTACATGTCGAACACATGGATGAATTTACACTTGTATATATTCTTCAATCTGATCTATCTTGTGCATGCTTGGCTCATGAACTCATTTTTTTGTTGTAATTTACTTTCAGAAATTGCCAACTCACATTTTACTTCCTCAATTCAGGAACAAAATATTTGACTCTATTTCTTATAAATGCAGATGAAAATAGCATTTCAAAGTATGATCTGATTCAGTTTCATATGTAACAAACTTTGGAGATCAGATGCACAATCAAGCAATTCTACACTTATTCTGGTTTGAGTATAATTGATGTCTCTTTATTGTATTTCCTATTAGTGTTATCTCATCCTCTGAAGTCTTAATCTGAACTTTTAATTTCTGTTTTAAAATTAATTAAATGTGATATGGTCTTGTGCAGGCTTGATGCAATGTACCATAAATCTGAATTAGGGTGATTTCCACATTATGTCTAGTGATAAATCTTCCTTACCTTTTATTCTTTCTGAATATCTTTCCGTGTTACATTTTCTTCAGTTAAATTCAGTAAACTAATTTTATTGTGAGCAACGTGATATAAAGGTTCTCTTATGATAATCAATTGGTGATTGTTAGCCGTCATGTTTGTAACTAAGTCAATAGTGTGCATCCTTGGGAACTTTACATTTTCTTGCATTTTTTCTTATACCTATGTATTTTTAGGCATACTACAAGATCTGGTTCATTAGGATTATCTTACTTCATTAAACACTTTGTTGCTGTATCAAAACTGTTAAAAGTAGGCATATAGAGGGAAAGGTCTTAAATTGAGAGCTGTTGATTCTTGATAGTTACACTATAACATGTGTCATTTATTAGTTTTGCTTGGAATTTCTTTCATGAAAACAGTGATATATTCACTTTTTTTTAAATGAATGTTAAAGCTCTTCTAAGCTACCGTAAATATGAATCTAACTCTAGTTGCTAGAGGTGTAAGGCGCACATAGGCGCAAGGGCCTGGTTGGAGCTTGAGGTGAGAGACGCACCTCCTGTACACCTACCCTCCTTTTTTTTCTACAGATTATTATCATAATCATACCATAATCATAAGTAAAAGTAAAAAGGAGCTGAGAAACATTTCTTTCCAATTTTGTTTCTTAACTATTTTATATTTACTTTTAACCTATTATTAATATTAACGTTATTATAATTTATTAATTTAATTGTACTAATGATCAATAATTAATTATTTGTAAACCTTTGGGTGATTTTTGTTTTGGGGGTTTGAAAACCATGAATAGTGATATTATATTTGTTTTGAGTTTTTAATAGGGTATGTTTTAACTTTATGTCAAATCAATGTGTATGAATGTTATAATATCTTAGTTCAACTAGATTTTTTTTAGAAAGCCCAAAACCTATTTATTTATTTTATGGCCCAAAAGGCCAGCCCTATCTTAGCCCAACTAGATTTTGTTAGAAAGCCCAAAACCTAATTATTTATTTTTATGGCCCAAAAGGCCAGCCCAATTAAGCCCAATTAGAATTTTTTTAGAAAGCCCAAACTTATTTATTTATTTATTTTGTGGCCCAAAGTTTCAGCCCACTTAAATGGCCTGATATATAATTAGTAAGACTAAAGTTAAAAAAAAAGAGAGAGAAGAACGGGAGAAGAAAAGCAAAAGAGGGGAAAGAAGAGAGGAAGAGGAGAAACCCTTGTTGACCAAATTCTCCCTTACAACCCTCATCCTAGGTGGTTTTTAAGTTGTTTTGAGGTAAGTGGTGTGTGAATTAAGCTTCCTTCTTCCATAATTTTGTAATTTTGTGGGGTTTTTCTTTTTGGTATGTGGGTAATTTGCAGACTGTTCGAACTGATTTTGAGATAGCTATTGCCCTCGAAACTTTGCAAACTTAATTTCTGTACGTAGCTGAACTCGTTAGCTTTCCGTAGCCACTTGAAACGCCTCAATCTGATTATTCTACAATTAGTTATGATTTTTCTCGTAAACTGCCGCTAGCAGGAAAATTTCAGAATTTTTATGTCGAATTCAAACTTATTTTCTATCGTTTCGTCTAGTTAATGTATTGAAACGGGTTATGTGGGATTGGGAACTGATGTTAAGGAGTTACATACTATTTTTTATTTAATATCGACTCGTTCGAAATCGATTAGGATTTGTTTTTAGCAATGAAAGGAATGTTACCACTAATAGTTAGTTATATTTAATTTGTCTTTAATTGCTCATCTCCTTTCTAGGTAAAGAACCATCGACGAAGAGCAAGGAATCGACTTCAGATTCCGGAGAGAGTTAATCACTTCCTTGTGAGTTGATAATTCGGGAACGCCTTCTCTTGTGGGAAGTGTGGACCCTCGATAAATGTGCATTTATTTTAGTTTTAGTTAATTGATAAGAAAATTATTTGGTATTGTGTTATGTGGTAAAGAGCCTGGTTGGCTCGATTTCTCTGGTTAGAGTCCTGTTAGCCATTTTATGAGTATTATTGATTTTAACTTATGATTGAAGAGTCTTGCCGGCTCGGTATCTGATAACATTTATTGTGAATTATTTGAGAATTGATTTCTGGTTATTCTTGTGTGCTATTAAGACTCTAACTTGAGTCGTTATTCATCTTATGATGCACATGCATATGTATGCCTGGTACCAAGGTTAAGTAGCCCGAATTGGTCACGGTTCGGGTGAGTTGGAGCGACATTGATTAAGTAGCCCGAATTGTCGCGGTTCGGGTGAGTTAGAGTGACAACCAAGTTGCCCGGGATTGGCAAACCCGCGTGAGTTAGATCTAACGGGGCACCTGTCCATTTGCCAAATACTGAACTCTGGAGGGTGATCGTTAGATGGATTAGTCTATTATAGGCTCAGTCAACGTCACCGGTGTGGGACATGCATGTCATATATGTTTATATGTTTGATCATTTCAAGTATTCAGTCGATATTGAATTGTGAACTTTAGCACTTGGCGTTGAGAAAGAATATTAATGTGCATTTTATCTAGAGTAACGGTGACGGGCTTGGACTGTCTCTCGACGGAGAGCTCAGTTCGAGGAGGATATTGACTACCCACGCATCTTTTTTGTGATAACATGTTGTTTGAACAAATTGTGTTATTCGTAAATGTGCACTAAGTTTTTTTATTTTCATTTATATGTACACTGAGTGAGAAATAGTTATTGTGAGACGAAATGTGGGATTTTATGTTATGAACCGCGAGTGGAATACATGCTTCGTATAAGGGTCGGGGTGACCGGCTTATCACCTCACTGAGCTAGTGGTTTTGCTCACCCCCCATCATTCTTTCCTTTTCAGGCTGTTGATATCATTTTGGTTGGAGGTTTGCCTATCGTTTGCTCATCATCCAATCCGTGTTTTGGGTACTTTCTCTTTTATGTAAATTGACGGATTCATTGGCGAGATTGTATAGTTTATATTTGGTGACCCCCTTGATGTTCTTTTTGTACCTTCGCGATGTTATATCGTTCATGTATATTTTCTTTAAACTAAGTTACACCGTTGAATTTTGTACCTTTGTAAATCCTTGTTGATACTTTATGAGATGATGTCCTCGTGTTGTACCCGTTGTTATCAGTTGTTCAGTCTACAGGTACTTGATAGCAAGCCTTACGTTTTCTATAAACTTTGTGGAGTGGAGTGCACCCATTCTATGAAATTTATGGTTAACGTGGCGGTTGTCGCGCTCTGTCTGGGGTCGGGGCGTGACAAATGTACTCCCTCCGTCCGTCCAATAAGTATACATTTATTTATTGCACGTGGATTAATGAGTATTATTATTTAATATGTAGTAGGTAGTTGTATTAGTAAAGTGTGTGTGACCCATATATTAAATGTATTAGTGATGTGTGTGGGTCCCATATGTTTATAAATAGAAATGTACACCTTTGGTGCGAACGCCCAAAATAGCAAAATGTATACTTTTCCGCGGACGGAGGGAGTATTAATTTATGTAAACAAACAGATGAGAGAGGAGAGATAAAGAGAGAAATTGTATTAATTAAAGAGAGAAAATGTTTATAGGTATATATAGGGGTGGTTTTTTAAACTGGGTGTGGGTTTTAAAATCGAAAATGAACATCCCTTGATATTCAAGAATCTCTTCGCCTTCCTGAAATGCTTCAATAACTAAATTATCCATTACATCTCCCCACCATCACAACTGTCACCCACATCAACCTCCTATTTGACGTAAACACCTCTCCTCTCCTCGCACCAACAACCTCCCATTTTGAACAACAGAAATTGTGAATTCAGCGTATGTCGCTCCCCGAGTAAAAGTGGTTGCAAATAGTCACCATCAGCAGAGAGTAGCACCGCGAAAGCTATGTCGTTGATTCTAACTCTCTTGCAATCTGCAAACAAAGGTAACTTTTCATTCTTTTTGTTGGAATTTTTAGGTTCGTGTCTCTTTATGAAATGTGAATTTAATCGTTGACTTTTCTTTTCTGCAACATTATCATTCTGGTTTGATTGATGGTGAAACTCAAGTTCCACACAAAAAAGGCAAAAGGTCGCGTTGTGGATTTTAAAGTAATGATTGGAAATTCTTCTATATGTTGGATGTTGTAATTCTTGGTAATAGTGTTCAATTATGAATCTACCGTCATTGTGAATTCACAAGTTTTCGATTTTGTTTTCGCAGAAATATAGGAAAGTTGGTAGGAAATTGTCACCTCCTAAGAATGATAGGAACATTGATATAAGATCTCAGGCAATAGTTCTTCCTGTGCAAAGTACAACATCAGAAAATGCGGGTATAGCAGTTAGTCGAAAAGGATTGATATTGAAGGAGATTCTTCAGTAGATAAGCCATCATTTTGCCAAAGTCAGTAAAGGTTGGGCTTCTTCAACCTAAAAATTTAATTTACATTTGGCCAGGTACTTCGAAGTAATCATAGTTGTTAAAGGCGATCCGTGTGCCTTAAGCGAGGCAAAGCCTTGAGCGCCTGAGATTTTTGGTTTTTTAGGGTTTCGGTTGATGTTAAAAAGACCCTCGCCTTTATGCGCCTTTTGCGCCTTGAGTACATTTCCAAAATTTGGATTTTTTTTCATGAGTAAGAATTTAATAAATATAATGATCAATTTGATGTGAAGAAGATAATGAAGATTATGAGGAGGACCATAGACCATGATAATTATTATTTTTATCTTATTGGTAATCATTTGAGTCTTTGACATTTGATATTTTCTTAAACTTGAAGGATTTTGCTTTTTGTGATTGCCTTTTTGTGTTGAGACTTGAGTACTTGAATTCTGAAGTTCATTATGACATTATGTATGGGTTTTTAATTTGTGATTATGTTATTTGTGAGTTAAGTATTATGTATTATTATTTGATATATATATATATATATATATTACATTTATTTAGTTGGACAATTATGTGTTTAGTTGGATATATTAATGTATATATGTTCTACTGTAGTTTGTACCTTAGGCGCGCCTTGCGCCTCAGGCTCCAACAAGGCCTTTGCAAATATGGAAAATTTGTGAAAAATATCTCCTTTAATAACTTTGGAAGTAATACTATATTACATCTTGAAATTTGTGGAAAATTAAAAGAGATATATACATTGTTATACTATTGCAATTTAAAAAAATATACTATTGCAATTTAAAAAAAATAAAAACCAATTGTTGCAAATATGGAATGATTTCCGTACTTATGAACGATACATTTTTTAAATGTAGAATTATTTTTTGTTGGTCATTGATCATATTAGTAATTTCATGGAAGTGATCAACCCGCTCTATATTGAGATAAGCTAGAAAAGGTACATTTTATTTTCCATAGTTATTATTTCAACCCTAAGTATGGATTGTTATAAAGTGATGAAGATGAATTTTTGCATTAGAGGTAACTTTGAGTAGTCTTCGATTTACTCTAGACAGAAGTAGTGATGTAGTCTCGTATTACATTTGTAGATAAAGGTACTAACATGAACCTATCTCTTCTTACTTAATTACATAGAATGTTACTTTGGATAACCAAGTATTGCTATTTAGGGTATTATTGAGACATGGAATCTCAATTTGGATTGATGTACCGCTAGACTTGGTGGCTACAGAGATAATGGAAGAAGATGATGGAAGAAGATGCAAACCATTTTAGAAGAGTTTCTCAAGTATAATGAGTAAGAAAAAGTGTGTAGCCTAAAAGCCAAATTTATTAATTCACATTTATCACTTGTAAGACATAATCAATTTCGCATTTAGACATTACTCCCTCCGTCTCGCGTTAAGGTTTACGTTTACCATTTTGGGTTGTTCTAAGTTAAGGTTTACATTTCATTTTTTATCAAGTTGAGCCCACACAAAACAATTAATTAATCCATGTAGGGTCCACATACAACACTAATACAACTACCCACTTTACATTAAATATTATTTCTTTCACGTCACTACACATTAAAATATTATATCTCTTAATCCCTGTGCAAAAAACAAACGTCAACATTAACGCGGACGGAGGGAGTATATTTTACTCCCTCCGTTCCAACTTATTCAGCACCGTCACTGTAGACACGGAGTTTAAGAAAATTTATTTTTTTGACTAACTTTATTGACTTTTGGAGGGTAATGTAGTATTTTTAGGTAATAAATAAATTACTATAAAGATGTTATGTGTGTTAGGTGAAAGTGATAAATTTGTAATTAAAATGTACTTTTAGGGTTGGGGATTGATGTGATGTTTCCCTTTTTTGGGTGGTTAAGTTCAATGTAGGACGGACAAAAATGAAAAGTATAAAATTTAACTTGGTACAGAGGGAGTATTATTTTGCAAAAATATACTTGGTTTACTGAAATTTTCTTGAAACTAACTTCATCTTGTAACTGTATGCCACAATATCTATTAGCTTACACGTTTTTGTTTTCATCCTCCTTATCATTTTGTATTGTTTCATCTTGTGATTGAATCAGTTAGCTTTTGGGTGGTAGGAGTACACGACGATCTGGTGTTTACACTAACTTGGTTGAATAAGGGAGGCTCATGGCATCGGAATCCGCCATATTTTTCTTTTGTTGTTCTGTGTCGCTGGCATTTGGATGGCTTATGTCTACTAAGGGATTCTTCAAGAGATTGTGTAAGCATTCTATTACTTCATATTTTACCTCTAATAATTTTAGATGTTAATTTGGCATTTGGACGGCTTATCTACTAAGAGATTCTTTCTTCAAGAGATTCTGTAAGCATTCTATAACTTGATATCTTAGCTCTTATAATTTTAGATGTTAATTTCTAAATTTTCGTTGCGTATTGTAATATTTTTGGTAGAAGGCTTTACATATTTGTATAGAAATAAAGTAATGCTTCTCGACTTCTTTTACTAATATGAAAATTTGTCTCCGTAGAATAAGGAATAAATTTTTTATTTTGGATACTTTTAGGAAAGCTAAAGACTATCTTAGTACCTAGCATTTTAAGTTTTTGGTAATGTATAGCATTATTCAAAAATGTGAGTGTGGATGAATGGGTTTTCTTGAGTTTTGCTTCTTTATTTATTCTTAGTAAATCTGTCTTTAAATGTGTTTTAAGAAGAATGCTTGAAATTTAACAATAATTTTGTTTTAGGTCGGATAAAGATTTGGTATGCTTGATATGGTGCTTTCCGAGCTAGTCATAGGGAAACTTTTTACTTTTAAAGCTGTAACCATCTTTATATGGATGCTAACTTTTTTTACTGTGATTATTGTTAAGTGATTAAATTATGGACAAATGACGGTGATGTCGGTGCTCCATGGTGAGTTATTTAGGTGCTGGTATTACGAATACGATCAGCCCAGCCATGGTGATTGAAGAGCTTAAATACATTTGTTATCCTGCTCATGTAAGTTCAAAATTCTAAACATTATTGGTTTTTTATCTCTTAGGATAATGTACTATAAAATGATTGATTCTTAGTCTTTGAGTAATAATGTCATCCCACTTGGTTGTATTTGTATTTAATAAATTCTTAGTTTTTGAAGTTAAATATGGACTGAGAGCTCGCTCCACCTCCAATAATATAGGTTTCCTCCAGATTTTTTACATGTGCTAGGTAATGGACCTGAAGGGTGAAGCTTTTACGTGAAATGCTACTTCATAGTTCAAAGAAATTTTCTGAACTAAATCTTGCTTACTTTTTTTTTTCTACAGTGATTATTGTTAAGTGATTAAGTTATGGACAAATGACGGTAATGCAGTTGCTCTGTGGTGGAGTTATTGGGGGTGCTGGTATTATGAATACGATCAGCCCAGCCATGGGGGGATTGAAGAACTTAAAACATGTGTTATCCTGCTCAAGTAAGTTCAGAATTCTAAACATTATTGGTCTTTTATCTCTTAATATAATCATAATGTACTGTAAAATGATTGATTCTTAGTCTTGAGTAATGTCTTCCATCATGGTTGTATAAGTGTTTGAAAATTCATATTTCTTGAAGTTAAATAAGGATTGAGAGTTCTCTCCACATCCAATAATTTAGATTTCCTCTAGATCTTTTACATGTGTAAGGTAATGGACTTGAAGGATGAAACTTTTACTTGAAGTGCTTCATAGTTCATAGAATTTTTCTGAACTAAATCATAAACTTGCATAACATCTTTATAAGAATGATTACTGTAACACCACTAAATTTTAAATCAATAAATAAGATTTAACTTTTCAATTAGTTTTCTTAATTAAAGCAAACCTTTCAACTTTTCCTCACTTATTACACAAACTTTAATAAATCCATTCATTTTCTACTAAACCTTTCAATGGCTAAAGGAATATTTAAAGTACTTTAATTGTTGAGACTCTTCATGTAGCCATTCTTAAACTATACAAACCCAAGCCCTAAGCTCAACTCATCACTAACAATTCTACACTCTAAAAATCTGCAAGTTGTCAAGGAGTTCTAAGCTAGAGAAAGTTCCATCAATCACGTGACCAATCAAGTTAAATATGGATTGAGAGCTCGTCCCACCTCCAGTAATATAGGTTCCCTCTAGATCGTTTACATGTTTAAGGTAATGGACCTGAAGGGTGAAGTTTTTACATGAAAAATTGCTACTACATAGTTCATAGAATTTTTCTGAACTAAATGTTAAACTCGCATAACATGTTATAATTAATTTCAAAAATACACTCCCACCTTACTCACATAACATACTTTATAGTTTTTTCTTACCTAAAAATACCACAATAACCTGTCAAAAAGTAACTTTTTTTTAATATCCATGGTACAGTAAGAGTGCAAAGTAAGGGTGCAATTTGTTCTAGGATGGAGGGAGTACAATCAAAATTGTCCTAGATGATGTTTTGATAGTTTAATGGGGAGCAAATCAAGTGCGTGATTTCTTTATAATCTTAATTGTGATATTTATTTATTACCTAGCGTAACAGGATATACTTTTTCCTGGGAAAGATGATGGATAATGTGACAAAAGTGATCGCCAATTGCTAGGTGTGTGTCACGCTGATAGAGAGTTATTTTAGTATTTTATTTCTAGTCAATCATTTTCTTGTTTAGAATATTTGATTTCTTATTTCCTTATTTCCTATTCCTGCGCTAATTAGGGTTAGGGTTTAATTGTGGGCCTTGAGCCTCTTTAAATACCGTATGTTATTCTAGGGTTAATCATCAATAAGAATTATCTATTTGCAACATTTATCGATTTGTGGCAGAGTTATTCTCTGTGGCCTTCTTTGAAGGAGTGCCCTTACGGCTTTTGGCGGAGAATCCTATTCTCCGTGGTCCTCTAGAGGGATTATCTTTTGTATATTTTATTTACTGTTTCTGCATCTCTATCACACGCTGCGTATAGTCTTTATCTAAAGTTGTTGCTTTATGTGCTTTTTCTTAAATGATCTTGATCAACTGAAAGCTGCTATAAATAAATTTTTGCATGAGATCCCATCTTAATTATTAATGTTATGATCATAGATGATGTATATTTGAGAAAATTTGCATGGCATTTACGTTGAATATTGATGCAAAAATATTTGATTAGAATTAAATAGTGACTAATATAAACTTGCTTTAAGTCAATGAAACCTAATATTTTGGTTTCATTCTGTTTTTTGTTTAAATTTTGTTTATCGTCGATTATTTAACTATTAGATGCTCCTCAATGATCAAAACTGAAACAATATTTCTTTGAACCATTATGCAATGTAATGTTAATTTCATGAGATTTGATGTTGCTTTTTACCTTTTCCTGTGCAGGCATCATATAATATTTTTTCCTTGCATATCATTATCAATTTCTTTGAAGTTTTGATGCTAGCTCCTTTTAAATAAAGCTACAGCTTCATGTGCATAATACTGATCCTGCTAATTTTTTTTGAATCATATGTGTAGTTTCTTTATCATATAACTGCATTTTGATGAAAGAGTGCATGCATAAAATTTAATGAATTAACCTAATATGTGGTTAGTTGACGTTTTGTGAATTTCTCGTAGTCCAATATAAACAATAATGATAGATTATGCTATTAATATATGCTGAATTGTGGTAATGTATTGATATATAATGATAAATTAATGTACATGTAAAGTGCTGCAAGTCAGAGTAATATTTACATAAGATATAAGGTGTGGCCAATATCTATGTTCATCTTTTATGAAATCAGGTGAAATAATGCCTTCTCTTTTTGCATACACATCTAGTGATGCTGTGGAAATTGAGAAGTCCCTTTTCTGAAAGCTCCTTATGTCACTTATCTTTATATTTCCTGGGGTCAATATTTTCTGTGATATAACATAATCTATATTAGACCTTGGACATTTTCTGCCCAAATATTTAACATTTATGAAGAAAACACTATGTTTAACTGGTATATCTCAAAGAAATATCATATGGCGTCATCAGAAAATTACTTTGATAATAATTTTGCTCATTTTCATCACTTTGAACTAGGGTGTTTTTTTCCCCTAAAAGGAAAATGCTGATCTAGCATGCATGGGGATTGTAAATTGTAATTAATTGCTGCAGTCTTAGAATGATCCTATTGATTAGTTAGAAATTGTGTACACGCTTATACATGTAATATTTGAATACCATTATATGCTTGATTTAAACATATAGAGATGCCTTGTGGATTGCGATGCCCATGTGGGGGATGAACGGTATATCAAAGTGTTGTAAGGAAAACTTTGATGGAACTCAATGTTGTAGAAGTATAATCCTTAATCCTTATCAACTACCAAGTTGCATCGTTCTAGTGATTTCCTCAATTTCAGAAATAAAAAATTATAGTGGTTCTTATTATTAATAAATGTAGATAAAGACATTGTTTAGTAAATTTTTGGATTCACTTTCATATATGTCAAAGTTCTGGTGAGATGCACTTTTAAGCAATTATGCAGGTTCCATTAATTTGTTCTTCATTTCATGACAACATCATACTTTATCATTTTTGTAGCTCCGTTTCTTGATCATCTGATTTTTTTTGCGTCTTTTGGGTTAGAAAACAACTTTTGAAGATCTTTTTACCTTTGAGAAATTAATGATGTTATTACAATAGCATAATATGTATATGGTCTTCTTTAGGCACAAATCATAACATTTACTAGAAATCCAAATGTGATCAGTGATTTCCACATTTGTATGTTATGTGAACACTGCAAAAACTTTCCTTTGATTTTTTCTTATTATTGATCTCTTTAGTTGCTTATTTGTTTTAGGTAATTGCATAGGTAAACAATTAAGGAAAGACTACGATATGTAAATACATGATTCTTATGCTTACTTTCTTAATGGGTTCACCCCTCATGGTGTTTATGGTGTATGTGTGGGAGCTATTAACTATTTCTTGCACACATGCATATATATATTAATTAGGCTATTAACAAGGATGGTTAATGTTAATATCCTATATTACACAAATACTATGTGCAATCGGTTACACACAGGTTTTATTGCAATCGTTTTTTTTTCCTTCAGTACAATGAAGAGAAGGGGTGGTAATTCCCAATATCACACGGAAATATGTGTTCGTTTCAACTTGTTAAATACAATTAATATTAATAGTTAACTCATTAACTCATTAATACCCCATTATTTTAGTATAAAATATAGGTTTCATATGATAAAAAATACTCCTGCCGTCCTGGGTATTTTCACCCATTTTTAAGGACACGTAGATTAAGACGTGTTATTTTTTTTAATATATAAGGAAAGAAAAAGTAGGGATAAATTAGTAATTTAAAAAGAAAAATTAAATAAAGTTATTGAGAATGATGAAACAAATGTAAAAAAGTAATTAAAGTTGTTGGGATTGTAAAAGTACGTAATAAAATATTATGTATTTTTACCATTAATGGAATGAGTAAAAATACGTGGGACACCTCAAAATGAAAAGTGAGTAAAAATATGTGGGATTGAGGGAGTATTAATAAATAATTAAAAAGATTTTTTTTAAATTTTATTTTCACTTTAATTAATATTTTATTTTATTTTATTTTCTTATCATGTCGTGTTAATTCACTTTCTTTTCGTGTTTGTGTTGTGTTGAAATTAATTTATATCGCATCGTGTCATTATTGTGTCGACACGAAACATGGCTCAATCGCATGAATTGTCACCTCTAATGAATACTACCTCCGGCCACTTGAAAGGTAACCATTTGCTGTTTGCACGTGGACAATTCTAAGGTCTTTATTTGCTTTTTTCACGTGGATTAAGGAGTATTATTATTATAGGTAAAGTGAATAGTTGTATTAGAGGGAAGTGGTGAGACATATTATGTACTTTCTTTACTAAATAAAGGAAATTAATACATTTGAAGCGGACACCAGGAATAGTGAAACGAGTACCTTGTAAGTGGACGGAGGGAATAGTTAATACCACAATTACTCTTTAGTACAAAAGTTAGTGACACTCTGTATTATAACACATCTTGAAAAAGGACTACTGATCTTAAATTGTCTTAACACATTCTGAAAAAGGATTATTGATCTCTTCAGTTGTTTATGTGTTTCAAGTAACTGCAGGGGTAAATAATTAAAGAAAAGACTACAATAATTAAAGAAAAGACTATGGTGTGTAGGTAATTAAATTTTATTATCAAATAAATAAAAATGCAAAGAAAAATATATTAAATAATTATATATTTATTTATTAAGAAATTTAAATAAATTAATTTATAAAATAAAAATAAAGGAATTGAATCAATCCAGGGCCTGAAAAATGGGCAAACTATCAATTCGGGCCTTGAATTGTGTTTTCTATCGATTCGGGGCCTGAACTTAGGTCTTAAATTGATAATATAAGAGATAATATTTGACAAATTTAGACCTTGGATTGATAGTTTTATATATTTCAGGCCTTGGATTGATAGAAAAAATAACTCAAACCCCGAATTGATAGTTTATACATAATTTGGGCCTTGAATTGATAAAACTCCAAAAATGAAAGAATAAAAAATTGATAATTAATATAATTATTTGAGCTCAAATTCAAGTCAATTGAGCTCAATTCAAGTCAAGTGAGTTTGACTCAAGTTAAATAAGTCTTAAAATAAATTAAGTGGACCTAACACAATTAAAAAAAAGCCATAAAATAAATTAAGTGGGCTGAGTTCAAGTCAAACAAGCTTAGATCAAGTCAACAGATTTAATTATATTAAATAGGTTCAAGTCAAGTCTGTAGGCCTAATTAAATTATGGGCAATGCTGCCACTGAAACATTTCTAAGATCACTCGATTCTTACAAAAATTGCTAGTAAATTCTTATTATAACCTTACCCCTAAACTTACACCCACACTATAATTTTGCTAAGCGCAACCAAAATTATTATTAACCCCCACCCAAAATTACTAATTTTGTTGATGAATTCACAATCTTATCTACTGTTGTTGCTGGAGATTGTATGACCCCAATTATGCTCTGATTTGTTATTAGAACTCCAACTTCATCATGAATCTACGTTTGATTTGGCTTCAATTCTCCACTCCTTTCATTTACAGAGGATTCAGGGGGATTATTTTGCTTCAAGACTTGATCCTTTTGAGTTGGGGGTTCATTCTTAGTGTGGTTTAAATGGGGTGTGGTGAAATTTTGAGGCGAAAAAGAAGTAGTTGGAGATGGAGCATTAATGATTCATAAGGAGGGTGATCGGATAAGTGTCGTGGACTTGCCTCCACCACTTCTTATATTCAGGCGTGGAGTATTTTCTAGGAATTGAGGCCGCACATGGAAAATAAGTTTCGGAGTTAGAATTGAACGTTGTACAATGTCTCCAATAACATACTCCTTTCAAAGAAACCTCGTGAATGTCCATTCTAAGCATCATGGAACATCTTACATGAAGCCAAATTGACGACCAAATTGATGAGGGGAGTAAGGCTACATCACAAAATGATCACCTTGCGGCAAAGTGAGATAACTGGTACGGATAGCCACGTGATGAACTCAACTATCCCATTCCTTATTCTCATCATCCACATAGTGGATATCTTTATCTTTCGAAAATATGTTACAAGTCCAAGAGGCAATATAAGCTATTTGAACTCGTTTCCGAGCATCATTAGAATTAAAATATTTTGCACCTTGCTCTTTGGAGTATGTTACCATTTGGGGGTGTGTCAGTTTACTACCAATCAGAAAATGAGTCTTGAAAGTTGAGCCAACCAAGCATAAACAAAATGAGCAGGAAATGTTGATTTAACTTTACATAGACTTGATGAGCTCGAGAGTGCATTCAAGACACGGTAGATGCTTGCCAAAATTGGAATTGCAAGACTCACATTTTTACTCGAACCCATTAATCTTGCCACCTTGAAGGTACTCGATCGTATTAAACCCACTTCATCATACGGAAGTGAAAAACTACAAAGGCACGCTAAATGTGCAACTAGATAGGTCTTTTCTTGATCTACTTTCCCAATGCCCAACTTTTTGAATTGATATATCTCAACGGACATTCACGAATTGTGACTCAAAATAGTGCCAATCGGATTATAACTCTTTTTAGGTAGAGAAGTTGTCTTTTTTTCAACATGCCTAGGAGGAGGGAGGTGCGTTATAGTCTTCTTAGACAAAAAATTCACCCACTCGTCAATCAATACCTTTCTTCTAATAGCATCCTTGCAAAGTAAATGATAGGCACCAAGTTAATATCTGCAACTGTGTAGGATGCGTAAATCACTCGTCATGGATTGCAGTTTTGCTGTACTTGGCACAAATTCATCATACATATTACCAGCTAAAGGCAGCCCCATCAAGTTGTATAGGTTCCATAGAGAAAATTGACATTTTCTAAAATTAGGTGAGTAAAGTGTTAGAGGAAGAACACCAAGTCTCGCAGAAGGCTTTGATAACTTCATAGCTGCAATCATAACTAAAGAGAGATGCAAAGACAAGATCATAAAACTTTATGTTCCTAAGCAGAGATCGGCATCAACTTAGAACATCTTCTGTCCATTCCCAAAACCCTTTGATATAATGAAGTCCCTAAGAAACTTGATTGGTTCTCCCCAAGTTGATTTACCTCTTACGATGCGTCGTCCTAAAGAAGGCGAAGTTTCTGATCTAAGTTCTGACTCAACATCAGCCCCTTTCAGAGTCCAAGTTATGTTATTTTTGTCCGAAGAAAATTCATGAGACCAACTTGTTATGAAAAATTCGTTCTTGCACCGTGGAGCGACTATTGTATGGTTCCCTAGAAAAGATTTCTCGATTAAAAGGTGAGTTCCTTTGAGTAAAGGTTGATGCTCATCTTCAAGAATAATTATGTAGCTTGAGCCAGACTTTCTTTAGTATTTTTGAAGTAAACCATGTTAAAGAATGAGTTAACTGCAAAACAAGTGAAGGAAGAATGTTAGAGGGCAAAAAAATGGGCATGGAAATAATGAAATGTATGAATTTAATTGATTAAAAGACCTAAAATAAATTTATGGGCTCGATTATTAATTATAAAAGTCCAAAATTATAAAATAAACCCATGATAGGCGAAGCCCATGATTCCAAAGTAGGCAATTAAAAAAATTCGTGTATTGATTTAATTAATTTTCGATAAAAAACATGAATTATATTTAATTCAAGTCCAAAAGAGTTAGGGACCCAAATTCCTTATCTAAGAAGCCAACCCAAGTTGGCAAATTGAACTCAAGTCCATGAATTAAAATGGGCTCAAGTTGAATGATGAAAATTCAAGGCCCTGCAAACATATCTTCCAATTAATGTTAAAGTAGTAGGCCCAAGGTGATTACATCAATTGGGCGAAAGAGGGGTCAAAATTAACCCAAAGTGAAAGTCAAAATGATTTTGACAATCAAATACATTTCTCTCCAATGTGACTTAGGCATAAGTCTCTTATATCAAGAGAATCTGCATTCTCTCTCCCATTAACAAATGTGACTGCTTCACTCTCTTCTTTGTCATGGGGAAGAGAGAAGGCATGTTCTCCTGAAATTAGAGACTCACATCTAATTCACGCTAGAGAGAGGGATTTGATTATCAAAATCAATTTTAACTTTCACTTTGGAGAGAGAGTCCATTCCCAATTCTTCTTAGCATGTTGGTCTCATAAATATTCTTCGGGCAAAAGTAACATAACTTGGACTCTGAGGGGGGCTGATGTTGAGCTGGAACTTAGTTAGGAATCTTTGCCCACTTAGGGATGATATATCATAAAAGGTAAGCAGCTTGGCACGAATAATTAAGGTTCTTGGGGACTTCCACTGTATTAAAGGATATTGAGAATGAACTGAAGATGTTCTAAGCCGATTCCAATCTCTTCTTCAAAACATAAAGCTTTATGACGCTATCTTTGCTTCTCTTTTTACTTATGATTGCAGTTGTGAAGTTATTAAAGCCTTTTGCGATTAGTGTTCATCCACCAACACTTTAATCACCCAATTTGAGGAAATGTCAACTTCTCTATAGGGCCTAAACAATTTGATGGGGCTGCCTTTAGCTGATGTATGATGAAGATGTTCCAAGTACAGCAGAACTGCTTTCCATGAAGGGTGATTTAATCATCTCACGCAGTTGCAGATATTTACTTGGCGCCTATCACCTGTTTTGTAAAGATGGTAATAGGAGAAGTATATTGATTGACAAGTGAGTGCATTCTTGGTCTAAGAAGACTATAATGCACCTCCCACCTCCTAGGCATGTTGTAAAAAAGACAACTTATCGGCTTCTAAAAACTTATAATCCGACTGGCACTATTTTGAGTCACAAGTCGTAGACGTTTGCTGAGATAGATCAATTTAAAAAATTTGGCAAGTAGATCAAGAAGAGACCTATCTGGCTGCTCATTTAGCGTACTAACTTTGTACTTTTGCACTTCCGGGGTGATGAAGTGGGCTTAATACGACCGAGTACCTTCAAGGTGTCAAGCTTAATGAGTTTGGGTAAAAAGGTGAGTCTTACAATTCCAGTTTTGCGCGAGCATCTACCGTGGCTTGAATACAATATCAAGCTCATCAAGTCCATCCAAAGTTAAATCAATATTCCTGTTCATTTTGTTTAAGTTTGGTTGGATCAATACTTCAAGACTCATTTTCCGATTAGTAGTAAATTGACACCCCCTAAATGGTAACATACTTCTGAGAGTAGGGTGTAAAATACTTTAATTCTGAAGATACTTGAAAACGTGTTCAAATAGTTGATATTGCCTCGTGGACTTGTAATGTATTTTCGAAAGACAATGTTATCCATTATGTGGATGATGGAAAAAAGGAATGAGATAGTTGAGCTCATCATGTAGCTATCCATACTAGTTATCTCACTTTGTGGCAAGGTGATCATTTTGTGATGTAGCTTTACTCCCCTGATTAATTTGGCTTCATGCAAGTTGTCTTGTGATGCTTAGAATGGACCTTCGTGAGGTTTCTTTGGAAAGAGTATGTTATTGGAGACATTGTGCCACATACTAATTAACTCCAAAATTTATTTTCCATGTGCAGCCTCAATTCCTAAAAAAATTTTCATTACCAAAATATAAGAAGTGGTGGAGGCAAGTCCACAACACTTATCCGATCATATCAAAAGATCTGATCATCCCAACTTTAGAACATTTGGAGGAAGAAGTGGATATCGTGAATGACCTTAATGAAAATGACCAATAGGTTCAATATGTTTCTTCGGTGCGTAGTGAAGCATCACCACCTGCAATGAGTAAAAGGAAGAATAACTTGTCTTAATTTGTGAAATAAAGATACCACTGTTACTTTGCTTAATTTGGAACCCTAAAAAATAATTTAGGTTACCAACCATGCTCATCTCAAATGTGGTGGTTATTGACTTACAAAGCTGTCTATAATGACCTGAGATGTTGCTCCAAATACAATGTCATCAACGTATATTTGTACAATAAAAAAACCATCAAAATTCATGCTTAATGAAAATAGTATCACTTCACCTCTAATGAATCCAAACTAAAGTAAGAAATCAGTAAGTCTACCATACTATGTTCTAGGAACTTGTTTCTACCCATACAAAGCCTTTTTAAGTTTATATATACATATGAAATGGACCAACAAAATCTTTCGGTTGTTCAAAAAGAGCTTCTTTTAATAAAATCCCATTAAAAAAGGAGCTTTATCATCCATTTGAAACAATTTGATTCCAACAAAGCATGCAATAGCAGAAGAGAAGTCTAATGGAATCTATTCTAATCACTGAGATAAGGTTTCATCAAAATCTATTCCTTCATCCTGTATGTATCCTTGTGCATCAAGCGTAGTTTTGTATCTTACTATCTTGGCAGATTCATCAGTTTTATTCTTGAAAGTCCGCTTAGTTTCAATCACATTTATATTTGTAGGCCTAGGTACTAGACTCCAAACATCATTCCTAGTGAATTGTTCAAGTTCTTGCATAGCTGATTGTGCATTTTCTACGCACTTCAATTTAATCCCCAAGTGTGAAGGATATCAATTGTAGTGGCAAGCGACCAAGTTTAAATATCGAACCCACATGACAACCAATTATTTACTTCTTATAATTACTAAATTAATTAAGACAGTAACTAATTTTCAATTTTGAGAATTTAATTATTAATCTAAAGAACATAAAATTAAATAACTAATTAAAATAAATAAAAAAGACAGATTAACGATTAATTCAAGAGAAAATCAATAGTTCTAAGGCAATCCAGTATAGATTAATCTGAATCCTTAGACTTTTACTTATTCATTCTTGCAGACTTCACGGAAACATACCACATAACCCTATTTTCCCACCGGATGTGATCTGATTCAAAGCTAACAGTATAACTTGGTTTTAACCCTAAGGTGTATGAATATTACCAAGCCTCCTTCTTAGATACTAATCAACGTGAACAACAATACATTTGGATGGCAAGTTTGACTAACAAGATATTTTTTGAAATTACTAAAAGGCTAATTCACTTCTTACTTGAATGTCTAATTGCATTGTTCCACTAAACAATTCAAGCATCTGATTTATTAGCTCTTAGAATTAACGTGTTCATGGGAAACTACCTTAATCCCCAACAAATGGACAATTCAATTCATGAACGCACACAAGCTAACATAATAAATCAAGCATCATGGGCAATGTCATGAACTTAATATGAAGACGTTACGAAGCATGACAACAAAGTCTCAAGACTAATAAAATAAACCAAAATAATAATCAGCATGAATTCACAAATTCAGTCTAGTTCATCAAATCAATTACGTCTATCCTTGAAACCTTAAAACTGTAAACAAAATTAGCTCATGGGGTTACAAGCAACTCCCATGGCTATCAAAGTCATATCAGAAGTCTTGACAAACGAAAATAAGAGAAAGGAATAGAAAAACCCTATTGTCGGCGTTATTCTACTTTCCTTCTCTGTCTCTCTGATTGACTAATTTCCCTCTTGAATAGCCCTTGAATCTCCTTCGATGTGGATGGATGATGAGATGGATGTGAATGATGGTAGATGATGGATGGGGGGTGTTCCCCAATGGGGTAATCCCCTTAAGGAGGTGGTATCTCTCATGAATAATGATGTGAAATATATATAGGTGTGAGAAGGGAATGAGATAAGAAAATAAAATATTAAAAAAGATATGGTAGAATCATGAAGGATTATGTGATAAGAAAATTAATTGTATTCCAAGGACATAGGAAATATGGTCCAATTTTCGAAAATTTTCGGAACTTCCCGTCGGCAGCTGCGCTACCTCATGATTTTGAGCATAGCTTCCTCGTACAAACTCCGATTTGAGTGATTCTTGTGCCAAAATGATCCTCTCTATCGTGGCTTTCCAATCATGTATCAAACTACCATTTTTGAGTTCCGCACGAATACATAAAAATTATGCAATGTGAGCGTGCATTTTCAGCATTTCCCTAACTTTGCACTTTTGATCATTTTTCCACCTAAAACACAATAAATCACCTCAAATGCACATTTTCTCAAATATATGGACATGTAAGAGACTTCTGCTAATAAATGACAGTAATTCTCCCAAAAAGATGTTAAATCAGGTACTAAAATACACTGATTTTCACTCTCAACAATAGCCTCAATCCAACATTATTCCTTTAAAGCTTCAGTCACATTCTTGGATTCAATAGAAGAAAAATAAGCACATACCTGATTACATAGAGTAGACATGCAAAATTATTGAACTACTTCTCTCATTTAAACTTTTTTTCTGGTAAGTGATCGGAGTAGAAATGTGAATTTAGGGTCTTTTTATAGCATGGTTTTATGTAGTTATGCTTGGAATTCATGGTTAATGTATTACTTAATATTAGTAAATATTTGGAGAATTGGTACTTTGATGAAATTTGTGTAATTTTCAGGTAAAAATGAATTCTATAGGTGAAAAAGAAGATGTGGGGGGAAAAACAACGCTCGATTTGGAGTTGAAATGAGCAAAGAATGAGCCAAAACAATGAAACATAGGAATAGTTGAAAGTGTTGAAACGACTTTAATTTTTGTGCTATAATTTTCTCCATCTCTTAGTAAACTAAATGAGAGTTTCTCCTTGATGATGTGTTAGCTTGAGAGTAATTCAAGGCTTATATGTCAAATTGACACAATTTTATATTTTTTAATATATTTATTTTTATTAAATTAATTCTTAGTGTTTAACTATTATTTCATGGGGTGAGTCTTGGGTGAGACCGTCTCACGGATCTCCTTATGTGAGACGGATCCTCCAGACCCACCTAATATTATTTTTTCCGCTAAGCTCACCCAGCCGTAAGCCTTGTAGGCCCATTCCATAACCCATTCAATTTGTTTTTAACAATACCCGCATTATTATCCTTAATTATTATTATTTTTATTTTTTTTACTTTTTCTTACTCTGTTAGTTTTTCTTTATTACATGAATTAATTTTTTTATTTTACATTTTAGTAAAAATATAGGATAAATATTTGAATAAATATTAAAATTAATAAATTAGTATATTATTTTAATAAATTTTCTTTTTTTAATAAGTACCTATATTAATTTAGTCGGTACAAAATAGTTTAATTATTTTTATCACTTTTTTATAAGCATGTATCACTTTTAATAAAAAGTATTATTACTTTTTATTAGAGTGTTATTATTTTTTTTCATCTTACGAATTTGTTTAATTGGATGGTTATCACTTTTTCATGATCATGAATCACTTTTTTATTTAAAATATTATCACTTTTTATTTGTCCTATAAATCATTCATGCATTAAATAATTTATTAGTAGATATCACTTTTTCTTGATTAAATATCACTTTTTATTAAAAATGTTATCACTTTTTGTTAAAGTATTATCACTTTTTATCATCTTACGAATTATTAAGAAAATAGTTTAATTAGACGATATCACTTTTCTATAAGATCATGCATTACTTTATATTTAAAATATTATCACTTTTTATTTATCCTATAAATCGTTCGTGCATTAAATAATCAATTGACGGTTATCACTTTTGCTTGATCAAGCATCACTTTTTTTATTAAAAATATTATCACTTTTAATCCATTATACAAATTGGTTATAAAATAGTTTAATTATCAATTAAATATATTCATTATATAAACTAAAATTTAATAGCTTCAATATATATACTCTAGAA
Organism: Pogostemon cablin; assembly: GCA_023678885.1. NCBI lineage: Eukaryota > Viridiplantae > Streptophyta > Magnoliopsida > Lamiales > Lamiaceae > Pogostemon > Pogostemon cablin. Next base: position 1,868,293 of record CM043006.1, read on the forward strand.
GAAAAACAATAATTAAACTTACTTTTTCAAAAAAAAAAGTAAATAAATAAATTTAGATAAGAAAAGGAAGAAGGTAAAGTACTGCATGCATGATTTGAACCTCCGTGCAAAAGAACAGGATGACTGAGTCTTCGCCGCTAAACCAATATTGTGGCACGTTCAGTTTTCAAACAAATATAATTTCTATAATAAATAAACAGCTTCGCGGGTTATATATTCAGTAATGGAGTTCCGTCTCACGGAATGAGATCCGTGAGACGGTCTCATGCAAGTCTTTTCATATTTCATGAATTAATTGCTCCACTTAACAGCAATTGTCAATTACAATGAATAAGAATAATTGTAGGTACTTAATAGCAATTTGAAACAAAAAAATTAAGATGGAGTAAATTATGTGCTATTCTTTTTTAAATTGTTTGGCTTATGCAATGTTTGAATATAAAATCATCATTTTGTTTGGTTTTCTTAATTTTAAATATACTAATCTATTTTTTCCCTCACATGTCTGATTAATAGTTCTATTTCATCTAATCCATATAAATGAGGTTTGTTCCTTTTTAATTTTGTGTCATATAACCACAATTGGATAACACTCTATATATCATCACTAACATGCTTTGAACTATTTACAATATTTACTCCCTAGGTTATATATGATTTGAAACTATTCTATTGAGAATTTATAATTAGTTAGGAATTAATATACTATAAAAGTTTTTTAGTTGAATTATAATGTAACTCATAGAGGACGTACATACCTTAAATCTAGGACAACGTCTCTTGTGAGACGTAACATACGTGAGTCGGTTTGTAAGACGTGTTAAAGTATGTATATTATTTAGATAAAGTATGTTTAATGGTTGTAAAATATGTTTTCTAAAGTATGGTGGATTATCCATTAAAATATGATTTTAGCGTGTTATAATATGATTTATTATTGATAACTTTTAACTACAAACAAACATATTTTATCTATACAATAGGTATATTTTAGTGATGGGTCGACCCATCTCACACCCATCTCACAAATAACTCGTCTCACAAGGGAGTGCTTCTAAATCTAATATTTTTTCTTATTTTATTTATCATTATATATTCATATTTACTATATTTGTAATTAATTAATTAATTATTATTCATTTCGATAATTAATGATTAGCATCAACCTCTTAAGTCTAATAGTGTAAATGTTTTCTCATTAAAAATATGAAGAACTTTGGGTGTACTTCAAGAAAAAGTGAAAAAATTAATTCGCTAATTATATTTCATGTCCTGAAATATCCTGGTGTATCAAACATGACTGTTGGATTAAATTTTTAAATAAAAAAGTGGTGATAAATTTAGTTTGTTATTATGTCAATACTCAATCAGATGAAAATATTCCATTTTCTACGTTAGATACGTCAAACACATCAAGTATTTGTTTATCCTTTTCAATGGTGTCCAGCTTCCTGAACCTACTTGGAAAAGGCAAATGATTAATATTAAAAGGAATATGGTCAGAATTTTTAACCTGATTTTTTTGACCTTCTGACACTGAGGGGGTCAGTGTCAGTGTCAGTGTTACGTTTCTACACATCAGATTTTTCCATCCCAATCTTATCGGTCTGATCCTCCACTGTTCCAGCAGGTTCTTCATCATCTTTTTCCACTACTTGGTCAAGCTTTTAGGGCGATACAACCTCCTCCAACTGTTTCCCACTCTGCAGTGTAATGACACTCACATTCTTAGGATTAACCTCCGTTTGTGAGGGCAACTTCCCATTGTTTTGAGCCTGCATCTGGCCTGCAGTTGTAGCCAATTGGGTTACTTGATTTTCCAAGTTCTGGATTGACGATTGGGTTGTTATTTTCAAGTCCTGGATGGATGAATGTGTAATCTCTTGGAATTTGAGATTGTTGGCAGCCATTTCTTTCATCATTTCCTCAAATCCGGAACTTGAACCACCTTGTTGGCGATTTCCACAATCTTGAGGGTAATTTTGTTGCCTATTCACCACTCTCTGCTCTTGAAACTATTGTGGCCCCTTATTTCCTCCTTGTCCACTTTCATACCTAAGATTAGGATGATCTCTCCAACCCTCATTGTAGGTTTGAGAGAAGGGATCATAGGGTCGCCCCATGGCGTTTACTTGCTCTTCACTAGGTGTAACCCTGCAATCAATAGTAGAATGATCACTAGTTAAACAATATTTACAAGAAGGAGGATTTACCCCTTTTCCTTTAGCAAGATTTTCCACAGCTATTGTCAACTTGTTCAAAGTTTCCTCCAACTTAGAATCATGGACCTCCTTGACTTCTCTAATCGATGGGTCACGTGTGCCAAACTGTTGAATGTTGGCAGCCATGCTAGTAATCAAGTCTCTAGCAGTCGTAGGTGTTTACATCATAAAGGCTCCTCCGTTGGCTGCATCAAGAATGTTTCGATTCATGATCGACAACCCTTCAAAGAAGTACTGCAATAACAACTGGTTGCTTATTTGATGTTGGGGGCATGCTAATGTGAGGCGTTTAAACCTCTCCCAATACTCATGTAAACTCTCCCCTTGCATCTGACGAGCTCCAAATATCTCCTTACGCAAGACAACAACTCTAGTGGCCGGAAAGTAAGTTTGGAGAAAAAGCTTCTCCATCTCGGCCCACGTATTTATTGATCTGGAGTGGAGATAATACAACCAATCCTTTGCCATGTCCATCACTGCAAAGGGGAATGCTCTAAGCTTGACCATTTCCTCCGTCACTCCAGTTGGTTTCATGCTCATACATACAACCGAGAACTCCTTCAAGAATTTGTGAGGATTTTCACCTGAAAGACCATGGAAAGCAGGAAGTAAGTGAATCAATCCCGATTTTAATTCAAATACGGTATTATTAGTGATCACAGGAAAGTTAATGTATAATGGTTGATGGACTACGTTCGGATTTGCGAATTCATTCAAAGTTTATCCTCATTTCCAGCCTTGTTTTCCTCTCCCGACTCAGAGTCTGCAGTATCTTCTTCCTCCAAATAAAAAAATTCAGAATTCTCCTCTTCAAGATGAAGTGGACCAGCTGCAAGTTCAAGTTTGGTAAGGTTTTCAACAGTTCCGTCAGTGGACGAACTAGTTTCCTTCTTCTTCTGGGGCTCCTTTCTCAACCTCCGGGCAGTTCTCTCAATTTCTAGAATGTATTCAAGCTGTTTTTTACCTGAAGATCGACTAATCATTCATGGAAAAAAATTCAAAAACAAGTGTCTTCTGACACTGAAGGGTTCAGTGTCAGTGTAACTGAAAAATTAAAAAATTTCAAGAAAATTCGAAAAAATTTCAGAACCTGTAAAATGCAGAAAAATATCAGAAACACAAAAATTTAACAAAATTCAATTTTAATCCCCGAGCAAATGGCGCCAAATTTAATAAGTTGTCGCCGGCTTTTCAAAATATAATTTAATTCCGACTCACACTTATACTTAGTATAGTGGCAAGTACGGGTCGAACCCAAAGAAGTTTAATGAATTTTATATTAAATCCAAGTGTTACTAACATATAAAATAAATATAGGGGGGATTTAGACTGTGACAAATTGAAAATAACAAAAGTAAAATTAATTCAATTCTTAAATAACAAAGCAGATGAATATTAATTATAAGATTAACCAAGTGAGTAAAGCCTAGTTTAGGATGTCGATCCCCTCTCATATACTAAAATAATTAATTATACGAATTAAACATCTAGCCTAATGTTCAAACTCAAATCCCTAGGTTGACGGTACGACCAATCAACCCGAATGTTCTTATGTTCATCAACTAGGGTACGACCACTATATTGAACTATCTACGAGTGACCCTATGGATTCGAACTCATAGATGCATTAAAGTTCTAAATATAGGATTACTAGGCTACGAAATCCGGCTAGGTATCATACAACCGAGATTCTATTACACCTAGAGGGAATAATCTCTATTTGTTACTTAATTTATAATATCTTAGCTCAACTAGATTTTTTTTTTTAGAAAACCCAAAACCTATTTATTTATTTTTATGGCCCAAAAGGCCAGCCCTATCTTAGCCCAACTAGATTTATTTTAGAAAGCCCAAAACATATTTATTTATTTATATGGCCCAAAAGGCCAGCCTTATCTTAGCCCAACTATATTTTTTTTTAGAAAGCCCAATCTTATTTATTTATTTATTTTGTGGCCCAAAGTTTCAGCCCACTTAAATGGCCTGATATATAATTATTAAGGCTAAAGTTAAAAAAAAGAGAGAGAAGAACGGGAGAAGAAAAACAAAAGAAGGGAAAGAAGAGAGTGAATAGGAGAAACCCTTGTTGATCAAATTCTCCCTTACAACCCTCATCCTAGGTGCTTTCTAAGTTGTTTTGAGGTAAGTGGTGTGTGAATTAAGCTTCCTTCTTCCATAATTTTGTAATTTTGTGGGGTTTTTCTTTTTGGTGTGTGGGTAATTCGCAGATTGTTCGAACTGATTTTGACATAGCTATTGCCCTCGAAAGTTTGAAAACTTAATTTTCGTACGTAGCTGAACTCGTTAGCTTTCCGTAGCTACTTGAAATGCCTTAATCCGATTATTCTACAATTAGTTATGATTTTTCTCGTAAACTGCCGCTAGCTGGAAAATTTCAGAATTTTTATGTCGAATTCAAACTTATTTTCTATCGTTTCGTTTAGTTAATGTATTGAAACGGGTTATGTGGGATTGGAAACTGATGTTAAGGAGTTACATACCATTTTTATTTAATATCGACTCGTTCGAACTCGATTAGGATTTGTTTTAGCAATGAAAGGGATGTTACCGCTAATAGTTAGTTATATTTAATTTGTCTTTAATTGCTCATCTCCTTTCTAGGTAAAGAACCATCGACGAAGGGCAAGGGACCGACTTCAGATTCCGGAGAGAGTTAATCACTTCCTTGTGAGTTGATAATTCGGGAGCGCCTTCTCTTGTGGGAAGTGTGGACCCTCGATAAATGTGCATTTATTTTAGTTTTAGTTAATTGTTAAGAAAATTATTTGGTATTGTGTTATGTGGTAAAGAGCCTGATTGGCTCGATTGCTCTGGTTAGAGTCCTGTTAGCCATTTTATGAGTATTATTGATTTTAACTTATGTTGAAGAGCCTTGTCGGCTCGATATCTGATAGCATTTATTGTGAATTATTTGAGAATTGATTTCTGGTTATTCTTGTGTGCCAATCAAGACTCTAACTTGAGTCGTTATTCATCTTATGATGCATATGCATATGTATGCCTGGTACCAAGGTTAAGTAGCCCAAATTGGTCACGGTTAGGGTGAGTTGGAGCGACATTGATTAAGTAGCCCGAATTGTCGCGGTTCGGGTGAGTTAGAGTGACAACCAAGTTGCCCGGGATTGGCAAACCCGGGTGAGTTAGATCTAACGGGGCACCTGTCCATTTGTCAAATACTGATACTCTGGAGGGTGATCGTTAGATGGATCAGTCTATTATAGGCTCAGTCAACGTCACCGGTGTGGGACATGCATGTCATATATGTTTATATGTTTGATCATTTCAAGTATTCACGTCGATATTGAATTGTGAACTTTAGCACTTGGCGTGTTGAGAAAGAATATTAATGTGCATTTTATCTAGAGTAACGGTGACGGGCTTGGACTGTCTCTCGACGGAGAGCTCAGTTCGAGGAGGATATTGACTACCCACGCGTCTTTTATGTGATAACATGTTGTTTGAACTAATTGTGTTATTCATAAATCTGCACTAAGGTTTTTATTTTTATTAATATGTACACTGAGTGAGAAATAGTTATTGTAAAACGAAATGTTGGATTTTATATTATGAACCGCGAGTGGGAATACATGCTTCGTATAAGGGTCGGGGTGACCGGCTTATCACCTCACTGAGCTAGTGGTTTTGCTCACCCCCATCATTCTTTCCTTTTCAGGCTGTTGATATCGTTTTGGTTGGAGGTTTTCCTATCGTTTGCTCGTCATCCAATCCGTGTTTTGGGTACTTTCTCTTTTATGTAAATTGACGGATTTATTGGCGAGATTGTATAGTTTATATTTGGTGACCCCCTTGATGTTCTTTTTGTACCTTCGCGATGTTATATCGTTCATGTATATTTTCTTTAAACTAAGTTACACTGTTGTATTTTGTACCTTTGTAAATCCTCGTTGATACTTTTTGAGATGATGTCATCGGGTTGTACCCGTTGTTATCAGTTGTTCAGCTCTACAGGTACTTGATAGCAAGCCTTACGTTTTCTATAAACTTTGTGGAGTGGGGTGCACCCATTCTGCGAAATTTATAGTTAACGTGGCGGTTGTCGCGTTCTGTCTGGGGTCGGGGCGTGACATAATTCGATTCCTACAACAATTACGGATTGTAGTTCATAGAATAACTGTAAGCAATAAAATAATCAAATTAGTTGATCAGGCCAAAATAATTATTAAATTATTATAAGGAACATCAAAGCATGTAATAAAATAAACTTGCACACAAGATTCAACATAAAAATCCTAAATAATTAAATTAATAATTCTACGGGAGGGTCACAAATCCTAAACTAGAAAAGGGGATTAGCCCTGCATGTTCACAACAAAAACAAAATTAAAATTAAATAACCGATGATGTTCGATTGCTTCTGACTCTTCACGCCAATCTCCCTTGGAGAGGAAGACCGATACTGCTTCTTTTTTGCTCCCTCAAAATCACGTCCACTCTGCTCCCCCAAAAATAAATAAAATATCTCCCATATATATCTGTGTCTTGATCCTTATGTAATCCTGCTTAATCACTTTCCTTATTTCTCTCTTCCAAAAATATCTCAGGATCTCTTCTCTTCTTGTTATCTAATTTATCGTGCCTTCTCCACAGGATATGGGAGAGATCCAATTTTAAAAAAATGTGGAAGATATATTTCCTTATTTGCTCCTTTAATAACCTGTTTCCACATCAATTCATATAATTAAAATAATTATCTCCCAAAAATAATTAAGTCAATATTAGCACATAAAAATATATAATTAAATCAAATAGACTTTAATTACCAACAAATAATCATGCTAATATATTACTTATCATAAAGTCATCTAGCTCACTAGGAAAGTGTTTACTCTCGTTCTCAAGTGTAAAAGATATACACTTAAAGGGTTAATATATACGCTCATAATCAATTCATACATCCGCGTAACCATATTCTTGGCAAGGGTCTCAAAAATCAACTCATAATTATGTTTCAACACTAGGATCACAAAGAAGTTGCCTTTGTAATGTTGGCTCTTTGGTAAAGGTAGGAGAATATAGATAAATTGACTAATTCACTAATAGAGAATTACCTTAGAGTTTTGCTTTTCATAAAACAGTTTCATTCTTCTTCTCCATTCTTTTCTCATGATCTTTCCGATTCTTCTGTTCTCCATCTTCACTTGGAATCAACATCTTTTTTCTTTTTCAAAGCACAAGGGTACTAATTTCGGGCACTACCCTTCTAAGCAATCGGGGTACCGATTTCAGGTACTACCCCATCCCAACAAGATTTAACTATGAATTTCTTCCTTTGCTTTACATCACTGTCACCAATCTTTCCTTCATTTTCTTCTTAATTCATAACTAGAAACTTATTCACCTTAACTCTCTACTAGTAAATAAGATATTTAAAGGCTCAAGTAAAAGGTAAATAAGGGCTTTTCAACAAAGGTTTGCCAAAGAAAAAGCTTAAAGGCTCAACAGGGCTTCCAATGGTATACATTATAAGGATAGGTAAAATTTGGATAAGTGGCTCAATTAAATAATAATGGCCTAAGATCATGTCCTAGTATCTATCAATCATAAATCTCAAACAAGACTCTAAGCCAAGTTCTAGAATACGAACATATGAATGATACTCTTAAGAATAAACTATCATGCATTGATTTAGCATGATTAATAGGCTCAAATTCTCACATGGGTAATAGATTTCCTAAGAACGCTTCAAAGCATGAAATCAACATCAATCTCCACATAGACAACAAGTAATCAAATAAATGGTACATGCCTTTCATCAACAAAATTAACATCTATCAAATACAATTGCACATGCAAATCAAAGAGTCAACATCTCTAATCAAACTGATCCAAAATCCACATCAAGTGTACCAAATATCCATCAAACACCAATATACCAATAATTGTACATGCCATTCACTCATGAATCAATAAATACTCAACAACCCAATCCTCCACCCACACAATACCCAACCTGTAAAGTGAAAAATAGAAGGGAGGCGAGACGAAACAGACAAAGATAAAAAAAACCTGGAGCACTCTACTCCTGAGGAACATCATCATCACTAGCTTCATTGCGCCAATCATGGAAATCCCTTTGCAAGGTATCAATCTTTCTATCCAAAGCCTCAGTGTTATCATTCAACTCTCCTAACCTCCTCTACATAGCATCATAGCGAAGGTTAAGAGCAGCCTTATTTGTGTTCATCAAGGCAAGTTGGCGGTTAGTCTCCTGCTGATTCGTGTTCAAGGTAGCGAAGTGCTCATGCATCAACCTGAACTGCTCCCTATAGATACGATCCTGAGACTTCTAGAAATCGTACTGATACTACTGCGGTTGTGGCTATGGCTACATCGGAGGAACTCCCATTTCTGGAAAATCGTGAGGCATCTCCATGTGTACCTCAGGAATCGGTTGCTGTTGTTTTGGATGTGGTTGCTGTGGCGGCTATGGCTGTTGTAGCTGTGGCTCATCCTCCTCATACTCCTCTAACTCTCCTACTAAGATCATATCAAGATCGATGTAGTTCCCATCTAAATGCATCTGAGCCAACGTCCGCCAATCTCTATTTCTAACACAAGTAGTTGAGATCGCAACGTGAGGAGAAGTGTTCATCAGTAGGTTTGCATTGATCTATATTGAAGTGAGATCAATGAGGGAGAAAGGAAGCATGAAAGATATCGAATTAGTCTCTTGAATGAACATCCATGCATCATCCTTCCTCCGAGCTGAATTCATCCTCACACACGCAGACATGATCAAGTCCGGGTCACCTAGGATCGTTCGTTATCCCGTAAAATCAACATTATAGTGCTCCGCTAACGGTGTGATCAGGCCCCCTATGTTGACCTTCTGAAATGTGTGTGTGGTAAACCACTGCAGCTGCTGAAATAAGTCGGCACCCAAATTGAAGTGGACTTCATTCATCATGAACCAAAGGACATATTACTCTCCTCTTGAAAAACACCCGCCCTCAGCTCGGGTGAATATGATTTTTTTGAGGATCCAGTACATATAAGCGATCATCAGGTTGCGAACAAAGGAAGCCCTCGATTGTTGAGGATTATAAGCTCCTTGATATACTGTGATCAACCTCCAAAATACATCCACATTAAAATCCTCGTGCTCTTGAATCGTTATATCATCTGGGCATCTGAATGCCCTATTGAACTCACTGGCATACATCATTCTCAGCTGCCGTCCAATCTGAAACCAAGCACCTCCGGAAGAAAGGTGATCCACCAAAACATTCTCCATTCCTTTCTTGTCTCAGATCTCCATATCAAATTCTTGTAGAAGAAGGATCCATCTAATGATTCTTGGCTTCGCTTCCTTCTTCTCTATCAAGTATCGGATCGCAGAGTGATTAGTGTAAACTATGGTCTTCATGCCTATCAAATACAGTCAAAACTTATTGAATGCATACACAACAACTAGAAACTCCTTTTCAGTGATAGTGTAGTTCTTTTGTACTGTATCAAAAGTCTTACTCGCGTAGTAGATGGTGTAGAATTTCTTCTCTCTCAACTACCCTAACACCACTCCCAGTGCTAGATCACCAGGGTTAACGTGAACCGTTAGGGTTCCATGCAATTCTATAGCAACAGAATTAGAATATATAATTGAATTACCTTTCACTAGGGTTTGCTGAATGCTATCAGGTTGATAAAATGATCTCTCCAATCTTCTACTGTATTCCCAAGCCTAGTCTTGATGTCGTGTGGGCGACGATCTTCAAGACTCACTCAATCTGCAGTCTTCTCTTCCTCACTCACGATTTGAAGCATATAGATTAGGGTTTCTAGACTACTGAGGTGTCTTATATATGGGCTACAACAGAGACCAGGAGGAGAAATTAGAGTCGGGCCTCCCATTGGGCTTAAGTATCCCAGTTTAGCCCAAAACTTATACTTAAGTTCAATAATAATAATACATTCCACTAAAGTATTATTACTGCACTGCCGCTCTAATCTCAAATTACGTTATGGGCTCCTTCTTATTATGAGCCTGTTAATCTCCCCGTGTTTAAGATATACAATGCCCATTAATTAATTAAGTTACTGACAACTCCATTAATTAATATCTCATCCGAGAGTAGTACCACTAAATCTTGTTATCATGACGGAATAAATCCATCTATAGGATTTACATGATAATCCTTATGAGCTCCTCAAGGTGACATCATCAGCCTATTTAAGAGGACACAGATTCCTTCTACAATCAACAGTACACTATAGAGACAACAATACTTTCCAACTCACCAAGACTATTGATTTAATAAATAAATCTCACCCATTAATGAATCAAAGAAATAAGTACTGACTTACGTGTTGAGGTTATAGTATAGGAATTAAAATCACAAACATCCATAATAACTGAGATCTAGTTCTCCTATATAGTCAGTATAAGTCGAACGATCTCAAGCGATCCTGCTCAATACACACAAAGTGCACTAATGTGATTTTATAGCCAAGACAAACTAATACCAAATCACACTACAATCATCCTGATAGATTGTCCTCGTCTATCTCGGTTATGAGCATCTGTTTATACTTTATAAGGAGCCGACATTATGATCTTCTGTGCGACACCGCACACCATATTTTCTATAGTATAAAGTAAGTGGACTTTTACAATAACATATAAGTAAATTATAATATACAAAGCATTTGATCATATGATTCTCATTTCCAATAAATTGTTAAAACATTGTTCATACAAAAAGCTAGACTTTTATTATACAATCTAACAATCACCCACTTATACTAAAAGACTATGCTGTCATATCTACTGACACACATATGATTCCCATTCCTTCTACATGACCATTGAATGCTTTCGCTGGAAGGCCCTTAGTAAAAGGATCAGCTAGGTTATCCTCTGATGAAATCTTAGCGACAATAACCTCTCCTCTTTTAATGATGTCTTGTATCAGGTGGTACTTGTGGTCAATGTGTTTACTCGCCTTATGGGCTCATGGTTCCTTTGAGTTTGCTACTGCACCACTGTTATCAAAATAAATTGTGATCGCTTTGGGCAAACTAAACATCACATCCAAGTCCATTAAGAAGTTCTTGAGCCATACTGCTTCCTTAGCTACCTCAGAGGCCGCTACATATTCAGCTTCCATGGTGGAGTCCGTAACACATTTCTACTTAATACTCCTCCATATTATGTCTCCTCCTCCAAGAGTAAACATATAACCCGAGGTGGATTTACTAGCATCCCTATCTGACTGAAAATCCGAATCAGTATAACCCAAAGGTAGCAAAGTATCTGCCCGGTAAACCAACATATAATCCCTAGTCCTTCGTAGGTATTTCAAAATATATTTTACCGTATTCCAATGCCCTTGTCCTGGGTTACTTTGATACCTACTTACCATGCCCAAAACATAACAGATATCTGGCCTCGTACATAGCATTGAATACATGAGGCTTCCCTCTGCCGAAGCATAAGGAACCGCCTTCATATCCTCTATTTTTTTGTGTCTTAGGACACATTTACTTAGTTAGAGGCACTCCATGTCTGAATGGTAGAACAACATTTCTTAGAGTCTTGCATGCTAAAAAGAGCAAGGATGTTGAGAGTGAAAATAAGCGTGTTTTAGTATCCAATTTAACACATTTTCTATGAGAATTGTTGTTATATATAAGCACAAGTATCTTATATTCGATATATTTGAGAAAAAGGTGCACTTGACGTGTTTTGTTGTGTTTTAGGTGGAAAAATGATCAAAAGTGCTAGTTGGAGAAAAGGTGCAATTTGTGCAAGGATGCTCTGAAACGCACGTCCAATTTGTGTAATTTTTCTGTGTTTGTGTGGAGCTTTGAATTAAAAGTGTGATACATGGATAGAAAGGCACAGAAGATAGGGTCATTTTGGCATAAAGAACACCTCAATCGGAGACCAAACGAGAAAGTTATGATAAAAGTAGTGACGTCGTGCAAGCTATACCGAACAGAACGGCTTTACCAATTTTCATGACTTGTTACACATTAAAATTTTAGAGTTTAGGTGATTTCTTTATATGCATAGAAAGCCAAGGAAGAGAGGATCGCGTGAGCTCAAGAATTACTCAAATCGGAGGTTGGATGTGGAAGTTATGCGCGGAACGGTGAGACTGCGCAAGCTTGTTCGACCAATGGAGTCCGTTCGACCAGCAGAAATTAGATCGAACGGGAGAAGTCCGGTCAAAAAAAATGCCAAAAACTTACAGTAAGGTTGTTCGACGAGCGTTCGACCAGGAGGAGTTGCTCGACCAAGGAAGGTTTGGTCGAATAGAATTGCACTTGTGATATTTTTGGTAATTCCAGGTTTTCTTAGTCAAATTTGACGTATGTCTCAAGTAAAAGCCCATCCAAGGCCTATAAGAAGATCTTACAAGTATAAAAGGGGATGTAGATCACATCATTATGGATCATTGAGATTGGATTGGAGAGAGAGGCCACAACCATCCTACACCCCACAAGGGGAGATCACTCTCCAACCATCATCCACATCCTTTCCTCTATCCATCCATCACTTTGAAGATTCGTTTGTGGAATCAAGGGAGAACCAAGAGGAGGATTCAAGATGGAGAAGGATGCGACGACTCCCGTATCTAGGGTTTTATTCATTTCTTAATTTATATTGTACTTTCCAGAAATATGGGTAAGATCTATCCAAACCCTATGATTGTTCTTCGCAACATCATGGGCTAGAACAATTTTGGTAGATCTAGGGTGTTGAAGGTTTTTATTAATTAATTAAACTCTCTTGTGTGTCCTCCATACAACAGTACTTGTGGATTTATTTTATATATGATTGTGCTTTTTTAATCCATATTCACAGTCGTTTTGTGAATCTTCAATTGGTATATAGAGTTTGAATCTATATCTTGGTTGTAGATTGAGTGCGTTCACCGCTGAATAGGATTTCATGTTATGATTTTAATTGAGGGGACTTCGAAGCTTTATTAGAACTATAATATATGAATGTTTATTAATTGAATTGAATTCGGGTTAATATGCAGGATAAAGAGGGTGATTTTATAGTACCTATAAAGGGAGATCATATCGGGTTAGGTTCCAGACGTGGAAAATAATTGAAACTGATAGTACCTAGAAAGGGGGGTGAAATTAAGTCTCTTGCTCCGATGTTATTCACACGTGTTACACGCATATTTACTTATGTCTATAGAGTAGATTTGCATGGTTTAGTGATGCGTCCATAGTCCACAAGGCAGAGTCGGCCTGCACTTGAGAGGGAAGTTAAGTAGTAAAACTGGATTATCTTAGAGCTACCTATTCTCCTACTTGATCCACTTTCGTATTCTTCTAGTGCTATTTTATTTTATTTGTTATTTAATTTAAGTATTTTAGTTGATAATTAATTCCAAAACACTTAATTGTCATCTTGTCTTAATGAATTTAGTTAATAATTATATTGATAATACGCCGTCCTTTGGGTTCGATATTGAACTTGGTCGCTTGCTTAAGCTGCAACTGATATCCTTCATACTTGGGGATTAATTTTGCGTGCAAAGAAAAAACGCGCATCAAGTTCTTGGCCATTTGTCTTAATTAATTTAGTAAATAATTAAATTGATAATACGCCGTCCTTTGGGTTAGATATTTAACTTGGTCGCTTTCTTAAGCTGCAACTGATATCCTTCATACTTGGGGATTAATTTTGCGTGCAAAAGAAACGCGCATCAAAGGACAATATCAATGTTTGAAGATTGAGATAAGAATAACATTCTTTTCTTGCGATCCCTTATTACTTTTATCCTTAGAATGTACCAAGCTTCCCCTAAGTCCTTCATCTCAAACTGCTTAGATAACCATACCCTTACGCTCGACGATTCCTTCACATTGTTTCCAACGAGTAAGATATCATCTACGTAAAGTACAAGAAATATCACTACTTTTCTGTCACACTTCTTGTACACACAAAACTTATTCGGACATTGAATAAATCCATATGATTGGATTACCTTCAGCAGAACAGATGTTCCATGATATTGAAGCTTGTTTCAATCCATAAATGAACCTAATAAGCTTACATACAAGATGATCCTTGCCCTTTGCATTGAATCCCTCTGGTTGCTTCATATAGATGTTTTCCTCAAGACTTCCATTCAGGAAAGCTGTCTTGACATCCATTTGCCATACCTCATAATCCATATGAGCAGCAACATATAAAAGTATCCGAATTGCTTTAAGCATGGCTACAGGTGAAAAGATTTCTTCATAATTGATCCCTTCTTTCTAAGTATACCCTTTCGCAACAAGCCTTGCCTTAAAGGTTTCTTTTGTAGACCCACTTGCATCCAATGGCTTTTACACCATTGAGTGGTTCTACAAGCTCCCAAACTTGATTAGAATACATGAATTCTATTTCTGATTTCATTGCCTTTTGCCAAGATTGAGCATCCTTATCTTGTAGTGCTTCGTCGTAATTCCATGAGTCGATTTCATGTTCACTAGAGACCAAGTCTGACGACTCTCCCAAAAAAATGAATCTATCTGGTTGTCTCACAACCCTCCTACTACGACGATGTAACACAGGCAATTGTGTATCAGATGTGACACGCGGTGCAGTGTCTTGTGGTATATCTTCTTGTACGGTTGGTATTAAATTTTGTGTTTCTCCTCTTACTTCCTCTAGAACAATTTTACTCATGGGTTTGTGGTTCATAACATAATCCTCTTCAGAATATCTGGCTTTCGTTCTAATGAAAACCTTTTGATCCTTTGGATCATAAAACGAACCACCTTTCGTTCCTCTAGGATATCCCACAAACAGACAAACTTCCGTACGTGATTCTCACTTATCATTATCTCCCTTTAATACATGTGCCGGAGCACCCTAAATCCGAATGTGTTTCAAACTAGGCTTGCGCCCAGTCCACAATTTTGTGGGTGTAGAGGCTACAAATTTAGAAGATACTAAATTTAGAATGTAAGCAGTTGTTTCTAAGGCGTATCCCTAAAACGAATTTGGTAATTCTGAATAACTCATCATTGATCATACTATTTCCATAAGAGTCTTATTCCTTCTTTCCGCCACACCGTTCTGCTGGGGTGTGCCCGGTGCTGACAATTAGGATTCAATCACAGCCTTTGATAAATAATTCCTAAACTCTCCCAAGAGGTATCACCACCATAATCAGATCGTAGTGTCTAAATAGATTTTCCAAGTTGCTTCTCCACATAAGCCTTGTACTCTTTGAACTTATCAAAGCACTCAGACTTGCGGGGCATCAAATAAATGTATCCGTATCTAGAATAATCATCAATGAATGTGCAAAATATTCATATCCTCATCCTCCTCTTGCCTGGATTGTCATAGGACCACGTAAATCAGAATGAACCAATTCCAACAGATCTTTGGCTCTATACCCCTTTGCCTTGAGATGCCTTTGGGTTATTTTCCCTTCCAAGCAGGATTCACAAGTTGGATAATATTCCACTACTAATGATCTTAAAGGTCCATCAGCTATCAACCTTTAAATCATACTCAAGTTTATATGACCCAGTCTTAGATGCTAAAAATATGTTTGATTCATTTTCGAAGCTTCTTTCTCTTTTTAGCAGATGTATTATTCGATTAAATTTGTTGCACTATGGGAGAAATTTGATTAAGAGTATATAAATTATCTATCAACGGGCCAACACAGATAATAATTCCATTTTTCCTTAAACAACCCTGTCATTAAAAGAAACAGAATATCCAATCATAAACAATTTAGAAACCAAAATTAAATTCTTTCTAAAAGAAGGTACGTAAAGTCAATTCTTCAAAACAAGAGTTTTATTCTTATTAAAAAATAAACATCTCTAACTACAATAGCCGCTACTCTCGTAGCATCCCCCATAATTATAAAAATCTCCCCATCACTAAGCTGTCGGGTTTGGTGGAACTCTTGCAAAGAATTGCAGACATGGTCAGTGGCTCTTGTATCTACACACCAAGTGTCAGTAGATATAGCCGCTAAACATGATTCAACAACTAATATATAAGATGTCACAACCTATTTTTTTCTTAAATCAATAAATAAAAATATAATAACCTTTCCTTTCATTTTTTTTATACAATACAATTTTCACAAAACAGCTCATCACAACGGCCCAACAGGTCGTCATCCATGTACACAACTCTCAGGATCTGACGGCACCCCGAACACCAGCATCGTATATACAATTTACCTACAATGCATAAACTAGTGAGATAAAATCTCAGTAAGTAAAAATCATGCATGACAGTGCATGGAAATACTTTTCTCAAGGCCATTGCCCTTTTCTTAATTTTTCTAGTTGGCCTATTTTATTTTGAAAATTGTTCAAGTTGCGGGATCCCCACGACACACTTATGATACGCACCCCAAATGAGCTCAACAGACACACTTAGTGTCGGATCTATTTTTTCGATCCTTGAATAAAGTATTGGGGATGATTTTTCCGGGCCCCGAATAAATATAGCCGATAAATGACATGTTGAGTCAACACATGACTCAGATCACCCTGTGATCCCTGAATAAGGTGAGCCGACAAGCGACTCGTTGAGTCAACACATGACTTGGATCTCCCTGCGATCCCTGAATAAGGTGAGTCAACACATGACTCGGATCGACTTTCGGTGGTCACTGAAAGAGTGCATATATAGTGGCCGCACACAACATTAGTATCTTATTAATTTGGGGAAAATGCTTTTCATGATTATGCATGTTATGCAATCAGGACAATTAAATATGCATCATAAACTATTTACGATATCAATATCAACATTTAATCACAATAAATCAATAACTTAATTTCAATTCACACAAATACATTTCTGGAATAACAACTTCACCTCGATCACATAGATTCATTTATAGAATAATCACTTCACCTTGAATCACACGGATCTCTTTTTGAAATGACAATTTCATCTCCGATCACACAGATCCTTATAACTAATATCTTCTCAAATCATACAGATATATTTTCAACAGTTTCCTATCACAAAGATCTATATAGGACAATGATATTATTTCAAATCATATAGATTCACAACTTATATCGCAAATTTATACAAATAATTTACAAATAATATTATTGAATATGAAACTTACTTTCCCCAAATCACATAAATCCACAACTTGTATCACAAATTAATCCCAAATAATTCATAACAAAATTAAACTAGTCACAAATAATTCATAACATAATTATCATATATTAATCACAAATAATTAACGCACAACATGTTTATGCATTGTAGTTGGACTTCTACTTACCTGAACTCCGACAATAGTAATACTATAGACCTCGTGAGAACTGTAACTACCCATCTCCCATCCCAGCTGACACAACCCACCTTACATAACTTATAATATAAATACTATTTAACATAAACGTCATCATTATAAAAACCTGCATATAATTTTTTTTTCCACATAAAATATTTATAACTAAAATCATCACACCAGTTCAACATACGTAACTGGTTTCTGACACCACCTCAATCGAGATTAACTCGAGACAATACTTATTATATTACATAACAGAATATCAGCGGAAACAAAATAAACCCACGGCCTAGCCCAACAGGTCATCATCTATGTACATCTGCTCAAAACTTTGTAGGAGCTCCACAGCTTGCACAGTCACATCACAAACTCAATGATCAACAGGCTCACCTATAATGCATAAACTAGTGAGACAAAAATCTCAGTAAGTAGAATCATGCATGTTAGTGCATGAAAATGCGTTTAGTTCTCTATCGCCTATTTCCCAATTTTTCTAATTGATCTCTTTTATTTTGAAAACTATTCATGTTGCGGGATCCTCACGACACACTTATGATATGCACCCCAAATGAGCTCAATAGACACACTTAGTGTCGGATCGATTCCGATCCCTGAATATAATACCGAGAATGATTTTTCCGAACCCTGCCAGAGTGTTGGGGACAATTTTTTCGAACCCATAATAAAGTGTCGGGAATGATTTTTCCGAACCCTGACAGAGATGCATATATAGTGGCCGCCCACACCATTATTATCTTATTAGTTTTGGGGAAAACACTTTTCATGTTTATGCATGGTATTAACCAGAACAATTAAATGTGCATCAGAAACTATTTACAATATCAATATCAATATTTAATCACAATAAAGCAGCAACTTAATTTCAATTCACACAAATCCACCTCTGAAATAACAACTTCACCTTGGATCACACGGATCTCTTTTTGGAATAACAACTTCATCTTGGATCCCACAGATCCTTATAACCAATATCTTCTCAAGCCATACAAATATATTTTCAACAGTTTCCAATCACACAGATCTATATAGGATAATGATATTATTTCTAATCACATAGATCCACAACTTGTATTGCAAATTTATCACAAATAATTCACAAATAATATTGTTGAATATGAACCCTACTTTCCCCAAATCACATAAATCCCCAGCTTGTATCACAAATTAATCTCTAAATAATTCATAACGTAATTAAACTAATCACAAATAACACATAACATAATTATCACATATTAATCACAAATAATTCACAAACAACATGTTTATGCATTGTAGTTGGACTTCTACTTACCTGAACTCCGACAATAGTAATACTATAGACCGCGTGAAAACTATCACTAATCTCCTATCTCCCGTCCCGACACTGGCATGAACTCCTTCCTTTCCCTCTTTCTCTCTCTCTTTTTTCCCTCTCTCTATTTTTTTTCCGAACTATTGGTCGCAACTATTCACCCCCAAAAATGATGTTATCAACCTCAATATATACACAAGGAGAGGTGATGGTCGTGTAGGTGGTGATTCACCACTATTTACTATTATTAGTATATACTATTTATAGTAAGTAAATATTATTATTATTATACTTACTGTTAATAGTAAGTACTATATTATTATTATTATTCATTATGAATATATGTGCAATACTTAATAACTAAGATATAATACGTAAGTGTACATTTTTCTACCCACTATTATTCTTACGAGAACACGTGTGATACTTAATAATTAAGAAATAATATATTTATTCACATAAAATAATTTACTCATATATTCAAATTAATGCACGTAAATATTTATGTACACATATATTCACATATTATCACCTTTTATCACAAATGTCTCAATTAAAATGTAAAGATAAATAAAATGTAAAATCAATTGTCACATAATTACCACATTATTATCACATAATTGTCACATAATTATCACATAATTATAAAATGCACATAACAAAAATTAAATTATATTGGCACATGAGTAGTGAGAAGCTCGGGTATCACATTCTCCCCACCTTATAAAAATTTCGTCCTCGAAATTTACTTACCTGAAGAGTTCTGGATACTTAGCCATCATCTCATCCTCTCTTTCCCAAGTAGCCTCCTCAACTAGTTGGTTCCTTCATAATACTTTAAATAACTGTATCTCTTTATTTCTGAGCTTTTTCACATCTCGCCGTAAAATCTCAATTGGTATCTATTCATAGCTAAAATCTTATTTCAATTCAACTGGTTCCCATCTGGGAACATGAGATGGAATTGGAACATACTTCCTCAACACAGACACATGAAACACGTCATGTACTCTAGACATCGATGCTGGTAACTCCAATTTTAGGCAACGCTGCCAACTCTATCAATGATAGTGAAAGGACCAACATATCTTGGACTGAGTTTCCCTTTCCTTCCAAAACGCATTATCCCCTTCATTGGAAATACTTTCAAGAATACCTCATCACCCACTTCAAATTCCAATTCTCTCCTCCGTTTGTCTGCATAAATCTTCTGCCGATCTTGAGCAACTTTTATCTTCTCTCGTATACGGGTAACAGCTTCTGACATTTCACGAATCAAGTCTGGACCCAAAAGTTTCCTTTCTCCAACTTCATCCTAATGTACTGGAGACCTACACTTTCTCCCGTATAGTGCTTCATATGGAGCATCCCGATAGTTGACTGATAACTGTTATTGTACGAGAACTCTATCAAAGGTAAAAAATTACTCCACTGACCTTTAAATTCCAACATACATGCTCTAAGCATATCCTCCAAAATCTGTATCGTACGCTCCGATTGACCGTCAGTTTGTGGATGAAATGCTGTGCTGAAAGATAACTGTATCCCCAAAGCCTTATGTAGACTCTTCCAAAAAGCAGACAAGAATTTTGACAATCTCTTGTATATATAGCTGGGCATAACGATCCATGGAATACGTAGAGCTAATAGGAAGAAAATGAGCTGACTTAGTCAATCAATCCACGATAACCCAATTGGCATCGTGACCTTTCACTGTCTTCGGTAGCCCGATAACAAAATCCATCGTGATATTCTCTCACTTCCACTCTAAAATAAATAAAGGCTGCAAAGTTCCTGCTGGTCTCTGATGCTCGGCTTTGACTTGTTGACAAGTCAAACATTGCTCCACATATCGAGCAACATCTCTCTTCATCCCTGGCCACCAATAATGTGACTTCAAATCTCTATACATCTTAGTAGCTCCTGGATGTACAGAGTACGGTGTTGAATGGGCTTTCGCCATCACTTCTTTTCGAATGTCATCCACTTCAGGTAGACATAATCGTCCTGCATATCGAATCACGCCATCATCTCCTAATTGGAAGTCAGAAGACTTTTCTGAGCTGATATCATTCTTTATCTTGTCAAACAACTTATCCTCCTGTTGGTCCTGTCGAATCTTATCCATCAAAGTTGGTCGAAGTGTCAAAGCTACCATCCTTGCTTCCAATGATCCTTTCTGAATGATCTACACACCCATCCTTTGCAAATCAAGCAACTCTGGTTTCTGATTTATGGTCATAGTAGCTACACTCTGTATTGCCTTTCGGCTCAATGCATCAGCAACCACATTGGCTTTTCCCAGATGATAATTGATAACACAGTCGTAATCCTTCTCCAATTCCAACCATCTTCTTTGCCTCATATTCAACTCTTTCTGTGTGAAAAAGTACTTCAAACTTTTATGATCAGTATAGATTTCACAACTTTCCCCATACAGATAATGCCTCCAAATCTTGAGTGCAAACACCACTGCAGCTAACTCTAAATCATTAGTTGAGTAATTCTTCTCATACTCCCTTAACTGTCTGGATGCATACGTTATCACTTTCCCATTCTGCATCAATACACACCCAAGACCATTCTTTGAAGCATCACTGTAAACCTTGAAGTTTCCTGTCTCTGTAGGAATAGTTAAGATAGGTGCTAATGTCAACCGTCTCTTCAATTCTTTGAAACTTTGTTAACATGCCTCCTCCATGTGAACTTCACATTCTTCCTGGTCAACTGTGTTAATGGTGAAGCAATCTT
This sequence comes from Pogostemon cablin, assembly GCA_023678885.1. NCBI lineage: Eukaryota > Viridiplantae > Streptophyta > Magnoliopsida > Lamiales > Lamiaceae > Pogostemon > Pogostemon cablin. The sequence goes on from CM043006.1 coordinate 1,889,874, forward strand.
AGGAAATCCTTCAACAAACATTCGATAATATCCCGCCAATCTAAGAAAGCTACGAACCTCAGTGGGATTTGAGGGTTGTGGTCAATCATGGATTGCTTTAACTTTACCTGGATCCACTGAAATTCTTTCTCCCGATACCACGTGTCCCAAGAAAACTACTCGGTCTAACCAAAACTCACACTTCTTAAACTTCGCATACAACTGATTCTCCTTTAGAATCTCTAACACCTTTCTCATTTGCAGCGCATGATCCTCCTTATTCTTAGAGTAAATCATAATGTCATCGATAAACACAATTACAAACTTATCGAGAAATTCCTGAAATACTATATTCATCAAATCCATAAATCCTGCTGGAGCATTTGTCAAACCGAATGGCATCACTAAGAATTCATAGTGCCCGTATCTTGTGCTGAATGCAGTTTTCGAATATCTTTCTCCTTAATCTTCAATTGATGATACCCCGAACGCAAATCAGTCTTTGGAAAGATGGATGCACCTTTTCGTTGATCAAACAGATCATCAATGCGAGGCAATGAATATTTATTCTTCACCGTAACTTTGTTGAGATCCCGATAATCAATACACATCCTTAATGTTCCATCCTTCTTTCGAACAAACAGAACTGGTGCTCCCCAAGGTGAGAAACTAGGTTGGATGAATCCATTGTCTAGCAACTCTTGTAATTGTATCTTCAATTCCTTCAGTTCAGCTGGTGCCATTCTGTATGGCGCTTTAGATATAGGGGCCATTCCTGGTTGTAGCTCAATAACAAACTCTATTTCCCGGTCTGGTGGCAAACCTGGAAGATCATCTGGAAATACCTCTAGATATTCCCGAACTACTGGTACATCACCGAGAACTGGACATTGCTGCCCCTCAACATTCATTACACTCACCAGATACCCCTCACAACCACTTTCCAACAACCGCTGTACTTTTGCTGCTGATATAACAGGAAATCAAAAATTCTTATTGATCCCAACAAAAGTGAATGGTTCTCCACCCAATGGCTGAAAAATGATACTCTTTTTCTGACAATCTATTGTAGCACCGTATTTTGACAGCCAATCAATATGATATCATAATCATTCATACTTAACACAATTAAATTAGTAAGGAGATGTCTTCCTTCAATAGGAATAACACAATCTCGCAGAAGTTGATTAGTTTGCTTTGAGTCACCAGAATGTATCATCACCTCATAATTAGCTTCTATCAGGTTAGGTGTTCCACCCAGCTTCCTCACATACTCAGTGGATACAAATGAATGTGTTGCTCCAGAATCTAATAACACATATGTAAAAGTGCCAAAAATAGAAAACTTACCCGTGACAACTAAGGGATTCACATCTGCCTCCTCTCGCGTTAAAGTATACACCCTAGCTGGAGCTCTTTCTTGCTGTGCCTGCTTCCCTTTCTTAGGACAAGTAGTAGTCACATGTCATTTCTCCCCGCATGTGTAACATGTTCTCGGAGAAATTTAACACTCCCCACCATGTGATCTAAGACAATTAGGATATATAGGTAGTGGCGGCGCCAGTGGCACCTTACCCTAATCGAATTTGGGACGCTTGTTGGGTTCTCCTCGTCTCTGTCCTTGCTCCACTTGAACATTTGATTTCGGCCTCTAAAATGGCATCGGCCTCTTATCAACTCTCCCAAACTGCTGCACTGGTTTCTGCTGAAATTGACGTCTGATAGCCTGCGCTTGTCTGATCCTCATCTCCGCTTGCTCAGCAATTTGGGCCCTTTCTGCAACTTGTGAGTATGTTGCTCCATGCAGTCCCGCCATACTCACATCTCTGTAAAGTTCAGGCCTTAAGCCTTCCACAAATCTCTCCACTTTCAATGCCTCCGTACTCACCATGTGTGCGGCAAACCTTGACAACTGCTCAAATTTTCGAAGGTAATCTGTAACTGACATACCGCCCTGCTTCAGTTGTATAAACTTGTTCATCTTCATTGCTCTCACTGGTGACGTAAAGTACTTGTTTCTGAAAAGCTCCTTATACCTTTCCCAGGTCATAGTCGTGACGTCCTCAATACTTTTAATGGTATCCCACGAGTGGCCTGCACTTCCTCGTAACATGAAAAAAGCACACAACACTCTGTCCCCATCTGGAATTCAATTATATTGAAATATGTTTTCCACCGTGCGTAACCAATCCTCTGCATCTGTGGGGTCTGCTGCATCCTCAAATATTGGAGGGCTCAACTTTTGAAATCTCTCACAAACCATTTCCACACGTTCTACTTGACGTCTATCCCAAATCGTGCTCTGATACCACTCTGACACGACCCACCTCACATAACTTATAATTTAAATACTATTTAACAGAAACATCATCATTATAAAAACCTGCATATAAATTTTTTTTTTCACATAAAATATTTATAACCAAAATCATCACACCAGTTCAACATACGTAACTGGTTTCTGACACCACCTCAATCCAGACAAACTCGAGACAATACTTATTATATTACATAACAGAATATCAGCGGAAACAAAATAAACCCACGGTCTAGCCCAACAGGTCATCATTTATGTACATCCGCTCAAAATCCTGTAGGAGCTCCACAGCTTGCACAGTCACATCACAAACTCAATCATCAACAGGCTCACCTACAATGCATAAACTAGTAAGACAAAAATCTCAGTAAGTAGAAATCATGCATGTTAGTGCATGAAAATGCATTAGTTCTCTATCGCCTATTTCATAATCTTTCTAGTTTATCTCTTTTATTTTGAAAACTATTAATCTGTCGTCCTCCACCTATTTACCAAGGCAGCACCCAACAGCGACGTTGCTCAGTCACAATACGCAGGGGCAGCCCCTCTGAATGCATTGGTTCGGGCCAAATCCTGAAGAAAGCTAAAAAGAGCTGTTTGATGAGCTACTGATTCTGTAACAGCTTCTTCAACTCAACCTCCCCCAGGGAAGGTTGTAAGGTAGCAGGAATAGATCTACTAGGCGGCAGCTTGACGGGAAGAGATCCTTTGGAAAGAAGGAAGAACCTGTTTCTTTGGATCCCTTTTTGATTTTTATGCGCCGCTTTACCCTGAAAGGAAAATGATGTTGCGGGATCCCCATGACACACTTATGATATGCACCTCAAATGAGCTCAATAGACACACTTAGTGTCAGATCGATTCCAATCCCTGAATATAATACCTAGAACGATTTTTTCGAAAACCCTGGCAGAGTGTTGGGGACAATTTTTCCTAACCCTTAATAAAGTGTCGGGAATAATTTTTCCGAACCCTGACAGAGATGCATATATAGAGGCCGCACACACTATTAGTATCTTATTAATTTTGGGGAAAACACTTTTCATGTTTATGCATGGTATGCAACCGGAACAATTAAATGTGCATCATAAACTATTTATAATATCAATATCAACATTTAATCACAATAAAGCAACAACTTAATTTTAATTCACACAAATCCACTTCTGAAATAACAACTTCATCTTGGATCACACAGAACTATTTTTGAAATAACAACTTTATCTTGGATCCCACAGATCCTTATAACCAATATCTTCTCAATCCATACAAATATATTTTCAACAGTTTCCAATCACACAGATCTATATAGGATAATGATATTATTTCAAATCACATAGTTCCACAACTTGTATTGCAAATTTATCACAAATAATTTACAAATAATATTGTTGAATATGAACTCTACTTTTCCCAAATCACATAAATCCCCAGCTTGTATCACAAATTAATCTCCAAATAATTCATAACGTAATTAAACTAATCACAAATAACACATAACATAATTATCACATATTAATCACAAATAATTCACAATCAGCATGTTTATGCATTGTAGTTGGACTTCTACTTACCTAAACTCCGACAATAGTAATACTATAGACCGCGTGAAGAACTATCACGAATCTCCTATCTCCCATCCCAGCACTGGCATGAACTCCTTCCTTTCCCTCTTTCTCTCTCTTTTTTTTTTCCGAACTGTTGGTCGCAACTGTTCACCCCCAAAAATAAGGTTATCAACCTCAATATATACACAACGAGAGGTGATGGTCGTGTAGGTGGTGATTCACCACTATTTACTATTATTAGTATATACTATTTATAGTAAGTAAATATTATTATTATTATTATTATACTTACTATTAATAGTAAGTACTATATTATTATTATTATTCTTTACAAATATACGTGCAATACTCAATAGCTAAGATATAATACATACGTGTATTTTTCTACCCACTATTATTCTTACGAGAACACGTGTGATACTTAATAATTAAGAAATAATATATTTATTTACATAAAATAATTTACTCAATATCCAAATTAATACACGTAAATATTTATGTACACATATATTCACATATTATCACCATTTATCACAAATGTCTCAATTAAAATGTAAAGATAAATAAAATGTAAAATCAATTGTCACATAATTACCACATTATTATCACATAATTGCCACATAATTATCACATAATTATAAAATTCACATAATACAAATTAAATTATATTGGCACATGAGTAGTGAGAAGCTCGGGTATCACACCAGCACGCTCTTCTTTCTCTCTTTCTTCTCTTCCTCCCCCTCTCTCTCTTTTTCCCCCTCTCTTTTTTTTTTCTTTTTTTTTTGTCGCATTTGATTGCTGCCCGTTTGCAAATGAACCCAACAAGGGTTTATATATATAAGTTAACATGTGATCAACCACCGCCATTAACATTTACTACTTACTATATTTAGTATTTACTCTTTATATTATTATTATTATTATTATTATTAAAATAAAAGCTAACACATGCAATCGTTGATAAACTAACCTCAACATACCTAGGTGTTCTCTTATCACTATTTTAAATTCTATGTTGTAAATAAGCCCACGTAGCTGATGACAAATTTTCTAATATTATTATTATTATTCATTACGAATATATGTGCAATACTTAATAGCTAAGATATAATACATTTACAAATTAATACTCATACGTGTATATTTTTCTACCACTATTATTATTACGAGAACACGTGTGATACTTAATAATTAACAAATACTAGCATATTTATACACATAAGATAATTTAATTATATATCCAAATTATTGCACGTAAATATTTATGTACTTATATATATTCAAAAATTGTCACCATTATTATCACAGGTATGTCAAATAAAAATACAAAAATATATAAAATTGTAAAGACAATTACCACATAATTATAAAAATACGTAAAATACAATTATCACATAAATAGGAAAAATTCTTGGGTATTACATAAGACTTACCATTCTTGTTACCCTTTAGGAGAGGACAGTCTGCCATGTAGTGTCCCAACTGCTTGCATTTGAAGCACTTGCCTTTAGGCTTCTTGACCACACCACCCTTTGCCTTTAATACGTTCGTAGGTGCTGAGTTTACTTGATTCCTCTTATTCCTTCTGCCTCTCGGCTTAGGATAAAAAGTATTTTCAGCAACGTGAACTTGGAGAGCTCGACGAAACAGTCCTTCCACCGCCACAAGTTTTGTTAGAAGTTCCGCCAACGTGTATAATCTTTTGTTCATACCGTAGTTTAGGTGAAACTATACAAAACTCTTAGGCAAGCTTCGAAGTATGATATCGACTTCGGTTTCCCCATCGATCTCAGCTCCAAGGAATTTCAACTCATTAGTTGGCCCATCATCCTAAGGACATGATCCTTTACGGGAGTGCCCTCAGCCATTTTGGGGTTCATCAGTACAGCCATGCCCTCCAACCTAGTAGATCGACTCTAGCGTCCAAAGAGTTCTCTAAGATTCTGCATCATATCATAGGCAGTGTTCATGGCTTGATGCTGATGTTGAAGCACGTTTGACATAGAAGCCAAAATGTAGCACTTCGCCATCTTATCAACCTTAATCCACCTATTATAAGCATCTCTTTCCTCTTCACTAGAGTCATCAGTAGGCTCCATAGGGCATTCCTTAGTGAGTACAAAGATATAATCCCTCGGACGTTAGAACAATGTCCATGTTACGTTTCTAGTCAACATAATTTGTGCCAGTATGTTTGTGCTCTTTAAGTATAATAGCAAGCGGGTTTAAAGCCATTTGAAAATCATGAGAATCACGTAAATACACAGATCAAATACTTCAAATTATTAATTTATATTGGTTTCCTCCAAATAATATAAAATAAAATTCACCGACATCTCAAGCACCGTGAATTTGCATGCCACGATAGTGTGGACGTATACAAACCCGAACATTTATAAGAGAAGGTTTTACCAATTAATTTCATTTGTCAACCTAACTTTATGATAAAATAATTAATAGTCGGTTCCTCTTTAGCCATGCAAATAATAGCAGTGACTCCGATGGGGAGGATGCATATTATTTACACCTAAGTGTGTACCATTTTTTGATTCCAAGTACATTGCCCAAGCTAGTGTACCTTCATATGGAGAAGATCACATGCGCTCGAAAAACTTTCTACAATCATCATAAAGAAGTTTGTACCAGTGATCCTATAAATAAACTCATTCGATGGGGAGGAAGGCACTATAGCCAACACGCAAGTTTATTCACATCACTTACAAATAAATAATGGAGGCCATGTGAATATTTAAATAAACCCTCTCCCACTTAGTTATTCAACACCGAGGATTTTATATGCATATAATATTCAAAAATAAAATACGAAACTTAGCATTCTCCTATCACAACAATTTAACGCAGTAAATCACTTAGAATATGCATAACATGTATAACAATAATATGATAATTAAATCAATTATGGTAGTTATATATCACGAAAAAAATATTGTTCATCGCACGCCGAACGAAAAAAAACTTCCCAGCCACGCTACACGTCGGGTACGACTTGTGCAGACTACTGCACGGGTCGTGCCGCTCCCATACAGCTCCGACTGGCCATCCAGTGCTAAGCCCACGCCAAGTTTTGCCCCGGCATGACTCGTGCTGGCCACCCGTACGCCAGTTGTGCCAACAAAGTCTTCCGATCGTGCCATCTGCCCGACTAGCTAGCCGTGCCAATAACCATTTCATTCCAACGTTCATTGCACCGCCGGAACCCACATACCAATCATGCCGCTGACACCAGCTATCCGTGCCAGTCGCCTACTGGTCGTGCCTACCATGCATTCCGGTCGTACTGCCCACGCCTGCACTTTCTGTCCGCTGCTAAACTTGTCGCGTCACTATCGTGCCATTAGTGAACTTCCATCGCCGCACGCTGCCCGCGCCATGTTGTCGGCCCGCCAGCAATTTTGTCCGCCGGCAATCATGCCGCCATCGCCTTTCCCGTGCCTCCGCTGTCCGTTGTGTTACAGCCATCACCGCGCCTGTCGAGAGAGGCACTACGATATGCCGATGCGGTGTCCGTCATGCGACAACCTACGCAATCAGCACTCGTTGCCGGCTTAGACGTGCTCCATCAGCCGCTGCAGGTTGCTGCCAGCCGACGCCCGACAAAACTGCTCGTGTAGTGGGTATTCATCATGCCACGACTGCACGTCAGCCGAGCTCGCCTTCGTGCCGTCATCATGATCCGACACTCACCGTCTGTGGTACAAAGTGTGCCATCGTGTAAGATTATCAATAGAGTATTCAACAAGAAACATAATATTAAACCCTAATCCACGTATGGCACGTAAACCCTAGCCTAACTCTTACACTTTACCATGAAATTGAAGCTCTGATACCAATTATTGGCTTTCGGATCGTATGGATAACGTGTACCGTTAGGATTCCATGCAATTCTATAGCAATGGAAGCAGAATATAGAATTGAATTAACTTTCACAGGAATTTGTTGAACGTGATTAGGTTGATGAAATGACCTCTCCGATCTTCTGTTGTATTCCCAAGCCCAGTCTTGATGTCATGTGGGCGAAGATCTTCAAGACTCACTCAATCTGCAGTCTTCTCATCCACACTCACGATTTTAGGCGTGTAGATTAAAGTTTCTAGACTGCTGAGGTGGCTTATATATGGGCTACAAGAGGGACCAGGAGGAGAAATTAGCGTGAGGCCTCCCATTGGGCTTAAGTATCAAAGTTTAGCCCAAAACTTATACTTAAGTGCAATAATAATAAAATAATACAATCCACTAAAGTATTATTACTGCACTGCTGCTCTAATCCCAAATTACATTATAGGATCCTTCTTATTATGAGCCCATTAATCTCCTCGTGTTTAACTTATACAATTCCCATTAATTAATTAAGTTATTGACAACTCCATTAATTAATATCTCATCCGAGAGTAGTATCACTCAACCTTATTATCATGCTGGAATAAATCCACCTACATGGTTTACATGATAATCCTTATGAGCTCCTCAAGGGGACATCATCAACCTATTTAATAGGATACGGATTCCTTCTACAATCAACAACACACCATAGAGACAACAATATTCCCAACTCACCAAGGCTATTGATTTAATGAATAAATCTCACCCTTTAATGAATCAAAGAAATAAGTACTAATTTACGTGTTGAGTTTATTGTGTGGGGATTAATAGCATGAACATGCATAATAACAGAGATTAAGTTCTCCTATATAGTCAGTATAAGTTGAACGATCTCAAGCGATCCTGCTTAATACACACAAAGTGCACGTGATTTTATAGCAAGGACAAACTAATACTAAATCACACTACAATCATCCCGATAGATTGTCCCCGTCTATCTCGGCTGTGAGTATCTGTTTATACTTTATAAGGAGACGACAATATGATCTTGCGTGCAACGTCAAACACCATATTATCTATAGTATAAAATAAATGGACTTTTGGAATAACATATAAGTAAATTATAATATGCAAAACATTTGATCATATGATTCTCATTTTAAATAAATTGTTGAAATATTGTTCATACGAAAAGCTAGACTTTTAGTATACAATCTAACATTACTCGTGTAGTAGATGGCACAGAATTTCTTCAACTTCCCTAACACCACTCCAAGTGCTAGATCACTTGCATCACACATAAGTACAAATAGTTGAGTCCAATTCGATGTGATCAAGATAGGCGCAGTTGTAAGTGCCTCCTTCAAAACCTGTTAGACATTCTTCATCAAAGTTAAAAGGAACATCATTTTCAAGTAAGTGAGACAGAGCTTGGAGTATTTTGAGAAGTCTTTGATAAATCTTCTATAGAATCCGGCATATCCGAGGAAGGACCGCACTCCCTTCTCATTAGTAGGTGGTGGAAGCTTCTTAATGGCCACCACTGGCTCGATCAACGTGCAATCCTTTGGTTGATACATGATGCCCTAGAACAATCTCATGTCTCACCATGAAGTGGCACTTCTCCCAATTCTAGAAAAGATTAGTTTCTTGATATCTCTTCAAAATAGTAGACAAGTTAGATAAACAAATGTCAAAGGAGGAACCAAACACAGAAAAATCATCCATGCACACCTCCATAATCTTTTCTATCAACCCATCAAATATGGCCATCATGCATCTTTGGAAAGTAGCAGGCGCATTATACAATCTAAAAGACATCTTCCTAAAGGCAAAGGTTCTATAAGGGCAAGTAAAAGTAGTCTTTTCTTGATCCTCAGGTGCAATCATGATTTAATTATAACCCGAGTACCCGTCTAAGAAGCAATAAAACTCATACCCTGCAAGACGATCTAACATTTGATCCATGAAAGGAAGAGGGAAGTGGTTTTTGCATATATTTTCATTCAGTATCTTGTAATCCGTACACACACACCATCCCGTAGAATCCTAGTGTCTAACGTCTCTCCATTATCAACTTTCACGATAGTTTGCCCCCTTCTTAGCTACAACATGCAATGGACACACATGGGGAATATCACTAATTGGATATATAATTCCTGCATCTAACCAGTTTAGGATTTGCTTCCTAATCACTTCTTTAATCGCGGGGTTAATCATCCGCTGATTCTAAATACACCCCTTATCTTCATCTAGCAACCTTATCTTATGCATGCAATATGATGGATTAATACCTTTCAAATCATCAAGAGACCATCCAATAGCAGACTTATACTTTCTAAGCACATCTAACAACTCTTCAAGTTGATCATTAGTAAGAGAAGAAGATACAATTACCGGATATGTTTCATTATTACCTAGATAGGCATACTTCAAGTGTTCCGGTAATCGTTTCAACTCCTCCTTCTTTTCTTCTTTCGGTGTATTCTCTCTATACAATGGTAGGTATTGCCTAGTCTAATTGACCTTTTGGTTCATACCTATCATCACCCAAAGTAAGTAAATTTTCATTAAATTCAATACATATCTCATTGGAGAGCTCATCTAGTTCCGTGGTGGGAGAAGTAAGATTCCGCCAAGCATGTCTCCAAGGGATTCTTAGAAAGGATCAAGGATATAACTTCCTTCAAGATCTCCTCCCCACATCAATGTTGTGGCAGTGTGTCTCCATAGGCATCTTCATTTATTTGTCGAGGTTGAACATAATCTCTTCTTTATCCATTCGCAGTCTAAGCTCTCCCTTTTGGACATCAATCATAGCTTCAGCTATGGTAAGGAATGGTCTCCCTAAAATAAGAGGGACATTGCCTTTGTCATCTTCCATCTCTAACACAAGAAAATCCACAGGAAAGATGAGCTTATCTACTTTTACAAGTACATCTTCAGTGACACCCTTTGGAAAGGTCATGGACTTATCTGCCAATTGTAGAGCCACTGTTGTGGGAGCAAGCTCCCCCAAACATAACTTCTTGAATATAGACAAGGGCATCAAATTGATGCTTGCACTAATATCGCGCAAAGATTTTCGTGCCAGCCCATTTCCAATCTCACATAGAATAGTGAATCTTCTCGGATTCTTCAACTTTGTTGGCAACTTCCTCTGAATGATCGAGCTACAGTTCTCAGATATATTAATATCTCAACTTCGTTCAAGCTCCTCTTCTTCAATATGATATCCTTTAAGAATCGGGCATAGTAAGGCATCACCATACGTTAACCTCTTTCTGCTTGTCCTTCTCGGCTCTCAATCTCTTGGCTCTTTCCCACTTTTTCTCCACTATCAACTCAGTATTCTGCTCTTGCGATGGTACTAGAGTGTTCTGAGCAGCAGGTATAGCGTCTTATATTGAAACTAGAGTCGAACGACCTTTCTTGACCTCAGCTCGACCAGAATAATCTGGTCGAGCGAGGTCCCTGTAATTGGAATATGACTGTTCAGCTCTACAGGTAGACGCTCGACCTCAGCTCAACCAAAATGGACTGGTTGAACGACTCCATCTTGGTCGAGTGTAATACCTATCAATTGAATGTGATTCTTCAGCTCTACAGAGTGTTGCTCGACCAAGAGGATTGGTCGAGCGGTGGTTGAGCGGGGACACTCCATCTCCATTTTCTCCCATCGGCAACATTAGACCTTCATACTATGTTCCTGACCTCAATGTGATGGCATTACAAGATTTCGGGTTCGTTATGCTTTGAGACGAAAACTTTCCTTTCTCAATTGTCTATGTCAACTTATTAACATTCCCCACCATCTCTCCCATTAGCAAAGTAAGGTCTTTCATCTGCTTGGATAACTCATCATGATTTGAATCTATCTTCGGTTCCAAACAATCCACCCTTGCATCATTCCTAGCCACAATCGGTTCACCGAATCCTCCAAACCAGGTTTTCCTTCTTTTATCTTAGCACTAGGATCAACACCAATAGGAGGCTGCATGACATCATTCAGATTGCTCTATGAGAATTCCAGCCTCTTTTGGTTATGATAATTACTCAGGGGACCGTGACTTTGGTAATTCTTGTTTCCTTGATTTTGATGCTTAGTTCCTTTAATACTTTTCCCCATGTAATAATTCGCTTCTTATAGCTCCTCTTGGATCGATCTCTCATCACCAACATCCTATTGTTGAATCATTGGTACTCTCTCAGACTACTCCATTATCTGCTTCTGTTGAGATTCAAGTAGCTTGTTGATATTGGCCAAGCTAGAGAAGATCTCATTTTCTCTACTCGACTTTGCAAAAGTGTGCTCAACCTGGCTACCTTTCCAAGTACATAGGTGCCCCTCACTCTATCAGTAGGCCAATCTCTTGAATTCATCAAAATATCCTCAAAGAGCTTTTCAGCCTCAACGGGTGTCTTAGCAAGTAATGCTCCACTTGATGAAGCATCAAGTAGAACACGAGAATTACAATCCAACCCATTTTAGAATACACTGATCTATTGAGATTTTGATAACCCATGTTGTGGAAACTTTCTAGGCATGTCCTTGAATCTATCCAAGCTTCATGGAACTTCTCTTCTTGATTTATCTCAAATTGATGAATATCTTATTTCATCTTAAACACCTTTGAATGTGACATATATCGCTCCAAGAATTTCATCTTCAGTTGGTCCCATGTAGTGTAGTCTGCAACACTAAGATTGTCATACAAATCTCTCGCTATTTTAGTATGCGAGAATTTAAACAACACGATCCTCCTTGCATCCTCATGAGTTCCTGTTCTTTTTTGTGAACTAGCATAACCAATGAACTTATTTAGATGTTGTTGAGGATCTTCAAAATTTCCCCAGAGAAAGGGTTTCTTTCTATCTTGTTGATAAGAATGGGATGAAGATCAAAATCTTCATCAGCTCCCCGCGCTCCTAACAGCACCAAGTTGTCCCATTCGTTGTTCTTGAAGACTTCACAAATGCCAACATTGTTCGGATTTGGCCTATCTTGGGCCATGTTGACTGCTTCTGCTTCCGACTTGTCTTCGCTTGCAGCTTCAATAATTTTCGAGTTTGGTTCTTCAACTTTAACTCCAAAATCAAGAGTTTTTGTTGGTTCCATATTCTTGTTCTTCTTCTTTGCTTTCTTCCTCCTTGATGATGCTCCAATTTCCATATCAAAAGTTGCTAGTGTTGCTCCCTTCGACCTAGTGTGCATACACCTAAGAAAAATTCAACGTTAGAAAATAACAACAAGTATGGATTAGTCTCAATTAAACTAGAAATAATAAAATCGATAATGACCACCGTCCCCGGCAACAGCGCCAGAAACTTGATGGGCATTTTCTCAACACACAATTAATCTCCAAGAATGAAGGATGCGATTGCAGCTATGATAAATGACCAAGTTATATATTGAACTCAAAGGACGGATGATTATCAACTTATTATTATTATCTAAATTAACTAAAACTAGTGTTTGAAAATTTAATTCAGAAATTATAATTAATCTACTAGACAAATAATTAAAGAATAAATAAAATAGAAATAGTAGAGAATAATTGAGATTTGAATAAGTAAGAAGATAGGTAGTCTTCGGGCCATCCAGTTTCACTCATTAGTTTCCCTTCTGTATGTCAATGTCATACTCTGCCTTTTGGAATATGGACATGCCACTAAGCCATGCAAATCTACTCTATAGACATAAGTAAATAAGCATGTAACATGTGTGAATTACCTCAGAGCAAGAACACAATTCACCCCCCCTTCTAGGTACTATCAGTATCAATTATTTCACGTGCCTAAGTACTTTAACCCGATATGATCTCCCTTTATAGGTACTATAAAATTATCCTCTTTACCCTACTTACTAACCTGAGTTCAATTCAATTAATAAGTATTTATATAAGATAGTTCTAATGAAGCTTTGGAGTTCCCTCACTTAGAATCATAACATAGAATCCTGTTCAGCAGTGAACGTGCTCAATCATTAACCAAGATATATATTCGACTCTATATAATAGTTAATGATGCACAAAATGACTCTGAATATGGATTAAGAATGCATAATCTTATATAAAATAAACCAAAAGTAGTATTGTACGGAGTATACACTCGAAAATTCAATTAACTAGTAAAACCTCCATAAACCCTAGAACTACCGAAGCGGTTCTAGCCCATGACGCTTCGAAGAACTTTCATAGTGATTAGATAGATCTCACCCATAGTCTTGAAAATTGTAAGATAAATTAAGAAGCGAAGTAAACCCTAGATGTGGGCGCCGTCACATCTTGTTCCGTCTTGAATCTTCACTTGGTTCTCACTTGATTCGCTACATGAATCTCTCTCTACAGCTCCGTTGGATGGAGTTAAGGTTTGGATGTGGTGTAGGATGAATGTGGAATCTAACTCCCTTCTTGATGTGATCCGCATCCCTTTTTATACTTGTAAACTCTCCTTACAAACCTTTATTGGGCTTTTTCGTGGAAAATACGCACATACGCGCACTGGAGGTGAGAAATTACCAAAAATAGAAATCTGTGTCCCCGCTCGACTAGAATAGACTTGGTCAAGCAAGATCGACCATGGTCGAGCGGTGGTCGAGCGACCTCTCTGTAAGCTAGAACTCTGTCCGGGGTCTCGCTCGGCTATTTATGTTGTCGCTCAACCAAATGATCTTGGTCGAGTGGCTCCTCTCGTGGTCGACCGGCACCTTGATAACCGTGTTTTTCAATTCTGAGCACTTCTGACCTATTTTCCTATGTAAATATGTTCTAATAGAACAGTAGCATCTGAATCGTGACTTTTCCATAAATAACCCGATTTACCTCGAATATAGACCAAATCGTACTCAAATTCCACATAAATCAGAGCCCAAAATACGTGAATTATCACTCTCATCATAGCCCAATTATTTTCCTAAAACAACATGAATGACAAGGGAGAAATCAGATTTGAAACTTTCCTTATTAAAGAATATTTTTTCTTCGCAAAAATCAAATCATCACTTTTATTTGTTTTTCAAGGAAGTTATTCCTCAGCACATCAACCCTAAAATTAACTCTCCTAACTGAGGAAAGTTAATCAAGTCCTACAAAAGAATATCCTTAGGGTTTTTGTACATCCCACATATAGATATGTAGTGCCCTTATTTCATTCGATCCATACTTATAAATCACTTTTCTCACGTGGCTGCAATCAAGAGAAATGATAACAGTTTCTCTCGTCTCTTTTCTTTTCTGCTACCATCGTTAACCCTAACCCTTAACCACTTTTATCTACAATCTTATATGTTTGTTAGATTAAGTTTTAGGATCGTAATATCGTATTTAATTAGTAATGTATAGCAGTTGTTAATATAGGCTTTGAAAGAGAGTTGGATCGTGATGTGTAGTACTCGAATTTAATCTTCACGTGGTTAAGGTAGGGATTTCTCATCTTATAGATGTTAATTGATCATATGTGATTATTTATGAATAAATGAATTATTATTATCATTTTATAACTTTTAATTGAAGTATGTGAATTGATATATACAATACGGGTTTTGGATCGTAATGGTGCCTTACCAATATCACAGGTAACAAATTGCGATGTCATATATTTTATGTCATGAATAATGGACCGAAAGGTGCATTATCAATATTTTAGCAAATTGTATTGCAAGTGATTTAAATATTCGTATATGAATTATTAACTTGTATGAGCATGAGTAAAATTTTCACTGGACTGTGGTTGCTCACTCATATATTTTACCTTGTTTCAGATTAAGCGTGCCGATTGCATACGAGCAGGGACTCGTTGGCGAGGAGACTTAAATAAATCTATTACTATATAAAAGAGCAAGTTTGAGATTTAGGCACGGTATCTTTCCGGTTGCCCGTCGCTTCCTTCATTGAAAAGTGGCCACATGTACCAACCCTCATTCCTCATTTCTCCACGTAGTTTATCTATGTCTTGTTGTAAGTCTTCTTCTCTTCTGAAATCCGCACTCTCCACATTCCTCTCTTTCCCAGCACTTTGGTTTTCAACAGAAGAAGTATTCTTCCCCAAAGTGGAAGTGATGAATAACAACATGCACCGTTGGAATCCGTCGATGACCACCGCAACACGAGCTGCTATGCTGCTTGCCTGTTACAGGGCCAGCTATTCTCGGAGAAGACCACCACCACTTGGAAATCACGAATGTCAAGTGCCACCTTCACTGATGTTGGCATTCGATTGTTTGGTCAACGCGAACCGTTAGGGTTCCATGCAATTCTACTACAGCGGAAGCATAAGAGTATAATCTTATTACCTTTCATCAGGGTTGATGTTGAGGATGATCAGCAGCAGCAAACAACCTTCTGATCTTCTGTTGTATTCCCAAGTCCGATCTTGACGTAGTGTGGGCGACGATCTTTAAGATCTCCTCAATCTGCTTCCTCCCTAATTTTCAACGTGTTTTAGGCGCAGGATTAGGGTTCTGGATAAGTTGAGGTGACTTATTTATAGGCTACAACAAGGACCAGTAGGAGAAATTAGAGGTAGGCTTCCATTGGACTTAATTATCCAAACTTAGCCCAAAGCTTATACTTAAGTCCAATAATAATAATATATTCCACTAAAATATTATTACTGCACTACTGTTCTAATCCCATAATTACGTTATGGGCTCCTTCTTATTATGAACCCGATAGTTTCCCCATGTTTAAGATTTGCAATGCTCATTAATTAATTAAGTTACTGACAACTCCATTAATTAATATCTCATCCGAGAGTAGTATCACTCAACCTCATTATCATACCGGAATAAATCCACCTGCAGGGTTTACATTATAATCCTTATGAGCTCCTCAAGGGGACATCATCAACCTATGTCGGACACAGATTCCTTCTACAATCAACAGCACACCATAGAGACAACACTATTTTCCAACTCACCGAGTTTATTGATTTAATTACATGTAAATCTCACCCATTGATGAATCAAAGAAATAAATATTGTCTTATGTGTCGAGGTTATTGTATAGGGATTAAGAGCACGAACATCCATAATAACAGAGATCAAGTTCTCCTATATAGTCAGTATAAATCGAACGATCTCAAGCGGTCCCGCTCAATACACAAGAAGTTCACTAATGTGATTATATAGTCAAGACAAACTAATGCCAAATCACACTTCAACCATCCCGATAGAGAGTCCCCGTCTATCTCGGTTGTGAGAATCTGTTTATACTTTATAAGAAAATTGTTAATATAATCTTTTGCGTGTTGTCGTACAACATATTATCTACAGTATAAAGTAAGCGGACTATTGCATCACAAGACGCAATCATTTGTTCAATGATTCTCATTTCAAATATATTATTATAACATTGTTCATAATAAAGCTAGGCTTTTAGTATACAATCCAACAACCTCCCACATATACTAAAAGACTATGCTGTCAGAACCACTACCATACATCTGATTCCCATTCCCACTACACAACCATCAAAAGCTCTCGCGGTACGGTCCTTGTAAATGAATTTACTAGGTTATCATCCGATGCAATCTAGGCGACAACAACCTTCCCATCATCATACGATTTCTCGTAACAGGTGGTACTTGCGCTCCATGTGTTTAATTGTCTTATGGGCTCGTGATTCCATCAAGTTTGCAACTGAACCATTATTATCATAATAAATTATGATAATCTTAGGCAAACTCAGAAAACACATCCAAGTCCATCATGAAGTCTCTAGAGTCATACAGATATTTTGGCTGCCTGAGAGGCTCCAATTCATCATCTTTTTACCATGGTGGAGTTCTAAATATATTTCTATATGACACTCCTCCACTTTAAGACTCTACTTCCAAAATAAACACATAACCTTGAGGTGGATTTACTGCCGTCCCTATCTAATTTGAAAATCCCAATCTATGTAACCCATAAGAAGCAGTGAATCTGTCCGGTAAGACCACATATAATTTTTAGTCCTTTTCAGGTACATAAATATATGTCTTACCATATTTCAACATTCTCATTTCGGGTTACCTTGATACCTACTGACTATGCATTTAGCAAAACAGATATCCAATCTTGTGCATAACATTCCTCAGATTAAGCTTCCTTTATTCACCGAAGCGTAAGGAACCGCCTTCATCATCTATATCTTCTTTTATGTCATAAGACACAATTTCCTTAGATAAAGTCATATGCTAAAATGAGTAAGGATTGTATCATTTCACGAAGCTTGAGATAAACATAACACCCTATCTTGTGATCACCATGATCGCAAGGATATATTTTACTTTCTTAAGTCCTTCATTTCATACTGCTTTATAAACCATACCCATACGCCTGACAATACTCTTTCATTGTCTCCAATGATCAAGATACCATCTACGTATAGTATAAGAAATACCACCACATTTTCGTCACTTTTTTCAATACACAAGACACATTCGCACATTGATTAAGTCCATATGATTGGATTACCTCATCAAAACAGATGTAATTTGAGTTTAAAGCTTGCTTTGGTCCATGGATGGACAATTTTAAGCTTACACTCAATAAATGCTCTTAGCTCATTGCAATGAATCACTCTGGTTGTTTCACATAGATATTTTTCTCAAGACTTCCAATCACGGGAGCTGTCTTGACATCTATTTGCAATACCTCACAGTTCAATATGAGCAGCAATAAAAAAAAGAATTTGGATCGACTTAAACTTACAATCGGCAGAAAGGTTTTCTCATACTCGAACTCACCCTTCTTTATGAGTGTACCGCAACAAGCCTAGTTTCAAAGTATCACCTTACCATCTGATCCTCTTTTATTTTGTAAAACCACCTCCAATGACTTTCACACCATTAAGCGGTTCTACAAGCACCCATACCTAATCTAGAATTCACATAGATTCTATTTCAGAAAACATTGCGACTTGCTAAGACTTCACACTTTAACTTGTAGTGTTTCGTCGTATCTGTGGGTCAATTCCATGTTTACTAGGGACCAAGTCTTTCGACTTTCCCATACATAAATCTCTCAGGTTTTAGAATAACCCTCCCACTATGATAAAGCGATACACGCAATTGTGTATCAGACGTATCACGGGTCGCAGTTTTCTTGTGGTATATCCTCTTGTACAATTGGTACTATACTTTGTGTTTTTCCTTCTCACACCTTTTAGAACAACTTATACATAGGTTTACGATTTATTACATAGTCCCTTTTCAAAAACTAAGTGTTTGTGTCAACAATCACCCTTAGATCTTTTGGACTAAATAAATCACCCTTCATTTTTCTAGGATATCCCACAAACAGACAAACATCCTTACGACATGCTGTTTCTATGGAATACCCATAAAATGAATTTAGTAATTCCAAATAACTCATCATCTATCTAACCATTTCCATAAGAGTCCTATACCTTCTTTTGCCACACCAGTCAGCTGGGGTTTGCCCGGTGTTGACAACTTGGGATTCAATCTCAACCTCTGATAAACAGCTCATAAACTATCGTAAGAGGTACTCGCCACCACGATTAAATCTTAAATGACTTAATATATTTTTGATGACCCTTCACCGCATGTGTCATGCACATTTAAATTAATCATAGTACTTAGATTTGCGATGCATCAAAATTATATCTCACCACCTCTCATAGGGATAATCTTAGGATCACATAAAACAGAATGAACCAATTCCAACATATCTATGGCTCTACACCCCTTGCCTTATAAAGCTATCATGACCTAGTTTAAGATGCCAAAAGGTATGTTTGGTTCATATCCGAAGTTTCCTTTCTCTTATTTAGATTAGAAGATGCGTTATCATTATAATTTATTGCATCATTGGGATAAACATGATTTAAGAGTGTACAAATTGTCACTAACGTACCACAACAGATTATAGCTCCATCCCTCATCACTATGACCATGTCATTTAATGAAATAGAGTATGTATCTATGAATGCATAGAAACTGAAATGAAATTCTTTCTATGAAAAAGTACGTAAAAACAATTTCTCATAATCAAACGCTTATTCCTATCAAAAGATAAATAAACAACTCCCACTGCAACAGTCACTACTTTCGCAGTTTTACCCATGTCTCTAATAATCTAATCATCACTTAATTGCAAATATTTAGTGATTCTGGTATCTACAAACAACGTGTCAGTAGACGCCATCGCTAATCATGCTTCAACGACTAGTGAATGAGATACTAACGTTGTTCATATCTTGATGAAATTGGCTTTCCTTCGCCACTAGTTTTGTTAGAAGTTCCCCACCATATACAACCTCTTGTAATATATGTGGAGCTTGCTCAAAACATCTAGGCAAATTATGGAGAAAAAATTAACCTAGGTTTCCCCTTCAATTTCTACTCAATGTATTTCTAATTCATTCATCAATTCAACCATAATTTTCTGCCTATCAACCTTACTCAAGTATCCGAAGAGTTACATGAGACCATCATATTTCTATGAACCTCTCACCTCTCCACAAGAGACTTCAATTAATTGGCATCACAGAACATCTTTAGTGAGACACATATATTTTCCTAAGCAGTAAGACTGAAAACCAAGATTCTTTTCTAATCATCTAATTTTGGACAAGTAAATATATTTTCTTTTAGTAAACAATAAGCGAGATAAAATACAGAGAATTATAAATAAATACACCGACCAAATCTTCGAATTTATCCATTTATATTGATTCTCTCAAAACAATATAAAAATAAAATTCATCGACATCTCAAGCACCGTGAGTCTGCAAGCCACATTAGTGTGGACGTTTACAAACCCAAACATTTACAAGAGAAGGTTTTACCCATTAATTTCATTTGTCAACCTAAAATAATTAATAGTCAGTTCCTCTTTAGCCATGCAAATAATAGCAGTGACTCTGTTGCGGAGGATACTTATTATTTGCACCTAAGTGCACGCCATTATTTGATCCCAAGTCCATTATGCGCGCTTGTGTGCCTTAACGTTGAAAAAGTACACACGTGCTCGGATAACTTCCTACAATCATTAATTATATGTTTCTACTAGTGAACCGCTTATAAACTCATCCGTTAGGCAGGAAGGTCACTACCAACACGCCAATTCATACGCATCACATTACAAACAATAATTATTTAATGAAGTCTGTACCAGTGATCTGTGAATAAACTCATCCGTTAGGGAGGAAGGCCTATTGCCAACACGCAAGTTTACTCACATGACTTACAAACCAATAATGGAGGCCGTGAAAAATATTTACCAATTCCTTCTCTTACTTATTAATTTAACACCGAGGGTTTTTACATGCGTATATTATTTAAAAATAAAATACGCTACCTAGCATGCTCCTATTACGATACATAAAGCAGTAAATCACAAAGAATCATGCATAACATATATAACAATAATCAGATAATTAAGTCAATCATTGACAGTTATATATCAGCGAATTTGATTATTTGCCACTAAGACAAATATGGGCGAGCAGACGAGAATAAAAAACTAATCTGACATTCTGGAAGAGTCTGATGCCGAGTCTTCCTCCAGATTCCTTGCCCGATGCTAACTACACCACCCATCTATCCGCTCGTCGACATGCCACCAGACACCACATGGCACTCCAGTGCATGCCTCCGAGCACTGAAATGTGCACCTCTCCCGGCATGTCGCTCTGCAGTTTGCCTGGCACGTCGCCCTATTTCTCCACACAAACCAAGCGCTTTTTTCTCACTTCCATGCGCATCACCATGCATCATGCGGCGTGCATCACCACACACCTTGTCGCGCGCCACGTACGGTTGCTCGCCTGGCCAAGTGCTCGGTTTCTTGCTTTTGGATGCATCACAGCGTGCCCTGCCGCGCGCATCACCATGTGCCTTGCCGCGTACCATGCCCGGTTGCTCGCCCGGCCAAATGCTTGGTTTCTCGTAAACCACGCATGCCACCAACATGCTACCAGAAACCACGCACACCACCACGCGCCCCTCCGAGCATGCCGTCGGGCGCTCCACATGGTTTCTAGAAATCACGCATGACACCACGCGCCCGGCCATGCACGACGCCCGGCCATGCGCCTGGTCTCTTCCTAAGCAAGCTTGTGCATCCGCCCGGTTCTCTGCTAGGCATGCCCGCCTAAGCTTTTCCACTCTTGTCCATCTGCTTGGTTCTTTGACTGGTCTCCATCGCCACTGTGTGCACCGCCCGCAATCGAGCGACACGCCCAACATCACATTGTCTTCTCCAGGCGTGAACTTTCACTAGGTTTCGTCGATACCATCACCGAACAGGTTTGCAGATGAGATATAGGGTATTCAGGGATAATACAATAATACCAGAAACCCTAATCCTCATGCGATACTATTTCAAAAATTAATCACATAATCTACATGAACCCTAGCCTAATGTGTCATGCTTCACCACAAAACTGAAGCTCTGATACCAATTATTGGCGTTCGATCATTTGGTTAACGTGAACCGTTAGGGTTCTATGCAATTCTACTGCAGCGGATGCATAAGAGTAGAATCTTATTACCTTTCATCAAGGTTTATGTAGAGGATGATCAACAGCAACAAACAACCTTCCGATCTTCAGCACTATTCCCAAGTCCGAATTTGACGTCGTGTGGGCGACGATATTCAAGATCTCCTCAATCTGCTTCCTCCCTAATTTTCAACATGTTTTAGATGTAGGATTAGGGTTTCGGATAAACTGAAGTGACTTATTTATAGGCCACAACAGGGACCAAGAGGAGAAATTAGAGTTGGGCCTCCATTGGGCTTAAGTATCCAAGCTTAGCCCAAAGCTTATACTTAAGTCCAATAATAATATATTCCACTAAAATATTATTACTGCACTACCGTTCTAATCCCATAATTACGTTATGGGCTCCTTTTTATTATGAGCCCGATAGTCTCCCCATGCTTAAGATGTACAATGCCCATTAATTAATTAAGTTACTGACAACTCCATTAATTAATATCTCACCGAGAGTAGTACCACTCAACCTCATTATCATGCCGAAATAAATCCACCTGCAGGGTTTACATGATAATCCTTATGAGGTCCTCAAGGGGACATCATCAACCTATGTCGGACACGGATTCCTTCTACAATCAAAAACACACCACAGAGACATCACTATTTCCCAACTCATCGAGTTTATTGATTTAATTACATGTAAATCTCACCCATTCATGAATCAAAGAAATAAATACTGCCTTACGTGTCGAGGTTATTGTATAGGGATTAAGAGCACGAACATCTATAATAACAGAGATCAAGTTCTCCTATATAGTCAGTATAAATCGAACGATCTCAAGCGGTCCTGCTCAATACACACGAAGTGCACTAATGTGATTCTACAGTCAAGACAAACTAATGACAAATCACACTACAATCATCCCGATAGAGAGTCCCCGTCTATCTCGGTTGTGATCATCCGTTTATACTTTATAAGGAAACAGATAATATGATCTTCCGCTTGTTGTCGCAAAAGTATTATCTACAGTATAAAGTAAGCGGACTATTGCATCACAAGACACAATCATTTGATCAATGATTCTCATTTCAAATAAATTGTTATAACATTGTTCATACTAAAGCTAGTCTTTTGGTATACAATCCAACAGCTGCTGGATCTACCACCTCTCCGCTGTCACTGCCGGTTCGGCCGCTTAGACCAAACGCGCTCCGTCAATCGTGTTGTAAGTCACCGCCCAATCACGACACGCTCCAACCTCCACTACGGTATCTCACCGGCTGCCGGTCTTCCCCCTGCTACGTGACTCCTTCTCACCCAGACACGTACGTCCTTCAACCCAGCTCATAAGCCCCCTCTAGCCTCCACTCTGCCTCTCGTGGTTAAAAATGTGCATCAATTATTCCTCCTTCATGCAATTTCATCTTTATCGCTGTAATTCGCATAAAAATCCCCTTCCAGTCCGTTCCCATGTGTGTCACACCGTTTCATTTCCACGTAATTCCTTTCTTGTACGACAAAAATTCCCAAAATTTTTGAATGAAATAGTCCAAAATCGGACTTGAATCCTTCAAAACTTGGTTGTGGAAGTGTGTGGAGAGAAAGAATTAAGTGTAGGAAGAGTTTAGAGAGAAGTTCTTACAAGTCGGGATGAGTGCTCGAGAAAGGGTGACGGAAATAGGTCGAACAACAGCGAAAACTGACCTTAAATCACGATTCTAGACCCCGTTCGACTCGAACAATACGGTCGAACTATGGTTTTTGGTGGAACTGCACGAGCCTGCCCATAAAATGTGACCTCGTTCGACCTCTATTCGACCAAAATGTCTTGGTCAAACAATAGTGTGAGGTCAAACAACACATTTGTAAACTGAAAAGTCATCCCCTGTTCTGTTCAACATCAAGGATAATTTAGCTCATGGGAGCAAAAATGGGATTTATAACAAATTTTCCTTTGGCCCGTGCTTGCTCGTTTCAATTCTCCCATATCTTCCTCTTCACTTGTAGAATCCAATTTTATCAAAATCACCTAGGACAACATCAAGGATAATAATACCTAAAACAAAAGCTAGAGAACCACTCTTAGACTATATAAAAACTATGTATAATACTCCGCTCATACTAAAATAAGTAAAACACCACCGAACACTAGGCAAATTGCAAAAAAATTGACACATCAAAACCGGTTAAAATTTCAATATACCGCAAAAAATAACTCCCCTAGCAAATGTTACAAAAAAGAGATTACACTCTTGGTGCTTCAATGAGGTAAGTACATCACACCCCCGCCAAACTCAGTAGAAACTATAGTCGAAACTAAGTTTGCAAAGAAATGTAATTGACGATTAGTAAGCACCTTAAATATAAAAATTTCTTACTCACACGAAATAAATAAAGCAATAAAACGGGAAGGAAAACACCCAACAGGCGCTCTTGTTTAACGTCGGAGAGTCACGATGGTACCACTTAATGTAAGGTATCTTCAAAGACAACACAAGTATCATCCGGCGACTTATAGTGCTTCAATCGATGCCCATTCACCACTATAATGTCTCCGTCTTTGTCCATGATTTCAAAACTCCCCTTCCGTAGGCTCTATGGATAATGAACGGTCCCGTCCACTTCGACTTCAATTTTCCTGCGAAAAGCTTCAAACAAGAGTTAAAAAGTAATACATCATCTCCTTACTTGAACTCCTTATAAGTAATCTTCGAGTCATGCCACTTCATCATTCGCTCCTTATAGATCACCGAGTTCTTAAAAGCTTGACTTCTAAACTCATCCAGTTCATTCATATGCGTCAACCTCAAATCCTTAGCTTCTTGTATGGATAAGTTCAAGCTCCTTACTACCCAAAAAGACTTATGCTGAATTTCTACGGGCAACTGACACGGCTTCCCATAGACAATTTGATAAGGTGACTTGTCAAACACAGTCTTGTATGATGTACGGAACCCCCATAAGACATCATCAAGCTTCATAGCCCAATCCTTCCTAATGGTTCCAACTACCTTCTCCAGGATTTACTTCACTTGCCGGTTAGAGACTTCTGCTTGCCCATTTGCTTGAGGATGATAGGGTGTAGTAACCCTATACTTAACACCATAGTCCTTGAGAACTTTTTCAATGAGCTTGTTGACGAAGTGTGAACCTCCATCACTTACTAGTGCTCTAGGAACTTCATAACGGGCAAAAATATGTTTCTTCAAATTTTAAAAAATAGTCTTTGAATCATTCATGCACGTTGGAATCGCTTCCACCCAGTTAGAAACATAATCAATAGCAAGAAAGATGTATAGGAATCCATTAGATGGGGGAAACGGCTCCATAAAATCAATTCCCCATACGTCGAAGATCTCTACAACAATGCTTGGTTGAAGTGGTATCTCATCACTTTTACTTATATTTCCCATCCTTTGGCATCTATCGCATGTCGCAACATAGGATTCACAATCTTTAAACAGGGTAGGCCAATATAAAGCAGACTGTATTACCTTGGCTGTAGTCTTTTGGGCTCCGAAATGCCCTCCATTAGGTTGTGCATGGCAAAATTAAAGAAAACTCTCCATCTCCGAAAAGCGGACTGTATTACCTTGGCTGTAGTCTTTTAGACGAACGGATCATACCATATGAAAGTCTAACATCTCTCTTGAATTTGGCAAGTTGATACCTATTGAGATCTTTTAGAATTTCACCTACAGCAATGTAATTGACATAATCCGCATACCATGGTTCCATTCCTTGGGCAGCCAATACACAAGCTCTCTCTGCTCTTTCAACAAGCACCGCCATAATCTTCTCATCCGGGAACATCTCTTCAATTTATTCATAAGAGTCCTCACAATGTTCCCTTGTCTTTAACCTTGATAGGTGATCCGCCAAAATATTTTCCGTTCTTTTCTTGTCTCGAATCTCTATATCAACCTCTTGTAGAAGAAGGATCCATCAAATAATCCAGGGCTTCGCTTCCTTCTTCTCCATCAAGTACCGAATCGCAGAATGAACCGCGTACACTGTAGTCTTCATGCCAACAAATACTGTCAAAACTTATTAAATGCATACACAACAACTAAAAATTTCTTTTAAATGACAGTGTAGTTCTTTTGTGCTGCATCAAAAGTTTTGCTCCCATAGATGGCACAGAACTTCTTTTCCCTCAGCTACCCTAGCACCACTTCAAGTGTTAAATCACTTGCATCACACATAAGTATAAATGGCTGAGTCTAATCTGGTGTGATCAAGATAGGTACAGTAATAAGCGCCTCTTTCAAACTTGAAAAGCTGTTAGACGTTCTTCATCAAAAACAAAAGGAACATCCTTTTCAAGTAAGTGAGATAAGGGCTTGGAGTATTTTGAGAAGTCTTTGATAAATCTTCAATAGAATCCGACGAGCCCAAGAAAGGACCGAACTTTCTCATTCTTAGGTGGTGCAAGCTTCTCAATGGCCACCACCTTTGCTCTATCAACCTGCAATCCCTTGGCCGAAATATGATGCCCAATAACAATTCCATCTCTCACCATGAAGTGGCACTTCTCCCAATTCAAGACAAGATTAGTTTCTTGACATCTCTTCAAAACAATAGCTAGGTTAGACAAATAAATATGAAAAGAGGAACCAAATAAAGAAATCATCCATAAACATCTCCATGATCTTTTCTATGAAACCATCAAATATGTCCATCATGCAATGCTGAAATGTAGCAGGTGTATTACATAACCCAAAAGGCATCTTCCTAAAAGCAAAGGTTCCATAAGGGCAAGTAAAAGTGGTCTTTTCTTGATCCTCGAGCGCAATCATGATTTGATTATAACCCGAATACCTATCCAAGAAATAATAAAACTCATACCCTACTAGACGATCAAGCATTTGATCCATGAAAGGAAGAGGGAAATGATCTTTGGATGTATTTTCATTCAGTTTCCTGTAATCTATACACACACATCATCCCGTAGGAATTCTAATGGCTAAGGTCTCGCCATCATCGACTTTCACAATAGTCATGCCCCCCTCTTTAGCTACAACATGCAATGGACTTACATGGGTGATCGGTGTGAAATTCACCTAGATTTTAAGTGGATTTTTGTGGCTTTAATTCAATAATTAAGTATGATTTTAATGAAAATACTATTAATTGCTTGATTATTTGGAGAACGGTATTTTTGTTTATTTTTGCAGAAAAATGGATGAATTTGATAAAATTGGATTCTACAAGTGAAGAGGAAGCTGTGGGAGAAAACAGAGCTTGATTTGGAGTTGAAATGAATAAGAACGGGCAAAAGAAAAAGTTGTTATAAATCCCATTTTTGGTCCCATGAGCAAAATTATCCCACATTGATTACTTACCACAAATTACTCTCACTCTACCACTACATGAACCCACTTGTCCTACATTGAAACTCACTCAAATTTCTCTCATCCTTCCTAATATAAATACCCTCTTCCATGAAAGCCACCATGGAACAATTCTTTACACATTTTAAATTCCATTAAATTGAATCATATCCAAGAAATGATGAGCTTGGTGGATGTAAAAAACTTCATTCGGTGAAATCTAATCCTACTTATTATCTTTTTATTTTCTGTGTTTTGGATGTTTAAGTGATGTTTAAATTATGGATTAATTTGTGATATTGTTTAATTGTGTTCCCAGCTTTGATTAGTTTCATTTATGGATGCTTAATTGCTTAATCTATATGTTTGATTTGTGTGGTTAATTATCTAATGCATGTGGTTAGAACGACAGTTCAATTATGTGTTTTAGGAATTATTTGAATCATTTCATCATGTGGGTTATGTGGATTAATGTGGGAAGAGTTGGAGACAACCTCTCGTGTTTAGAACTACATAATTGGACACTAGAGAGGTTAGATCGAGAGGTCAATTAATCTAGTGAGAGGAACCCAGCCTTAGTGAATTCATAGTACCTAGAAAGGGAATATTACCTATAATTTAGTATCTTTTAGGGAACTCGTACGTGTAATTAGTACCTATTGGGAGGTGTTCACTATGGTATCGATCCTATGTGTTATTTTGGGATCTTTGTAAAGGCCTACATGCTCTTCATCTCGAAAGAGAATTTAGGTGGAATTTGTGATCACTCTTACTATGATAGCTTAAATTGGGACGCAATTAGATGTGTTGCATGATTTATCCATTTGAATTGCATCATGAAGATTTCCTTTCCATTGAAAATTCCAAAAATATTGTAATTAGTTTCTTTTCTTGTTTCTATTATCCTCCCTTCGCGGTCGTCCCTAAATAATACTAGACTATAACTTGAAGGCCACGAATTCTAAATTCCCCGTGGTTCGATAAATAATATAATTGGTCATCCCAACTATATACGACCAATCAAATGACGCCGTTGCCAGGGAATTTAGTTGTATTTGTGACTTCAGGTTTTGTTTAGTGTTAGGGTAAGGACATTTTTTTAATTTGATTTGTTTTTTGTTATATGGTTGTGTTTGTAGGGACGAAGGCATGGAGCCTTATTATTGGTCTTGAAGAGCAAAGGAGTGGTGCAAATTGAGGTAACGAACATCTTCTTAACTTAAATTCGACTTTGCCTAATTTAATTTTGGGGGGTATGTTCTCTTTGTTACTGGACTTCTCTACGGTTTGAATTATAAAAATTGCATCCATAAACTCCTACTTGAGCATATTGCATCGGCATACGTTTAAGTCCTTACTCTTTTCTTTGGCACAATTTTCTCCTTTCTTTGTTTTTGATTTCAATAAGGAGAAAATCTTTCTTGGCTCTCTTGTGCTTCCATTGTGATGAATTTGGAGGCTATGATATTTGATTGAAACTTGTGACTTGATGGATTTTTGTTTATGTACATGTTAAGTTATGAATTATGCTTGTTTTGTGTTTCTTTCACTACTACAAGCCCGTGAGCTTTTTTGAGAATTTAAATCGCAATATCAAATGGTTTTTCCTTTCTTGAGTGCATCATTCTTTTGTGTGCATTCTAGAACTTGCCATTGTGTCTTCTTAAAACTACACGTGTGTGAAGATTATTGGAAGTGATTTAAGGCCATCTTTGCGTTGACAAGTCACTTAGCCAAATTAATCCTACCAAATGAAATTATTTTGTAGTTTTCCCCTTTGAGCTTATTATCCTTATTTCTTTGGCAACCTACAAAATTTAACCATTTTTATCTATATTTTATATCCCAATCGCCTTTGTCAATTAGTAGAGGATTAATGGGGATGAAGTGGTTGAATTAAGCTTACAAGAGAGTTTGGAAAGAGAGAAATGGTGAAAGTGCAAGAAAAGAGGGAGAAAAGATGAAAAAGAAAAAAAAATGGAGGTTGAGAAAAAAAATTGTGTGAAGCTTGTATAAAAGAAGCATAAAGGAGCTCTACTAGAAAAATAGAAAGAGAGCCCTTGGGGAAAAGAGAGAAGAAACTCAATATTGAAATAAGTAAAAAAAGGTTTGTTAGTGTGTTAGATGGAAAATTATATTTTTTTGAGGTGAAAAGAGAAAAAGAGAGGATGGGAGTTGAAGTGATCAATCAACTTAAATTCTCTACTAATCATGAGCTTACTTTTCCTAAATATTTTCCTACCCAAGAGCAAAGAGCCTATATTACAGCCTCATATAAAGACCTTTTTGATTCAATGATTGACACATACAAGTGGTAGAAAGTTTAGACCTTTGGCAAGCATATGGTAATGACATGCATTTGAATTGATTTTTGAGAATATACACTTCTTCCATGCACCCCTTGAGTGTGAGAGTGAAAAGCAAAATCTAGAGAGGAGTAGTGGAAGTCTCACTTGCTTGTATATTTCCTAAGCTTAACTTGTATACATTTAAATTGATGTCTTGTCGCTTGTTTTAATTGAATTGAAATAGCTTTGAGGTGACTCAATCTCATTGATATCTTGATTCAATTCTAGGTGAATTCCCCTCCTCGTTCTTTCTCTTCTTTCGTTGCTCGGGGATGAGCAACACTTTAAGTTTGGGGGTGGGTTAGATCGGTGTGAAATTCACCTAGATTTTAAGTGGATTTTTGTGGCTTTAATTCAATAATTAAGTATGATTTTAATGAAAATACTATTAATTGCTTGATTATTTGGAGAAAGGTATTTTTGTTTATTTTTGCAGAAAAATAGGAGATTTTGATAAAATTGGATTCTACAAGTGAAGAGGAAGATATGGGAGAAAATGGAGCTTGATTTGAAGTTGAAACGAGCAAGAACGGGCCAAAGGAAAATTTGTTATAAATCCCATTTTTGGTCCCATGAGCTAAATTGTCCCAAATTGATTACTTACCACAAATTCCTCTCACTCTACCACTACATGAACCCACTTGTTCCATATTGGAAACTCACTCAAATTTCTCTCATCCTTACTACTATAAATACCCTCTTCCATGAAAGCCACCATGGAATAATTCTTTACCCATTTTAAATTCCATTAAATTGAATCATTTCCAAGATTAAATAGTTGAGAGGGCTTTTAAGTAAGACCTCCATAGTTGAGATCTCTCCCCCTTTCGGGGCGAGGGATCCATAGTTTTAAATATTTTTCTAGATTAGGATTTTAATTGCTTTCCAAGAAGGTGGGGACACCAAAGAAAGGATGGGCATGGTGGATGTAAAAACTTCATTTGGTGAAATCTAATCCTACTTATTATCTTTTTATTTTCAATGTTTTAGATGTTTAAGTGATGTTTAGATTATGTATTAATTTGTGATATTGTTTAATTGTGTTCCCTGCTTTGATTAATTTCATTTATGGATACTTAATTATTTAATCTACAAGTTTGATTTGTGTGGTTAATTATCTAATGCATGTGGTTAGAACGAGAGTTCAATTATGTGTTTTAGGAATTAATTGAATCATTTCATCATGTGGGTTATGTGGATTAGTGTGGGAAGAGTTGGAGACGACCTCTCATGTTTAGAACTATATAAATGGACACTAGAGAGGTTTGATCGAGAGGTCCATTAATCTAGTGAGGGGAACCCAACCTTAGTGAATTCATAGTACCTAGAAAGGGAATATTACCTATGATTTAGTACCTTTTAGGGAACTCGTACGTGTAATTAGTACCTATTGGGAGATGTTCGCTATGGTATCGATCCTATGTGCTATTTTGGGGTCTTTGTAAGGGCCTACATCCTCTTTATCTCGTGAGAGCGTCTAGGTGGAATTTGTGATCTCTCTTACTATGATAGCTTAAATTGGGAGGTAATTATATTTATTACATGATTTATCCATTTCAATTGCATCATGAAGATTTCCTTTGCATTAAAAATTCTAAAAATATTGTTATTAGTTTCTTTTCTTGTTTCTATTATCCTCCCTTCTCGGTCGTCCCTAACTAACACGAGACTATAACATGAAGGCCAGGAATCCTAAATTCCCCGTGGTTCGATAAATTCTTTAATTGGTCATCCCAACTATATACGACCAATCAATGGGGACTATCACTAATGGGATATATAATTCCTGCATCTGACCACGTTGATTCTGAATGCTTCCTAATCACTTCTTGAATTGCAGGATTAACCCTCCGTTGATTCTGAATGTTTCCCTTAGCTTCATCTAGCAACCTTATCTTATGTATGCAATACGATGGACTAATACTTTTCAAATCATCAAGAGTCCAACCAATAGCATACTTATACTTCCTAAGCACATCTAACAGCTCTTCAAGTTAATCATCAGTAAGGGAAGAAGATATAATTACCGAATAAGTTTTATTTTCCCCAAGATAGATAGGGATATTTCAAGTGCTCCGGTAGTGGTTTCAACTCCTCCTTTTCTTACTTCGGTGTGCTTTCTTTATCCAATGGGAGGTATTGCCTAGTCCACTTGACTTCTTCAAGCTTGGTTCTTTTATATTCATATCTGTCATCACCCAAGGCAAGTAAATTTTCAAGAAATTCAATATATACCTCATTAGAGAGCTCATCTGGCTCCGTGGTGGGAAAAGAAAGAGACTCTGCCAAGTATGTCTCCAAGGGATCCTTTGATAGGATCAAGGACATATCTTCCTTCACAATCTCCTCCACCACATCAATGCTGTAACATTGCGTCTCCATTGGCATCTTCATTGCCCTATTAAGGTTGAATAGAACCTCTTCTTTATCCATCCTCAATCTAAGCTCCCCCTTTTGGAAATCAATCATAGCTCTGGCTGTGGCAAGGAATGGCCTTCCAAAAATAAGAGGGATATTATCCTTGTCATCTTCCATCTCTAGCACAAGAAAATCCACAGGAAAATCAAGCTTCTCTACTTTTACAAGTACATCCTCAATCACACCCTTCGGAAAAGTCAAAGACTTATTCGCCAATTGCAGAGCCACTATTGTGGGAGCGAGCTCTCCCATACTTAGCTTCTTAAATATAGATAAGGGAATCAAGTTGATGCTTGCACCAAAATCACACAAAGCTTTTTGTGCCGACTCCTTTCCAATCTCACATAGAATAGTGAAGCTTCCCGGATCCTTCAACTTCTGTGGCAACTTCCTCTGAATGATCGAGCTGCAGTTTTCTAATAGGTTCACTGTCTCCACTCCATTCAAACTTCTTTTCTTCAACATGAAATCTTTTAAAATCCATGATTGCTTCAAAGAAAGGAGTGTTCAAGCTGATCTTGTTCATTATATCTTGAAATCTCTTGAACTTATCTTTCAATCCCTTTTTCACTATAGGCTCAGTATTCTGCTCTTGTGATAGCTCTGGAGTGTTCTGAACAACATGTGTAACATTCGGTATTAAAATGAGATGTGCATGAAGCTGTTCGACCACTGTTCGACCAAAATGGTTTGGTCGAACAGTATGAGTATGGTCGACCGAGGACTCTGTAAACGAGTTCAGTTCGTTCAGCACTGGGTCGACCAAAGTAGTCTGGTCAAACGGGACAAGTCTGGTCGAATGGGGGCTCTGTAAACTAAGCTTAAATTTTCTTCTCCGCATGTGCCAGTTCGACCAAATTTCAACCAGAATGTTCTGGTCGAATGGTAGTGCTTTGGTCGAATGGCGGAATAGAAAACAGAGCATTTTAACTCTATTTTTTGTTCTACCTCAGTTCGATAGGGTTGGTCGAACAAGGCTCATGACTTCAACATTTTCGCCCACCGGCTTCATTGGACCTTCGTACTGCGTCCCGGACCTCAATGTGATGGCATTATAAGACTTAGGGTTCGTAATACTTTGAGATGGGAGCTTAGACTTCTTAATAGGTTGCGTCAACTTATTCCATTCCCTGCCATGTCCCCCATCAACAATGTAAGGTCTTTTATCTGCTTAGACAACTCCTCATTATTCAAATCTATTTTGATCTCTATACGATCCACCCTTGCATCATTCCTAACAATATAATGGTTCACCATATCCTCCAAACCAGGTTTTCCTTCTTTCGTTTTACCACCAGGATTAACACCAACCAGAGGTTGCATAGCCGCGTTTGGATTGCTCCATGAAAATTCCTGCCTCCTTGGTTGTTGATAGTTACCCGGGGGACCATGATTGTTGTAGTTCCCTTAGTAATTCCTGTTTCCTTGATTGTTTGGATACCTTGTTCCATGAATACTTTGTCCCATGGGATAGTTTGCCTATTCAAAATCCTCTTGGATCGGTCTCTCTTCTCCGTCATCCTGTTGCATCATCATTGGTACTCTTTGTGGCAAATCAGTTATCTGCATTTGCTGGGTTTCAAGTATCTTGTTGATATTTTCAAAGCTCGAGACGTTGTCATCTTCTCTACTCGACTTTACCATCGTATGTTCAACTTGTGCTACCTTTCCAAGTGCCTCTCACTCTATCAGTTGGCCAATCTCTTGAATTCATCGAAATATCATCAAAGAGCTTTTTAGCCTCCACGGATGACTTTGTAACTAATGCTCCATTCGACGAAGCATCTAGTAAAACTCGAGAGTCAGAGCCCAATCCGTTGTAGAGAATACTGATGTATTGAGCTTTAGAAAGCCCATGTTGTGGACACTTTCGAAGCATGTCCTTGAATATATCCCAAGTTTCATGAAATTTCTCATTACCACCAATAGCAAATTGATTGATTTCTTATTTCATCTTAAACACCTTTGAAGGTGCCATATATCTCTCCAAGAACTTTAATTTCAATTGCTCCCAGGTAGTGCATTCAGCAACATTAAGAGTATCGTACCAATCTCTCGCCCTTTCAGTAAGCGAGAACTTAAATAAGATGATCCTTCTTGCATCTTCATGAGTTCCTGTATTCTTTTGTGTGCTTGCATAACCAAGGAACTTATTCAGATGTTGCTGAGGATCTTCAAAGGTTACCCCAGAAAGGGACTCTTTTTGATCATGCTGATAAGAGCAGGGTGAAGATCAAAATCAGCTCCGGCCCCTCTTGCTCCTAACAGCCCCACATTGCCTCCTCCGTTGTTCTTAAAGACTTCACAGATGGCAAGATTATCCGGATTTGCTGCCATGTTGATTGCTTTTGCCTTCGAGTTATCTTCGATTGCAACATCAATCGCTTTCGGGTTTAGCACTCCAACTTCAACTCCTAAATTAAGAGCTTCAGTTGGTTCCATGTTCTTGTTCTTTTTCTTTTTCTTCTTCTTTTTCTTCCTCGACGATGCTCCGATTTCCGGATCGTAAGGCACTAATTCTCCTGCCCGTGATCTAGTGTGCATACACCTAAGAAAAATAAGCGTTAGAAAATTTAGACAAGAATAGAATAGTTTCAAATAAAATAGAAACAATAAATTTGATAAAGACACCAAGTATGAAGGATGCGATTGTAGCTTAGATAAGCGACCAAGTTATATTGTCGAACTCAAAGGACAGTTGATTATCAATTTATTATTATCTAAACTAGAGAAACTATTATTGGCAATTTAAGTTGAGAATAGTTGTTAAACTAAAGAAAAAATATTAAAATAGCAAATAAAATAAAGACAGTAGAGATAAACGAGAGTTTAACAAGTGAGAAGATATGTATCTCTTCAGGTAATCCAGTTTCACTAATTAATTTCGCTTCCGTATGTCAACGTCCGACTTTGCCTTATGGATTATGGTTGCATCACTAAGCCATCCAAATCAACTCTATAGACACAAGCAGATAAGCGTGTAACACGTGTGAATTGTCTCGGAGCAAGAGATATAATTACACCCCCTTTCTAGGTACTATCAGTATCAATTATTTCCCGTGCACTAAGTACTCTAACCCGATATGATCTCCCTTTATAGATACTATATAATCATCCTCTTTATCCTACTTACAAACCTGAATTTAATTCAATTAATAAGTATTCATATAAGATAGTTCTAATGAAGATTCGGAATCCCCTCATGATGAGAGTGAAAATAAGCGTGTTTCAATGTCCAATCTAGCACCTTTTTGATGGAAATTGATGTCATATATTAGCACAAGTGTCTTATATTCAATATATATAAGAAAAAGGTTCACTTGAGATGTTTTATTATGTTTTAGGTGGAAAATGGATCAAAAGTACAAAGTTGGAGAAAGGTGCAACTTAAGTATGAATGCTGAAAAACACACATCCAACTTGTGTAATTTTTCAATATTCGTGTAGTGACTTGAACTAGACATGTGATACATGGTTGAAAAGCCATGGAAGAGAGGATCGTTTTGGCATAAAGAACACCTTAATCGGAATCCAAACGAGAAAGTTATGATCAAGAAGATGTCATCGCGCGAGCAGTGCCGATAGAACAGCTGTGTCACGTTCCATGGATTGTTACACCTTCCCATCTTGGATTTTTTATGATTTATTTATATGGATAGAAATCCAAGGAAGAGAGGATCGTGTGAGAGCAAGAATCACTCAAATTGGAGGTCGGATGTGGAAGTTATGCTCAAAATCGTGAAGTCGCGCTGCTGCCAGTGAGAATTTCCGAATTTGTGCGTGTTTTTACACCACTCAGTGTGTGTCTGCGTGTTTATCCAATTGCATGTATTTTCGTATTTTCCAAGAAAAAGCCCTTCCTAGGTCCATAAGGAGAGCTTACAAGTATAAAAGGGGATGTGGATCACATCATTGGATTGGATTGGAGAGACAACACAATCATCCTACACCCCACAAAGGGGGATCACCCCCCCAACCATCATCCACATCTTTTCCTCCATCCATCCATCACTTTGAAGATTCGTTTGTGGAATCAAGAGAAGAACCAAGATGAGGATTCAAGATGAAGAAGGACGCGACGACGCCCATATCTAGGGTTTCCTTCGTTTCCTAATTTATCTTGTATTTTCCGAACATATGGGTAAGATCTATCAAACCCCCGTGATTGTGCTTCGCAACATCATGGGCTAGAACTATTTTGGTAGATCTAGGGTTTATGAAGGTTTTACAAGTTAATTGAACTTTCGTGTGTATACTCCGTACAACACTATTTGTGGATTTATTTTATATAAGATTATACGTTTTTAGTTCATAATCATAGTCGTTTTGTGCTTCATTAACTGTTATGTAGAGTCTGAATACATATCTTGGTTATTGATTGAGTGCGTTCACTGCTGAGCAGGATTCCATGTTATGTATCTAAGTGAGGGGACTCCGAAACTTCATTAGAACTATCTTATATAAATATTTATTAATTGAATTGAATTCGGTTTAGTAAGTAGGATAAAGAGGTTAATTTTATAGTACCTATAAAGGGAGATCATATCAGGTTAGAGTATCAATCATAGGGGGAAATAATTTATATTGATAGTACCTAGAAAGGGGGATGAAGTTATATCTCTTGCTCCAAGGTTATTAACACGTGTTACACGTATGTTTGCTTGTGTCTATATAGTGATATGCATGGTTTAGTGATGCATTCATAATCCATAAGGCAGAGTCGGACATTGATACACGAAAGGGAGATTAATGAGTGAAACTGGATTATCCTAGAGCTACCTATTCTCCTACTTGATCCACTTTCGTATTCTTCCAGTGATATTTTATTTTATTTGTTATTTAATAATTCTGCTTTGTAGTTTAATAATTAAATCTCAAACTTAATTGCCTTTCATCTTAATTAAATTAGAAAATA
Organism: Pogostemon cablin; assembly: GCA_023678885.1. Classification (NCBI taxonomy): domain Eukaryota; kingdom Viridiplantae; phylum Streptophyta; class Magnoliopsida; order Lamiales; family Lamiaceae; genus Pogostemon; species Pogostemon cablin. The sequence goes on from CM043006.1 coordinate 1,927,046, forward strand.
ATTAAATTGATAATACACTATTCTTTGGGTTCGATATTGAACTTTGTCGCTTGCTTAAGCTGCAACTGATATCCTTACTACATGTGGATTAATTTTGCGTGAAAAGAAAATGCGCATCAAGTTTTTGGCGCTGTTGTCGGGGACGACTGTTATTATTAATTTTATTATTTCTAGTTCATGAAGACTTTTATTTGTGATTATTTATTTCTATCTAACCTTGAATTTTTCTGAGGTGCTTGTGCATTAGGAAAAGTAGAGGAAGTAAAAGAAGGAATAACACACTGAGCTTAACATGGAAGGAGCAAGGCTGAATCTGGAAAATATTTCCATACGTTAAATTTTCACGAACTATGGGATTGGCAGCATGGGGTTGATTGGAGCAAGGGGGAAGATGATGATTTTGAGATACATCCGGCTATTATTAACATGGTAGAGAAAAATCCCTTTTCTGGAGGTTGTTTTGAAGATCCATATCAGCACCTCAAAAGATTCCTTGGTTATGCAAACACCCAGAAGGGTGCTGGAGCTAATGATAATGCTAGGCGGATCGCCCTATTCAATTTCTCTTTGATTGATAGGGCGGAAGCGTGGTATGAGACTCTTGATGCAGCAGACTGCACTACATGGGACTAACTGCAGTAGAAGTTCTTGGAGAGATACATGCCACCCTCAAGGATCTTAAGAATGAGGCAAGACATCACCCAATTTGTTATGAATCGGGGTGAGAAATTTCATGAGGTGTAGGACAAGTTTAAAGATATACTCAGGAGGTGCCCACAACATGGGATATCTAAGGCATAGTACATAAGCATCTTCTACTATGAATTAGATTGTGAGTTGCGTATTCTTATTGATGCATCATCAGGAGGAGCGCTGTTATCTAAGACAACACTTGAAGCAGAAAAGTTGTTTGAAGACATCTCTATAAATTCATGTGACTGGCCTACGGAAAGAGTAAGATGAACGTCAAGTGGTAAAGCCGAATACGGATGATGAGATCGTCTCTAGTCTAGCTAATATAAACAAGCTACTAGAGTCCCAGCTGAAGCATATTACAGAGTTGACACAAAGGGGGGCCTAGTAGGCAGCAGCAAGAAGTGAAGAGTATTGAAGATACCTTCAATCAATACATGGCTGAGAATGATGCAAGGGTTGACTGCATCGAAGCAAATATGAATGCTAATCATGCAGATTTTTCTAAGCATTTGAAAGACCTTACCTTTATAATAGGACAGATGGCCGCGAATGTGAATCAATTGACACAAACATTGGAGAATAATGCCATCACATTGAGGTTCGGGATGTAATATGGTGGTCCAATAAAGCCGGTGGACGAAAATAAAGAAGACAGGGCTTCCGTTCGATCAAGCTTACGCTCTTTGACCAGAACTGATGGTCAACAGTGGTCGAACGAGTTTCAGAAAAATAGAGATACGATGCTCTATTTTCTGATTCACCGTTCGACCAAAGCAGCTCCGTTCGACCAGACCTATCTGGTCAAAGTATGGTCGAACGAGCACCTGTTGAGCAAAAAAGTCAATTTTAGATTACAGACACTCGGTTCGACCATATTTATCCCGTTCGACCAGATTTATCTGGTCGAAGTCTGGTCGAACGAGAACTAGATAGTTTGAACCTGTTTCTAGACAGTCCGTTCGACCAGAGCAATCTGGCCGAACTGAGGTTGAACTGCGGCTATCGATCCTTGTTTCCATACTAAATGCTACACCTGTTGCTCCAAACACCCAAGTACCATCACAAGAGCATAATACTGAGCTAATAGTAGAGAAGAAGTGGGAAACAGCAAAGAGGTTGAGAGCCGAGAAGCTTAGACTGCAGATGGATAATAAAGATGTGGTTTTCTCTCTTGATCAAGCAATGAAGATGCCCACGAAGACTCAATCGTGCAAGAGCATAGATGTGGTTTCTAACTTGTTTAATCTTGATTTTAATAGGACATATGATTCTAAATTTGACTGGAAGATTGACAAGGAGGTGTCTAGACAGCCATGGGAGGTAGGTAATTCCAAGGATCATATTTTTGTGACCAAGAAAGGTGAGGTGTTGAGTGTAGATAAGAAGAGGGAAAGAAAATATTTGAAGGTGAGGATGCGAGAAGACCGCCCTCTGATCTAGTAGTCTTCAAAAGTTATATACTGTTGTGACTCTCCGATGTTAAACATGAGCGCATGTTGGGGGCTTGTCCATCCGTTTTATTGCTTTATTTCTTTCATGTGATTGAGGTTTTATTATATTTGAAGTGCTCACGGTTCGGCAATTACATCTCTTTTCAAACTTAGTTTTGTGATGTACTTATCTAATCTTATGAGCACCGATGGTATAATTTTTCCTTTTGTTGGTTGTTTGTTTGTTAGGGGGTTGATTTTTTGCGGCATATTGATACTTTATCCAGTGTTGGTATGTCAATTTTTTGCAACTTACCTAATGTTTAGTGTGTTGTGTTGCTGTTTCTAGTGTGTGGAGTCGATTAGATAGTCAATTGAGTCTTTCTTATAGTTCTCTTATATTGTTATTCATTAATCATGTGATGATGAGGTATGTTGAGTTTTGATGATAGAAACAGGTAAACTGAGGCTTGACCTGATCGAGTTGAACAACTCGAGGAGCTCGTGCATACATTGAAGAAAAATCAGGTGCCCCCGTTTCCTTATTCTAATTTTTATGTGTGCTTTTAATTCATGGAGTGGAATGATTGAGTTTTTGTTTTTGGTGATCCATATGAGCTTATATTTTTGAATTATGCCTGAATTCATATGCTCTTGGAATTGATGAAGGAAGTGTACTTGAGTTATATTGTGGTATGAAGTTTTATGTGTCCTTGTGGGATATTGCTTACCTTGAAAAGTGCTCTGTTAGTTGTAGAAAACCCATGTGAGATTTTGAGCCTCGTTTATCATGTACATAAACACATGATATTTCTTTCTGATGAGTATCGTTCTAGTGCGTGTATTCTAGAACTTGCCTCTTGTCTTACTTGAGACCGCATGTTATGTTAGATATTGTGAGATGATTTTAGGTCATCTTTGATAATTTATGAGTCACTTTGCCAAATAATTTCCTACTAAATGATTTTATATCCGTAGTTACCCCTTTTGATCCTAAAAGCCATATTTCTTTGGCAACCTACTAAGATAGACACTTTGATATACTATTTGAGCCTTAAATTTCTATATTTTGTGGAGATTTAATTGCTGTCAAAGTGTGTGAATTGATTTTCATGGAGTTTGGAAGGAATAAAATATTTAGAGTTGTACCAGTGATTATGAGCTGAAAAATAAGTTGCTTAGGGGTAGTGCCCGAAACTAGTACCCCGAGATGTTAGAGGTAGTACCCAAAACTGGTACCTCGAGAAAAAAGAAAAAAGAAAAAAATGTTGAGCTTGAAGGAAAGGAGAAAAAAGAAAATTTGAAGAGCATAAAGTTGGATAGCCTTGAATTGTAAAAATCTGCAGTACAAAAGATCTCCAATTTTAATTATGTACTATTTGAGTTACTTTATCCATATGTTTCCTACCCTTACCAAAGAGCCGACATTACATCCTATTACAAGTCCTTTTTGATCCCATTGTCGAGTCATACTTTTAAGTGATGGAGAGTTTGAGACGTTTGACAAGCTTATGGTTATGCATGCACTTGAATTGAATTTGAGCGTAAACACCTTAACTCATAAGTGTACATTTTTTACACTTGAGTGCGAGTGCTGTATACTTTACGTGACAACATGTTAATGGAGCATTTGAATTGGTGGTGATTATCTTATCTAGTATGCTATGAATTGATTATTGCATGTAATGAGAGTTGCGTGACCTAAGTTGAGGACAATTGTATTTTGAATGGGGTATTGGTCATAGTCCTTGTTTCCCCGCTAATTTTCTTACTCATTTTTTCTCTTTATTTTTATTTGTTGCCTTAGAACGAGCAACGGGTAAGTTTGGGGGATTGATGATAATGAAAATAAGTATGTTTCAATGTCTAATCTAACACTATTTTGATAGGAATTGATGTCATATAGTAGCACAAGTGTCTTATATTCAATATATGTGAGAAAAAGGTGCACTTGAGGTGTTTTATTGTGTTTTAGGTGAAAAGGGATCAAAAGTGCAAGGTTGGAGAAAACGTGCAACTTGTGTATGAATGCTGAAAAACGCACGTCCAACTTGTGTAATTTTTCTGTGTTCGTGTGGAGCTTTGAACTAGAACTATGATATATGATTGGAAAGCCACAAAAGAGAGGATCTTTTTGGCATAAAGAACACCTTAATAGAAATCCAAACGAGAAAGTTATGATCGAGATGGTGTCGTCGCGTTAGTTGTAATGAACAGAACGGCTATGTCACTTTCCATGGCATGTTACAGCTTCAAATCTTTGATTTTTTATGATTTCATTATGTGGATAGAAATCCAAGGAAGAGAGAATCACGTGAGCACGAGAATCACTCAAATCAGAGGTCGGATGTGGAAGTTATGTTCAAAATCGTGAAGTCACGCAGCTGCCAGCGAGAATTTCTGAGAATTTCTGAATTTGTGCATGTTTTTACACCACTCAGTGTGTGTCTGCGTGTTTTACATCCCATTGCATGTATTTTTGTGTTTCCAAGAAAAAGCCCTTCCTAGATCCATAAGGAGAGCTTATAAGTATAAAAGGGGATGTGGATCACATCATTAGATTGGATTGGATAGACAACACAATCATCCTACACCCCACAAGGGGGATCACCCCCCAACCATCATCCACATCTTTTCGTCCATCCATCCACCACTTTGAAGATTCGTTTATGGAATCAAGAGGAGAATCAAGAGGAGGATTCAAGATGGATAAGGACGCGACGATGCCCACATCTAGGGTTTCCTTCGTTTCCTAATTTATCTTGTATTTTTCGGACATATGAGTAAGATCTATCCAACCCCCATGATTGTGCTTCGCAACATCATGGGCTAGAATTATTTTGGTAGATCTAGGGTTTATGAAGGTTTTACAAGTTAATTAAACTTTCGTGTGTATACTCCGTACAACACTACTTGTGGATTTATTTTATATAAGATTATGCATTTTTAATTTATACTCAAAGTCGTTTTGTGCATCATTAACTTTTATGTAGAGTCTGAATACATATCTTGGTTATTGATTGAGTGCATTCACTGCTGAGCAGGATTCCATGTTATGATTCTAAGTGAGGGGACTCCGAAGCTTCATTAGAACTACCTTATATAAATACTTATTAATTGAATTGAATTCGGTTTAGTAAGTAGGATAAAGAGGTTAATTTTATAGTACCTATAAAGGGAGATCATATCAGATTAGAGTACCAATCCTAGGGGGAAATAATTTATACTGATATTACCTAGAAAGGGAGATGAAATATCTCTTGCTCCAAGGTTATTAACACGTGTTACACGCATGTTTGCTTGTGTTTATAGAGTGATATGCATGGTTTAGAGATGCATTCATAATCCACAAGGCAGAGTCGGACATTGATACACGAAAGGGAGATTAATGAGCGAAACTGGATTATCCTAGAGCTACCTATTCTCCTACTTGATCTACTTTTGTATTCTTCTAGTGATATTTTATTTTATTTGTTATTTAATAATTCTTCTTAGTAGTTTAATAATTAAATCTCAAACTTAATTGCATTTCGTCTTAATTAATTTAGATAATAATTAAATTGATAATATGTTGTTCTTTGAGTTTGATATTTAACTTGGTCGCTTGCTTAAGCTGCAACTGATATCCTTAATACTTGGGGATTAAATTTGTGTGCAAGAAAACGCACATCACCTCACTTAGAATCATAACATATAACCCTGCTCAGTAGTGAACACACTAAATCAATAACCAAGATATGTATTCGAACTCTACAATACCGTTAATGATGCACAAAACAACTCTGAGTGTGAATTAATTAAGCATAATCTTATATAAAATAACTACATAAAAACCTTCATAACCCTAGAATTACAAAAGCGGTTCTAGCCCATGACGCTTTGAAGAACATTCATGGTGATTGGATAGATCTTACACATAGTCTTGAAAATTACAAGAAAGATTAAGTTGCGAAGTAAACCCTAGAGATGGGCGCCATTGCTTCTCACTCCGTCTTGAATCTTCACTTGGTTCTCACTTGATTCGCTGTACGAATCTCTCTCTCTAGCTCCTACAGATGGAGTTAGGGTTTTAATGTGATGTAGGATGGATGTGGTATCTAACTCTCTTTTTGGTGTGATCGACACCCCTTTTTATACTTGTTACTTATCCTTAAGGACCTTTACTGGGCTTTTTTTTATAGAAAACACGCACATGCATGCACTAGAGGTGAAATCCTAACGTTTCGGAGCTGATATGTCACCGTTCGACCCGACTTGGCTTGGTCGAATGGGACCTCTTGGTCGAACTGAGGTTGAACAGCATGTCTGTAAACCGAACTTCGTCTTCTGCTTGCCGTTCAACTTGATCTTCTTCGCTCGACTTGACTACATTTGGTCGAACAGGCTTTCTTGGTCGAATGACCTCTCTGTAAGTTGAAATGCCTCCCATTCAACTTATCTCCTCTGTTCGACTTAGCTAATGCTGGTCGAACAGCCTTTCCAGGTCGAACAATACCGCAAAAAATTATGTTTTTCGATTCGAAGCACTTCAGACCTATTTTCCTATACAAATATGCTCAAATAACCTCAGTAGCATCTGATTCGTGTATTTTCCATAAACATCCCGATTCGACTTGATAATAGACTAAATCATACTCAATTTCCACACAAGTCGGAGCTCAAAACACGTGAATTATCACTCTCATCAATACGCGGATTACTTCAACTTTAAAATTAATGAATTTACAATAACTCTTAAAATTTTATACATGGAGCATAAATAACACCACCATAAAATGCATGAAAATAATGAACTTTGTCAACACAAATATTATTACTAAAAAGCCTGGGTAGCCCACATCAATGTGTTTGTACCAGCATATGAATATTTATTACTATTACATTGTTTCAGATTGCTAGGGATTACTATCTAAATTACCAGTATCCCATGTATTATTTGATTGTATTTCAATAAAATATAATTTATTAAATACATACTCCATCTGTCCCGCCCAAATAGTTGTTTTTGCTTTTTCACGCAGATTAAAGAGTATTATTATTTAATGTATAGTGGGTAATTGTATTAGTGAGAGTGTGGGCTCCATATTTTTAGTGTATTAATGGGTGTGTGTGGGTCCCATGTGTGTAAAAAAGAAAATGAGACTCTTTGCGAAGGACACCCAAAATGGAAAAAAGGAACCCTTTGGGCGGGACGGTGGGAGTAATTTTTACTACAAAAGTAAAATTTTAAGCCCAAGTCTGGGAGAACACCTCACGAAGTGAGGTGCCCCATTAATTAGTTTTAATAAAAATTGCAGTTTATATGCTGCGTACTTTCAAGATTTTTCTTTAAAGTATTTGTGTTTCAAATTTGTGGTACTATGTTGGTGGTATGAGTAATTTTGGCTGGCTTTGAATATTAAAATGTGTGTTCGTTTAATGTCGTTTGAAATAAAATAACTTGGTAATGCATATTCTTTAATCTGTCAGATTCTGTTTTGAAATGTTGTCAGTAAAATGAAGTGTATGGGGGATATGTTAGTCTTATTTCCATTAAGTGGTATTTGCAGGTGTTGAAAAAAATTAGAATATATATGTGCATAATGGCCTAGTGCGGACGTTTAAATTATTATAAAATTTTAATAGTTTTTGGGGTTAACAAGTCCGATTTGTCCACTAATCCTTTGGCAAAATAATGTGTTTTTGGTCTAATCACATGTATGTATATTTTTGTGTAAATTAGTAGGTTGATTAGTAATCGAGTTGTACTTAGAAGTGTAACTTAGGTATGCGAGTCACCTGTATTATAAATTTAATAAGTTATAAGATGGTGTGAGAGTTGTTTTTTACAGTATGCTCAACCCAAATGTGATAAGTATTACTCTTTTCTTTTTTTTATTACTTTATTTCAATAGAGTGATATTAGCATGTTCTGTATGTTTTCATTTTAATAAATTTGGGGAAAACAAATTTGGTCAGAAAGCTTTGTATGTAAATCTTCATTTAAATTATTTACTGTGAGTTTTATTTTCAAAAGTGGAGTATGGCAAGTAAGGTTGAATTTGATGCTTTATTACTTTGATAATTTGCATAAACTTATTGGACTTGCATTGAATATAATTTTTTTACTTATTGCAATATTATTTAATTATTTATTTATTTAATAGTTTGTGTGGTCACGCCCTATTTAATACTTACTTTAAGAAAATAATATGGAAATCCCTTTATAGAATATTTGGGGTGTGACATTATGGTATCAAATCAGGTATGCGGTTGTGCATATTTGTTCAAATTTTTATTAAATTCCACATATACGTGACTTAAATGATTTACGTGATATGATTTTTTAATTGAATAAAAATTTTAAATGAAAGTAAATTCTCTTGCTACGCATCCACCAAGTACAATACCCGCTACGAGCAAGGTATGAAAGTACTAATTGCTTAAGTGGATTACATGTGAATTTAAATGAAAGTTCATGTTATATGAGTTATAAGAGTTATAAGAGTTTTTATTATATATGATGGGCTTAGAATTTTTATGCGAAATAATTCTTCCCTTTCAATATGATAAGTAGAAAAAAAAATTTGTTGCGTTAGATGAATGGCATATAGTTGCAACAAGCTTATAAGGACTACCAGCGAAGCATGATGAGAGTGTAAATTCACATGTTTTGGGCTTGGATTTGTGTAGAAGTTGAGGACGATTTGGTCTATTATCAAGACGAGTCGGGTTGTTTATAGAAAATCCATGAATCAGAGTCTACTGAGGCTTTTTGAGCGTATTTATACAGGAAAATAAGTCTTAAGGGCTCAGAATTGGAAGACATGTTTTTTGAGGCATTTTTCGAAGGTTGTTCGACCTTGGAGGCTTGTTCAACCATCGTCAGTTTGGTCGAACAAGGGAGCCAAGTCGAGCAGAATGCGTAAAAACTTACAGTAGCATTGCTCGACCAAGAGAAGTCGTTCGACCGAAATCATCTTGGTCGAACTAATGAAGGTTGGTCGAACAAAATGTGTAGAAACTTACAGAGAGTTTGCTCGACCAGCGTTCGACCAGGACACTTTGCTTGACCAATGGATGTCTGGTCGAACAGAATTTCGCTGGTTCTATATTTAGTAATTCGAGTTTCTTTTACCAAATTTGACGTGTGCCTCAAGTAAAAGCCCATCAAAGGTTCGTGAGGAGCCCTTTACAAGTATCAAAAGGGATGTAGAGCACATGAAGAAGAGAGTTAGATTTCACATACATCCTACACCACATCTAAACCCTAACTCCAACTACGGAGCTTTTGAAAGAGATTCGTCTATTGAACCAAGTGAAGATTCAAGATGGAGAGAGTCGCAACGGTGCCCATATCTAGGATTTACTTCGCTTCTTAATTTATCTTGTAATTTTCAAGACTATGGGTAAGATCCTACGAACCACCATGATAGTTCCTAGATCAATCATGGGCTAGAACCGCTTCGATAGTTCTAGGGTTATGAAGGTTTTATGAGTTGATTTATTTTCCATGTGTAAACTCCATACAACACTTCTTGTGGTTTATTTTATATAAGACTATGCTTTTTAAATTCATACTCACAGTTATTTTGTGCATCATTAACTGTTATGTAGAGTCTGAATACATATCTTGGTTATTGATTCAGTGCGTTCACTGCTGAGCAGAATTACATGTTATAATTCTAAGTGAAGGGATTTCGAAGTCTTATTAGTGCACGAGAAATAATTGATACTGATAGTACGTAGAAAAGGGTGAATTATATCTCTTGCTCTGAAAAAATTCACACGTGACATACGCTTGTTTGCTTGTGTCTATAGAGTGAACTTGCATGGTTTAGTGATGCGTTCATAAACCACAAGGCAGAGTTGGACATCAACACATGGAAAGGAAATTAATAAGTAAAACTGGATGACCCGAAGAACTACCAAATTTCTCACTCGATCACAGTCGCATTATCTATACTGCTTATTATATTAATTGTTATTTTAATTATTCATTACTTAGTTACTTAATCTTCACAATCATATTGCCATAAGTCTTAATAAATTGGAACTTAATTAAATTAATAATAATCCGTCCCTTGGGTTCGATAATCACTTAGTTGCTTATCAAAACTACAATTGATATTGTCACACCCCGACCCCAGACAGAATGCGACAACCGCCACGTTAACCATAAATTTCACAGAATGGGTGCACTCTACTCCACAAAGTTTATAGAAAACGTAAGGCTTGCTGTCAAGTACCTGTAGAGCTGAACAACTGATAACAACGGGTACAACCCGAGGACATCATCTCAAAAAGTATCAACAAGGATTTACAAAGGTACAAAATACAACGGTGTAACTTAGTTTAAAGAAAATATACATGAACGATATAACATCGCGAAGGTACAAAAAGAACATCAAGGGGGTCACCAAATATAAACTATACAATCTCACCAATGAATCCGTCAATTTACATAAAATAGAAAGTACCTAAAACACAGATTGGATGACGAGCAAACGATAGGAAAATCTCCAACCAAAACGATATCAACAGCCTGAAAAGGAAAGAATGATGGGGGTGAGCAAAACCACTAGCTCACTGAGGTGATAAGCCGGTCACCCCGACCCTTATACGAAGCATGTATTCCCACTCGCGGTTCATAATATAAAATCCAACATTTCGTCTCACAATAACTATTTCTCACTCAGTGTACATATTAATGAAAATAAAAACCTTAGTGCACATTTACGAATAACACAATTAGTTCAAACAACATGTTGTCACATAAAAGACGCGTGGGTAGTCAATATCCTCCTCGAACTGAGCTCTCCGTCGAGAGACAGTCCAAGCCCGTCACCGTTACTCTAGATAAAATGCACATTAATATTCTTTCTCAACACGCCAAGTGCTAAAGTTCACAATTCAATATCGACGTGAATACTTGAAATGATCAAACATATAAACATATATGACATGCATGTCCAACACCGGTGACGTTGACTGAGCCTATAATAGACTGATCCATCTAACGATCACCCTCCAGAGTATCAGTATTTGGCAAATGGACAGGTGCCCCGTTAGATCTAACTCACCCGGGTTTGCCAATCCCGGGCAACTTGGTTGTCGCTCTAACTCACCTGAACCGCGACAATTCGGGCTACTTAATCAATGTCGCTCCAACTCACCCGAACCGTGACCAATTCGGACTACTTAACCTTGGTACCAGGCATACATATGCATATGCATCATAAGATGAATAAGGACTCACGTTAGAGTCTTAATTGGCACACAAGAATAACCAGAAATCAATTCTCAAATAATTCACAATAAATGCTATCAGATATCGAGCCGACAAGGCTCTTCAACATAAGTTAAAATCAATAATACTCATAAAATGGCTAACAGGACTCTAACCAGAGCAATCGAGCAAATCAAGCTCTTTACCACATAACACAATACCAAATAATTTTCTTATCAATTAACTAAAACTAAAATAAATGCACATTTATCGAGGGTCCACACTTCCCACAAGAGAAGGCGTTCCCGAATTATCAACTCACAAGGAAGTGATTAACTCTCTCCGGAATCTGAAGTCGGTCCCTTGCCCTTCGTCGATGGTTCTTTACCTAGAAAGGAGATGAGCAATTAAAAACAAATTAAATATAACTAACTATTAGAGGTAACATCTCTTTCATTGCTAAAAACAAATCTTAATCGAGTTCGAACGAGTCGATATTAAATAAAAATGGTATGTAACTCCTTAACATCAGTTCCCAATCCCAAATAACTCATTTCAATACATTAACTAAACGAAACGATAGAAAATAAGTTTGAATTCGACATAAAAATTCTAAAATTTTCCAGCTAGCGGCAGTTTACGAGAAAAATCATAACTAATTGTAGAATAATCGGATTGAGGCGTTTCAAGTGGCTACGGAAAGCTAACGAGTTCAGCTACGTACAGAAAATAAGTTTGCAAACTTTTGAGAGCAATAGCTATGTCAAAATCAGTTCAAACAGTCTGCGAATTACCCACATACCAAAAAGAAAAACCCCACAAAATTACAAAATCATGGAAGAAGGAAGCTTAATTCACACACCACTTACCTCAAAACAACTTAGAAACCACCTAGGATGAGGGTTGTAAGGGAGAATTTGATCAACAAGGGTTTCTCCTCTTCACTCTCTTCTTTCCCCTCTTTTGTTTTTCTTCTCCCGTTCTTCTCTCTCTTTTTTTTTTAACTTTAGCCTTAATAATTATATATCAGGCCATTTAAGTGGGCTGAAACTTTGGGCCACAAAATAAATAAATAAATAAGTTTGGGCTTTCTAAAAAAATCTAGTTGGGCTAAGATAAGGCTGGCCTTTTGGGCCATATAAATAAATAAATAGGTTTTGAGCTTTCTAAAATAAATCTAGTTGGGCTAAGATATGGCTGGCCTTTTGGGCCATAAAAATAAATAAATAGGTTTTGGGCTTTCTAAAAAAAATCTAGTTGAGCTAAGATATTATAAAGTATCCCCTCCTCTAAAAAGTTTCGTCCTCGAAACATAAATGTACCTAGAGATGAAAAGAGATTTGGATGGTGTTGACGCATGACTGACTCTGGTTCCCATGTTTCTTCTTCAATTTGATCACTTCTCCATAGAACTCTCACCATAGGAATGGATTTGTTAGGTAGAATTTTCTCTCGGCGATCTACAATTTGAACTGGTTGTACTTCGTACGATAGATTTTCCTTTAATACAACTGGGGGATATTTGAGCACGTGCGAAGGATCTGGTTCATATTTTCTAAGCATAGAGACATGGAAGACATCGTGAATCTTCGACAATTCCGATGGTAGCTCAAGTCGATATGCGACACGACCAATCCTTTGCACGATATTAAACGGGCCAATATACCTTGGACTCAACTTTCCTCGACGGCGGAATCGCAACACGCCTTCCATGGAGAAACTTTCAGAAAAACTTTGTCTCCTTCATTAAACTCCAAATCGCGCCTCCTATTATCTGCGTAGCTTTTCTGTCGATCTTGCGCTGCCTTAAGTCTGTCTCGAATAAGTTGTATTTTTTCCTTCGCATCTTCGATAAGCTTTACTTGTTCGATTTATCTCTCGCCAACCTCATCCCAAAAGAGCGGTGTTCGACACTTTCGGTCATAAATAGCTTCGTACGGGGGCATTCCAATTCTTGAATGATAACTGTTGTTATAAGCGAACTCCACCAAAATCACGTACTTATCCCAGCTACCTCCCAAATTCAAGACCACTGGACGTAGCATGTCTTCTAGTGTCTGTATAGTTCTCTCTGACTGTCCATCAGTCTATGGATGAAACGAGGTACTGAATAGTAATTTTGTACCTAGCGCTTTCTGCAGACTAGGCCAAAAACGAGAAGTGAATCTTGGATCACGGTCAGATATGATTGACACTGGTACTCCGTGCAATCTCACGATCTCATCGACATATAACTTAGCAAGATTCTCTAAAGATTCGTTGGTATGCACTGGAAGGAAATGTGCCGATTTCGTCAGACGATCGACAATGACCCAAATTGAGTCATGACCCTTTTGGGTTCGAGGTAAACCAGAAACAAAATCCATTGTGACGTTTTCCCATTTCCACTCAGGAATAGGTAGTGGTTGAAGCATGCCGGCTGGTTTTTGGTGTTCCGCTTTAATCTGTTGGCATGATAAGCACTTTGATACAAATTCAGCAATGTCCCGTTTTATACCTGGCCACCAATAATGCTCCCGAAGTGTTCCGTACATTTTGGTACTACCAGGATGCATAGCATAGGCTGAAGAATGGGCTTCCTCAAGAATAGCTCTACGAACATCAAGTTCTGATGGAACACAAACACGATTTTTAAAAGTAAGAAGTCCATCATCCCGAATTTGAAATTCTGTTTCTTTTCCTTGATTTAGCTTCGCCATCTTCTGTTGTAAATGAACATCGTGTGATTGTCTTTCTCGAATTTGCTCGAACAAGGTAGGTATAACCTCGAATTTGGCGATTAAGGCAGAATCATTAAACTCTTCACAATCGAGCGAAATGTGTAAAGATTTAAATTGCTCCAACATAGGAAGATAAAAAGATTGAATCGAAGCAAGTGAGGTAGAAGACTTTCTACTCAGAGCATCTGCAACAACGTTCGCCTTGCTAGGATGATAATCGATGACTAAGTCATAGTCAGTAATCAACTCCATCCATCGCCTTTGCCTGAGGTTGAGCTCCTTTTGCGTGGTGATATACTTTAAGCTCAAGTGATCAGTGAAAACCCGACAAGTTGCACCATACAGATAGTGCCTCCAGATCTTCAATGCAAAGACGATTGCAGCCAACTCTAAATCATGTGTAGGATAATTTTCTTCGTTCTTCTTCAATTTCCTTGAAGCGTAGGCAATAACCTTTCCTTCTTGCATGAGAACGCATCCTAATCCTTATCTCGAGGCGTCGCTATAAATGGTAAATTCTTCAATCCCTGGGTCTGGCAAAGCAAGAATAGGAGCTGAAACGAGTCGTCTTTTCAATTCTTGAAATGCTTCCTCGCATTCTTCTTTCCATTCAAATTTTACCCCTTTCCGAGTCAATTTAGTCAAAGATGAAGCCAATAACGAAAAGTCTTTGACAAACCGTCGATAATATCCAGCTAATCCAGAAAACTACGAATCTCTGTCATGTTCTTTGGACGCTCCCAATCTAGTATAGCTTGAATCTTCACTGGATCGACGTAGATTCCTTCTTTAGAAATGTGATGACCCAAAAAGCTTACCTCACGAAGCCAAAATTCACACTTCAAGAATTTAGCATAAAGCTGATTTTCTCTGAGAATGTTCAGAGCAATTCTTAGATGATGAGAATGCTCGTCGTCCGATTTAGAATAAATAAGAATGTCATCAATGAAGATGATGACAAACTTATCTAAGTACGCCCGAAAGACCCGATTCATAAGATCCATAAAAGCTGCAGGAGCAATTGTGAGTCCAAAAGGCATAACACAGAATTCAAAATGACCGTATCTGGTTCGAAAAGCAGACTTAGGGATATCAGATTCCCTAATCTTGAGTTGGTGATAACCGGATCGCAAATCAATTTTTGAGAACACAGTTGTTCCTTGCAATTGATCAAACAGATCATCGATTCTTGGAAGAGGATATTTGTTCTTGATTGTCACCTTGTTCAATTGACGGTAGTCGACACATAGGCGAAGTGATCCATCTTTCTTCTTGACAAAAAGAACTGGAGCACCCCACGGAGATGTGCTAGGTCGTATGAACCCCTTTTCCAATAATTCCCCAAGTTGTGTCTGGAGTTCCTTGAGCTCAGCAGGCGACATTCGATATGGAGTAATCGATATAGGTGTGATTCCAGGAAGTACGTCAATGGAAAAATCAATCTCTCGATTCGGAGGTTGTCCTGGTAAGTCTTCGGGAAAGACATCAGGAAATTCATTCACGATCGGGATGTCATCTAGTTTAGTTTCAGAAAGAGAAGTATCGATGACAAATGCCAAGAATGCCTCACAACCCTTACGCATTAATTTATGCGCAGTCAACATTGAAATAAAAGAGAGGGATCTCGTTTGAAGTTTACCTTCAAAAACAAGTTTTGAGAATCCTGGTCTACGAAAAATAACAAGCTTCTCGTGGCAATCGAGAATTGCATGATGAGAAGAAAACCAATCCATGCCAAGAATAACATCAAGATCAATCAAAGGCAATGATATCAATTCAGCCTCTAAAATGACATCTTTGATCTTCAATGGACAACCAAGGAATACCGAATCACGAATTAGACGCTCTCCAAGAGGGGTATGAACGATGATTCCAGATG
The DNA here is from genome assembly GCA_023678885.1 of Pogostemon cablin. Lineage (NCBI taxonomy): Eukaryota > Viridiplantae > Streptophyta > Magnoliopsida > Lamiales > Lamiaceae > Pogostemon > Pogostemon cablin. The sequence goes on from CM043006.1 coordinate 1,942,979, forward strand.
ACAAATGAGAGATAGGATAATCTAAGATCGCAGTAAGATCATCTCGGATATAAGACCTATCAGAACCTGGATCAAATAAAGCATAGACCTGATGGTCTCCCAGAAACACATGGCCTAAAGAAGCAATATTAGGTGAGATTGTGATTTAAAAATTTGAAAAGATAGAATTTCTTACGAATGTTTTATTCGTAATCAAGTGGCATAACAAGGCGGGGTTAGATTTAGCATGTGAAAATAGTCAAATTATAAATTACCTGTCACAACCTTCGGATCTAAGCGAGCCTCTTCTTGGGAAATATGAAATACTCTAGTTTGCTTCCTTCCTTGCATAGGTGATTGAGTACTAGGGCCGCTTGAGGCATCGGGCACTCTGGTAACTGCAGATCGAGTATCTCTGGGTGTAGAATATGTTAGTTTACCACGAAGCTGACCAGAACCCTGACTGCTCGCTCCCATAAGCTGAGGATAAGAACTTCGCATATGCCCCGGCTGTCGACACTGAAAACATACTTGAGGAGCCTTACAGGGGCCGTCGTGATATTTTAAGCAATTCTGGCACTTGCGATTTTCACCAACCGATCCCGAGACATTGCTCCCGCCTCTACTAAACTGCTCCCGAGGTTGAGGAAAATTAATAGGTACCGAACTTGGTGCGCCACGCGAAGATCCCACACCCCTATACACCTTCGATGCATTTCCTAGAAATGCGCTCCTTTGCCTTTTCTTTTGAGATCATTCTGCAAGCTTATGTCTCGCCTGAACTAAACCTTCTACCCTCAGGGCTTCTTCTACGAGATCGTCAAGACTCTCGTACTTGTCTCCAGACTTGATGCGATCTCGAATATTTAAATTAAGACCATCTTCAAATCTCTTGCATAAGTCTCTCGTCGTATATGACTCAGGAGCGAATTCTCGCAATTCTAGAAATTTGCTTTCGTACTCCACGACCGACATAATGCCTTGAAAGAGGTTAAAGAACTCCTTTCTCTTCTGATCCTAGATGTACTGAGAGAAGTATCGATCTTTGAATCGTTCCACAAAGATAGCCCACGTAATAGTAACCGAAGATGTCTCTTTTAGATTCTGCCACCATCGTCGTGCATCTGGGCCTAACAGCTTGGTTGCAATGACCACACGATAACATTCTTCAATCATCAAAGTGTCAAAGGTCTCTGTAATTTCCTTTAACCATGCCCCCGCTTTAGAAACATCTCTTGCACCGTCAAATTTCGAAGTCCCCATGTTTTCATCTGCTTTCACCAAATCAGGTATAAAAAGTGCACCTCGAGAAGTAGAACCTCCTAAAGCCATTTCTGGAGTAAAAACTGGTACATTAGATGTAGGTCGAATTGATTCATCAGCACGAAGAACCTCTTCAGTGACAGTCGTAGACGTATGAGCCGTTGTAGGTGGTGGAACACCATGTATTCAAATGTGATCATAATACAATTGGTACTGCTCGGGTGTCATCATGTTCTCAACCCGCAACTGGGCCCGTGGTTGCTCTACCTGGGACACTGGCATCCTATGATCAGAATTGATAGGGTCCATAACCGTCGGAGGAACGACATGATCAGAAGAAACATGTCCTCGAGGTCCACGAGGAACAGAAAAGAGTAGAGGACTCGGAGGATCACGAGGAGCGTGTCCTCGACCTCGATCTCGACGACGAACTGGAGGTGCCATAATGACTGAAAGGAAGAAAGGAAAGAAAATGCAAGGTCAACGTCAAGGCAATACGATACCTTAGGATGACATAGAAACAAAGTTGGACTCATTGGCTCGACTCAAAAAGAATGAGAATCATAAAACCAGGCTCTAATACCAAGAAAGTTGTCACGCCCCGACCCCAGACAGAACGCGAAAACCACCACGTTAACCATAAATTTCGCAGAATGGTGCACTCCACTCCACAAAGTTTATAGAAAACGTAAGGCTTGCTATCAAGTACCGGTAGAGCTGAACAACTGATAACAACGGGTACAACCCGAGGACATCATCTCAAAAAGTATCAACAAGGATTTACAAAGGTACAAAATACAACGGTGTAACTTAGTTTAAAGAAAATATACATGAACGATATAACATCGCGAAGGTACAAAAAGAACATCAAGGGGGTCACCAAATATAAACTATACAATCTCGTCAATGAATCCGTCAATTTACATAAAAGAAAATGTACCCAAAACACAGATTGGATGACGAGCAAACGATAGGAAAACCTCCAACCAAAACGATATCAACGGCCTGAAAAGGAAAGAATGATGGGGGTGAGCAAAACCACTAGCTCAGTGACGTGATAAGCCGGTCACCCCGACCCTTATACGAAGCATGTATTCCCACTCGCGGTTCATAATATAAAATCCAACATTTCGTCTCACAATAACTATTTCTCACTCAGTGTACATATTAATGAAAATAAAAACCTTAGTGCACATTTACGAATAACACAATTAGTTCAAACAACATGTTGTCACATAAAAGACGCGTGGGTAGTCAATATCCTCCTCGAACTGAGCTCTTCGTCGAGAGACAGTCCAAGCCCGTCACCGTTACTCTAGATAAAATGCACATTAATATTCTTTCTCAACACGCCAAGTGCTAAAGTTCACAATTCAATATCGACGTGAATACTTGAAATGATCAAACATATAAACATATATGACATGCATGTCCCACACCGGTGACGTTGACTGAGCCTATAATAGACTGATCCATCTAACGATCACCCTCCAGAGTATCAGTATTTGGCAAATGGACAGGTGCCCCGTTAGATCTAACTCACCCGGGTTTGCCAATCCCGGGCAACTTGGTTGTCGCTCTAACTCCCCCGAACCACGACAATTCGGGCTACTTAATCAATGTCGCTCCAACTCACCGGAACCGTGACCAATTCGGGCTACTTAACCTTGGTACCAGGCATACATATGCATATGCATCATAAGATGAATAACGACTCAAGTTAGAGTCTTAATTGGCACACAAGAATAACCAGAAATCAATTCTCAAATAATTCACAATAAATGCTATCAGATATCGAGCCGACAAGGCTCATAAAATGGCTAACAGGACTCTAACCAGAGCAATCGAGCCAATCAGGCTCTTTACCACATATCACAATACCAAATAATTTTCTTATCAATTAACTAAAACTAAAATAAATGCACATTGATCGAGGGTCCACACTTTCCACAAGAGAAGGCGTTCCCGAATTATCAACTCACAAGGAAGTGATTAACTCTCTCCGGAATCTGAAGTCGGTCCCTTGCCCTTCGTCGATGGTTCTTTACCTAGAAAGGAGATGAACAATTAAAGACAAATTAAATATAACTAACTATTAGCGGTAACATCCCTTTCATTGCTAAAAAGAAATCCTAATCGAGTTCGAACGAGTCGATATTAAATAAAAATGGTATGTAACTCCTTAACATCAGTTCCCAATCCCACATAACCCGTTTCAATATATTAACTAAATGAAACGATAGAAAATAAGTTTGAATTCGACATAAAAATTCTGAAATTTTCCAGCTAGCGGCAGTTTACGAGAAAAATTATAACTAATTGTAGAATAATCGGATTGAGGCGTTTCAAGTGGCTACGGAAAGCTAACGAGTTCAGCTACGTACAGAAATTAAGTTTGCAAACTTTCGAGGGCAATAGCTATGTCAAAATCAGTTCGAACAGTCTGCGAATTACCCACATACCAAAAAGAAAAACCCCACAAAATTACAAAATCATGGAAGAAGGAAGCTTAATTCACACACCACTTACCTCAAAACAACTTAGAAACCACCTAGGATGAGGGTTGTAAGGGAGAATTTGATCAACAAGGGTTTCTCCTCTTCACTCTCTTCTTTCCCCTCTTTTGTTTTTCTTCTCCCGTTCTTCTCTCTTTTTTTTTTTAACTTTAGCCTTAATAATTATATATCAGGCCATTTAAGTGGGCTGAAACTTTGGGCCACAAAATAAATAAATAAATAAGTTTGGGCTTTCTAAAAAAAATCTAGTTGGGCTAAGAAAAGGCTGGCCTTTTGGGCCATATAAATAAATAAATAGGTTTTGGGCTTTCTAAAATAAATCTAGTTGGGCTAAGATATGGCTGGTTTTTTGGGCCATAAAATTAAATAAATAGGTTTTGGGCTTTCTAAAAAAAATCTAGTTGAGCTAAGATATTATAGATATCCTTCATATTGGGGATTAATTTTGTTTGTTGAGAAAACACTCATCATATTCTTGGCGCCGTTGCCGGGGATGGCATAATTATTAGTTTATTATTTCTAGTATAATTGAAACTATATTATTCTTGTCGTTGTTTTCTAACACTTATTTTTCTTAGGTGTATGCTCACTAGATCAAAGGTTGTAATATCCATGAATTATATATATATATATATATATATATATATATATATATATATATATATATATATATATATATATATCAAGATATATATAATTATATAATTTAATTTTAATAATAATAAATATTTTATAATTATACACATAACATGATATATATTAATAATAATAATAATAGATAAAAGACAAGAATGTAATGACAGAATATATATATCAAAATCCTGCGAGAGAATAAGAAGTGAACACGCTAAATCTTAATAATTACAGAATCATAATCATCACCCTAAGTCTAGAAAAGCTACTGCTATGCCTCGTAAATGACAGCTTCCTACGGCAGGATAGATGACAAACCAAACTAGGATAAAATGCGTCGTATATTCACACTTCTCAACCCTGCTCATTTCTCAACCAGTCTAACCATCTCAACCCCTACTCCACTCAACTAACCTTTTCATTTCTCACGGTTCCCGTTTACCCATCTTCGATCCCATTTCACGATTCTGTAATTCACCCATTCATTTGGAGTTAAACTATTTCACACTTCATCCATTGATAGTTATGACGGTTGATAAGATCTCTCATCTCGTAACCACGCACGCTCCTTACACTGCTGTGATTCTGTAGCTGGCAGGTATCTTCATTCTTAAACCCTTTTCGCTTAGAATGCCTCAATCTCTCTCACGTACCCGATTCTCGGTTTTACAGTAGATTTGAGGAGTCTTTGTTCTACGGTTGATTTTTTCTTCGGCAGAGTTGCAGGCCCACATAGCATCAACCCAAAACTCCAAAAAAAATCTCTTAAGTGTGTAGGGTAACGTCTCCACCCTTCTTTCTTTCTTATATTTACTCTCTTATAGATGCATAAACATAATATTATGTGGTATATTTTTAAAATACAGAACGCGTATAAATACATACCTATATTGACTACCGAATACTAAAACCTAGAAATATCACAAGACTGCATAAACTAAAGTTAGGAATATAGTGTAGGACTACTAAGTTATACTGTGAATACATCTTAAATTGATATATGATGTTTTGTTGTACTGACTTCATTCTTATTTGGTACTGTGGGTTGATGAGTTTTGAACTTCATGCCTACTGTGAATAAAACATAGTGACTTACACTTTTACCATTGAACTCTATTAGCAAGAATTTTATAATATTGAACTAACGTGAGACGTATGAATACAAGGACTATTGGTTATACGTATGATAAAGTGTACGCACTTGATGAATTGCGACATCCTCCATAACAGTGTATATAATCTAGCCTCTTTTTTTAAGGCGTTAGTATTTCATATTTATGTTTAAGGAAAAAAATAAGTATTACGATACTATACAGTTTCAAAAGTATTTACAACATTGTAGATTATTTATCATTTTTAAGGCATCAACATTTCAAAATCTTTGTCTTAATAAAATAAAATATAATAAAAATATATCTTCATAAAATTTTAAATATAACCTGATAATGATATTATAAATATATTTATCAAATTTTAAAAAGAAATATTTAGTCATTAGGAATTGTATACACCAAAAGGGTTAAAAATGAAATGAGTTTACTGCAGAGACTTGTTACCCAATTTACATTATTATGATGGATGAATCTGCCAAAATGTTAAACATGAAACTTGTTCGTCTCTGTGTCTATTATATAACTGTAAAATATCTTCAAAATTATTCACCCAAATAAAAGTTATGTATGTTTTACTAAACTGTGGTAGACTGCTTACGGTAAACTCAAGTAAAACTTCATCTTTTTCGTTAACCATTAAATGATCGAACTAGGGAAAGAGCTAAGCATGGAAATATTCACCTATGTGTCTAATATATGCATATAAAACCGTTTTTGAAATAAATTAGAGGTTGGAGAGTTATAACCATTTTCGTAAACTGTAACATCATTCGAATTTAAGAACCCTAATTCAAGCAGCCTTGTAGTTAAAAGTTTTATTTCATAACATTAATTTAGGCTAACCACTAAATAAAGGATTTTCAAAACCTAATTTTATTTAATAATACATTATTGATTATTAACAATTACATGAAACCCCTAAAGTGTGACCTAGATATTAAACATTGAAATCTCAAGTGACTTTTTCACACGTGAATAGAAATCATCCAAATAATTTATAAATAAATACACTTAATCATATGCTAAGAATGAATTAAACTCTTGAAGGCGAAGAGGGTGCAAGAGGAAAATAGCTATGACAACGCTCGTTTCAAAATCAATCTTTTATCTTACACTTGCTTAACTCGTCTTCACTGAGATGGCTTTCTGTTATAAATTTTATATTGAACTTGGTTGCATTTATTGATATTATGAATAATGCATGAAAATTTACCTAAGATCGGTGGGCCGGGATCTTGTACGTACAATTACCATTATTGCAATGTCAATAAGGAAAGACGGACGCGTTCGCATAACTTTGACGGATTAAATAATGAGCGCCCTCAGGCGACTTGACTATGGGTTAGTTCCCTTTACTATTATAAGTTCATGAGATTCATTTCTCAAGAGGTGTAGTCATTTTCAATTATGAAATCTAACAGGAAATCCCCCACTGAGTACATTCCCGTGTGCTCACCCCCTATCTTTCTGTCTACAGGTGATGCTGGGTAGCCGGCATGACGGGCGATGAGTTGGAAGGGTTAGATTATGACAAGAAGTACTTCGTAATTTGCTTAAAAAAATATTAACCTTGTGAACAATAACTCTTGAATTGTCACTGCACACAAATCACCAAAAGACTTCCGCTACTCAATTTCTAATATGTTTGTTTAAATTCTAGTTATGGTTTAATTAAACTCTCCTTTACTATTATTATAAATCCCGAATGCTATTATGTTATTTTTAGCTTTTCAAAAGAAAAAAAGAGATCCCTATTAAATTTAATTATTTTATAGAATAAATTTAGTTGTGAGAAAGGTGGGAGAATTAGAACCTTATAATCCGAAGATTGGAGCATCGTAAGGGAAGAAGAAGAGAAAGAAGAAAAAAGAATGTAGAACCAACTGAAGCTCTTAATTTAGGAGTTGAAGTTGATGAGCTAAATCCGCAAGCAATTAAAGCTGCAACCGAATTCAACTTGGAAGCAGAAGCAGTCAACATGGCGGCAAATCCCTATACACTTGCCATCCGTGAAGTCTTTAAGAACAACGGAGGAGGCAATGCGGGGTTGTTAGGAGCGAGAGGGGCAGGAGCTAATTTTGACTTACACCCTGCTCTTAACAGCATGATTGAAAGGAGTCCCTTCTCTGGGGGAACCTTCGAAGTACCTCAGCAACATTTGAATAAGTTCCTTAGGTATGCAAGTACACAAAAAGATGCTAGAGCTCATGAGGATGAGAGGAAGATCAAATTGTTTAAGTTCTTGTTGAATGAAAAAGCGAGAAATTGGTACGATAATCTTGATGCTACTGAATGTGAAACATGGGAGAAATTGAAGGTGAAATTCTTAGAGCGATACATGCCACCCTCAAAGGTGTTTAAGATGAAACAAGAAATCAATCACTTTACTATCCATAGTAATGAGAAGTTTCATGAGGCATAGGACAGATTCAAAGATATGCTAAGAAAGTGTCTGCAACACGGGCTATCTAAAGCTCAATACATCAGTATTTTCTATAGTAGATTGAACTATGACTCTCGAGTTTTACTAGATACTTCATCAAATTGAGCATTGCTTACAAAGTCATCTGTTGAGGCCGAAAAGCTCTTTGAGGATATTTCGATGAATTCAAGAGATTGGCCAACTGATAAAGTGATAGTCACTTATGTTCTTGGAAAGGTAGCGCAGGTTGAACATACTATGGTTAGCGCAGGTTTAGCATACTATGGTTAAGTCAGGAAGAGACGATGAGATCGTCTCTAGTTTGACTAATATCAACAAGCCATTGGAGTCTCAGCAAAAGCAGATTACGGACTTATCTCAGCGAGTACCAATTATGTAGGATATGTGCAATGAAGGAGCTAGCCAAAAGGAGATGGAAGAGGTGAACTATGCCATGGGTCAAAGTATTCAACGAACGAGGTTCCAAAATTAAGGAAACGGAATTACCAAGGGAACTACAATAATCGTGGTCCACTGGGTAATTATCGACAACCGAGGATGCTGGAGTTTTCGTGGAGTAATCCAAATTATGCAGTACAACCTCCTATTGGTGTTGATCATGGTACTAAGGTGGAAGAAGGGAAACCTTGTTTCGAGGATACGGTGAACAGGTGCATGGCAAGGAATGATGCAAGAGTAGATCGTCTTGAGGCCAAGTTAGAAAAGAAGATTGATGCCAATCATGAAGATTTGTCTGAGAAAGTTAAAGACCTTACATTGTTGATGGGGAAGATGGTATGAAACATGAACAAATTGACTCAAACTATTGAGAAGGGGAAGTTTCCATCTCAAAGTATTGAGAATCCTAAGTCTTATCATGCCATCACATTGAGGTCGGGAATGCAATATGAAGGTCCGATGAAGCCGGCGAGCGAAAACGAAGGGAACAGAGTTCTAGCTCGACAAAACCTACTTATTTCGACCAGACCTGATGGTCGAACTGAGGTTGAACAAGCTTTGAAAAAACATAATTTTGATGCTCTATTTTCTGTCCCGCTGTTTAACTAAAGCACTGTCGTTCAACCAGACCATCCTGGTTGAATGCTGGTCGAACAACAACTAGGGAGATGAAATCGTGATCAGAGTCGCTGTTCGGCCAAAGCACTGCCATTCGACCAGACCATCTTGGTCGAATGGTGGTCGAACAACAATTGAAAAAGTTGAACTCGCGATCAGAGACATTGTTCGACCAGCCACAGTCTGTTCGACCAGACCAATATGGTCGAGCAGAAGTCGAACAACTTTGTTCAGCGCCCGTTTCGATACTAAATGCTACGCCTGCTATTCAGAACACTCCAGAGTCATCGCAAGAGCATAATATCTAGCTTACAGTGGAAAAGAAGTGGGAAAGAGCAAAAAGATTGAGAGCCAAGAAGGATAAGGCGGAAAAGGTTGAACGTGATGAATGGGGTATTCCAAAAACAAAGATATTCCTCCGTTTCCCCTTCAGATAGTCAAGAAGGGATTGGAAGAGAAGTTCAAGAGATTTCAGAATATTATGAATAAGATAAGATTGGACATTCCTTTCTCCGAAGCAATCCTGGAGATGCCGTATTATGCCCGATTTTTGAAAGATATCTTATTGAGGAAGAGAAGCTTGAATGGGATAGAGACAGTGAATCTATCGGAAAATATAGCTCGATCATTCAACAAAAGCTACCACAGAAGTTGAAAGATTCGGGGAGCTTTACCATCTTATGTGAGATTGGAAAAGGGCCAGCACGTAAAGCTTTATGTGATCTTGGAGCAAGCATCAACTTGATACCCTTATCTATATTTAAGAAGCTAAGTTTGGGGGAGCATGTTCCCACAACGGTGGCTTTGCAATTGGCGGATAGGTCTATGACCTTTCTGAAGGGCGTCATAGAGGATGTACTTGTCAATGTGGACAAGCTCATATTTCCTGTGGATTTTCTAATGTTTGAGACAGAAGATGACAAGGATAACGTTCCCCTTATGTTCAAAATAGTGAGCTTAGGCTAAGGATGGATAAAGATGAGGTATTGTTTAACCTTGACAAAGCAATGAAGATGCCAATGGAGACGCAGTGTCATAGAATCGATGTAGTGGAGGAGATTGTGAAGGAAGACATGTCCTGATCCTTTCAAAGGATCCTTTGGAGTCATGCTTGATGGAGTCTCTTACTTTTCCCACCACAGAGCTAGATGAGCTCTCCAATGAGTTATGTATTAATTTTCTTGAAAACCTACTTGCTTTGGGTGAAGACAGGTATGAATCGAAGAGGACCAAATTTGAGGAGGTAAAGTGGACTAGAAAATACTTGCCCTTGGATAGAGAAAGCACTCCAAAAGAAGAAAAGAAAGAGGAGTTGAAACCACTACCGGAGTACTTGAAGTACGCCTATCTAGGTGACAATGAACAATATCTGGTAATTATATCTTCTTTCCTTGATGATGATCAACTTGAGGAGTTGTTAGATGTGCTTAGGAAGTATAAGTCTGTGATTGGTTGGTCTCTGGATGATTTGAAATGTATTAGTCCATCATATTGCATGCATAGAATTAGATTGTTAGATGAGGCTAAGAGTAGCATTTAGAACCAGCGGAGGGTGAATCCCGCTATTCAAGAAGTGATTAGGAAGTAAATCCTGACGTGGTTAGATGCAGGAATTATTTTTCATATTAGTGATTGTCCCCACGTAAGTCCATTGCATGTTGTAACTAAGAAGGGGGCGTGACTGTTGTGAAAGCCGATGATGGTGAGACTTTGGCCACTAGGATTTCTACGGGATGGGGGATGTATACGGATTACAGAAAATTGTATGAAAATACATGCAAAGACCATTTTCCCCTTCCTTTCATGGATCAAATGCTTGATCATCTTGCAGGGTATGAGTTTTATTATTTGTTGGATGGGTACTTGGGTTATAATCAAATCATGATTGCGCCCGAGGATCAAGAAAAGACTACTTTTACTTTCCCGAGGATCAAGAAAAGACTACTTTTACTTGCCCCAGGATCAAGAAAAACTATCTTTCTGAATGCATCTGTCACTGATGTGAAGTGTCTTCGCCACCCTATCCCTCTCTTCACAATGTCCCATATATGGAGTGTATATGGGAATTGGAAAAATAAGTGAGTTTGCGTCTCCATACTTCCCACACAGAAGCCGCAGTTGAGTTCTCCATTTAGATTCCAAATTCTATCCTTGGTGTACATCCTTCCTCTATGTAGTAGCCACAATCTGAAACTGTGCTTCCTCAAGATCCACTTATGCCAAATATTCTTGTATATGAACAAGACTTCACTCACTGCTTCTTCCATCAATTTGTGATACATTAGAGCTGGGAGAAACCTCCCATGTACACACCTTTCCAATATTTCCTATCTTCTAGAACTTGCATAATCCTATTATGCAGGTCTATCATGGTTCTCCACGAATATGAAGCATTCGTTGTTGGAGTCACCACCATCCATGTGTACTGCCTAAGGTATATTGAGTGGACCCAACTCACCCAAAGTGAGGTTACTTCTATAATATCTTAGCTCAACTAGATTTATTTTAGAAAGCCCAAAACCTATTTATTTATTTTTATAGCCCAAAAGGTCAGCCCAATTAAGCCCAAAACCTATTTATTTATTTATTTTTATAGCCCAAAAGGCCAGCCCAATTAAGCCCAACTAGATTTTTTAGAAAGCCCAAACTTATTTATTTATTTATTTTGTGGCCCAAAGTTTCAGCCCACTTAAAAGGCCTGATATAAGTAGTAAGGCTAAAGTTAAAAAAAAAAGAGAGAGAAGAACGGGAGAAGAAAAGCAAAAGAGGGGAAAGAAAAGAGTGAAGAGGAGAAACCCTTGTTGATCAAATTCTCCCTTACAACCCTCATCCTAGGTGGTTTCTAAGTTGTTTTGAGGTAAGTGGTGTGTGAATTAAGCTTCCTTCTTCCATGATTTTGTAATTTTGTGGGGTTTTTCTTTTTGGTATGTGGGTAATTTGCAGACTGTTTGAACTGATTTTGACATAGCTATTACCATTGAAAGTTTGTAAACTTAATTTCTGTACGTAGCTGAACTCGTTAGCTTTCCGTAGCCACTTGAAACGCCTCAATCCGATTATTCTACAATTAGTTATGATTTTTCTCGTAAACTGCCGCTAGCTGGAAAATTTCAGAATTTTTATGTCGAATTCAAACTTATTTTTTTATCGTTTCGTTTAGTTAATGTATTGAAACGGTTATATGGGATTGGGAACTGATGTTAAGGAGTTACATGCCATTTTTATTTAATATCGACTCGTTCGAACTCGATTAGGATTTGTTTTTAGCAATGAAAGGGATGTTACCGCTAATAGTTAGTTATATTTAATTTGTCTTTAATTGCTCATCTCCTTTCTAGGTAAAGAACCATCGACGAAGGGCAAGAGACCGACTTCAGAATCCAGAGAGAGTTAATCACTTCCTTGTGAGTTGATAATTCGGGTACGCCTTCTCTTGTGGGAAGTGTGGACCCTCGATAAATGTGCATTTATTTTAGTTTTAGTTAATTGATAAGAAAATTATTTGGTATTATGTTATGTGGTAAAGAGCCTGATTGGCTCGATTGCTCTGGTTAGAGTCATGTTAGCCATTTTATGAGTATTATTGATTTCTGGTTATTCTTGTGTGCCAATTAAGACTCTAACTTGAGTCGTTATTCATCTTATGATGCACATGCATATGTATGCCTGGTACCAAGGTTAAGTAGCCCGAATTGGTCACGGTTCGGGTGAGTTGGAGCGACATTGATTAAGTAGCCCGAATTGTCGCGGTTCGGGTAAGTTAGTGTGACAACCAAGTTGCCCGTGATTGGCAAACCTGGGTGAGTTAGATCTAACGGGGCACCTGTCCATTTGCCAAATACTGATACTCTGGAGGGTGATCGTTAGATGGATCAGTCTATTATAGGCTCAGTCAACGTCACCGGTGTGGGACATGCATGTCATATATGTTTATATGTTTGATCATTTCAAGTATTCACGTCGATATTGAATTGTGAACTTTAGCACTTGGCGTATTGAGAAAGAATATTAATGTGCATTTTATCTAGAGTAACGGTGACGGGCTTGGACTGTCTCTCGACGGAGAGCTCAGTTCGAGGAGGATATTGACTACCCACGCGTCTTTTATGTGATAACATGTTGTTTGAACTAATTGTGTTATTCGTAAATGTGCACTAAGGTTTTTATTTTCATTAATATGTATACTGAGTGAGAAATAGTTATTGTGGGACGAAATGTGGGATTTTATGTTATGAACCGCGAGTGGAATACATGCTTCGTATAAAGGTCGGGGTGACCGGCTTATCACCTCACTGAGCTAGTGGTTTTGCTCACTCACCCCCATCATTCTTTCCTTTTCAGGCTGTTGATATCGTTTTGGTTGGAGGTTTGCCCATCGTTTGCTCGTCATCCAATCCGTGTTTTGGGTACTTTCTCTTTTATGTAAATTGACGAATTCATTGGCGAGATTGTATAGTTTATATTTGGTGACCCCCTTGATGTTCTTTTTGTACCTTCGCGATGTTATATCGTTCATGTATATTTTCTTTAAACTAAGTTACACCGTTGTATTTTGTACCTTTGTAAATCCTTGTTGATTCTTTATGAGATGATGTCCTCGGGTTGTACCCGTTGTTATCAGTTGTTCTGTTCTACAGGTACTTGATAGCAAGCCTTACGTTTTCTATAAACTTTGTAGAGTGGAGTGCACCCATTATGCGAAATTTATGGTTAACGTGGCGGTTGTCGGGTTCTGTCTGGGGTCGGGGCGTGACAACTTTCTTGGTATCAGAGCCTGGTTTTATGATTCTCATTCTTTTTGTGTCAAGCCAATGAGGTCAACTTTGTTTCTATGTCATCCTAAGGTATCGTATTGCCTTGACGTTGACCTTGCATTTTCTTTCCTTCTTCCTTTCAGTCATTAAGGCACCTCCAGTTCGTCGTCGAGGTCGAGGTCGAGGACACGCTCCTCGTGATCCTCCGAGTCCTCTACTCTCTTCTGTTCCTCGTGGACCTCGAGGACATGTTTCTTCTGATCATGTCATTCCTCCGACGGTTACTGACCCTATCGATTCTGATCATAGGGTGCCAGTTTCCCAGGTAGAGCAACCACGGGCCCAGTTGCGGGTTGAGCACATGATGACACCCGAGCAGTACCAATTATATTATGATCACATTCGAATACATGGTGTTCCCCCACCTACAACGGCTCATACAACTACGACTGTCACTGAAGAGGTTCTTCGTGCTAATGAATCGATTCGACCTACATCTAATGTACCAGTTTTTCCTCCAGAAATGGCTTTAGGAGGTTCTACTTCTCGAGGTGCACTTTTTATACCTGATTTGTTGAAAGCAGTTGAAAATATGGGGACTTCGAAATTTGACGGTGCAAGAGATGTTTCTAAAGCGGGGGCATGGTTAAAGGAGATTACAGAGACATTTGACACCTTTATGATTGAAGAATGTTATCGTGTGGTCATTGCGACCAAGCTGTTAGGCCCAGATGCACGACGATGGTGGCAGAATCTAAAAGAGAATCTTCGGTTACTATTACGTGGGCTATCTTTGTGGAACGATTCAAAGATCGATACTTCTCTCAGTACATCAAGGATCAGAAGAGAAAGGAGTTCTTCAACCTCTTTCAAGGCATTATGTCGGTCGTTGAGTACGAAAGCAAATTTCTGGAATTGTGAGAATTCGCTCCTGAGTCATATACGACGAGAGACTTATGCAAGAGATTTGAATATGGTCTTAATTTAAATATTCGAGATCGCATCAAGTCCGGAGACAAGTACGAGAGTCTTGACGATCTCGTAGAAGAAGCCCTGAGGGTAGAAGGTTTAGTTCAGGCGAGACATAAGCTTGCAGAACGATCTCAAAAGAAAAGGCAAGGGAGCGCATTTCCAGGAAATGCATCGAAGGTGTATAGGGGTGTGGGATCTTCGCGTGGCGCACCAAGTTCGATATCTATTAGTTTTCCTCAACCCCGGGAGCAGTTTAGTAGAGGCGGGAGCAATGTCTCGGGATCGGTTGGTGAAAATCGCAAGTGCCAGAATTGCCTAAAATATCACGACGGCCCCTGTAAGGCTCCTCAAGTATGTTTTCAGTGTCGACAGCCGGGGCATATGCGAAGTTCTTGTCCTCAGCTTATTGGAGAGAGCAGTCAGGGTTCTGGTCAGCTTCGTGGTAAACTAACATATTCTACACCCAGAGATACTCGATCTGCAGTTACCAGAGTGCCCGATGCCTCAAGCGGCCCTAGTACTCAATCACCTATGCAAGGAAGGAAGCAAACTAGAGTATTTCATATTTCCCAAGAAGAGGCTCGCTCAGATCCGAAGGTTGTGACAGGTAATTTATAATTTGAGTATTTTCACATGCTAAATCTAACCCCGCCTTGTTATGCCACTTGATTACGAATAAAACATTCGTAATAAATTCTATCTTTTCAAATTTTTAAATCACAATCTCACCTAATATTGCTTCTTTAGGCCATGTGTTTGTGGGAGACCATCAGGTCTACGCTTTATTTGACCCAGGTTCTGATAGGTCTTATATCCGAGATGATCTTACTGCGATCTTAGATTATCCTATCTCTCATTTGTCACCTGGAATCATCGTTCATACCCCTCTTGGAGAGCATCTAATTCGTGATTCGGTATTCCTTGGTTGTCCATTGAAGATCAAATATGTCATTTTAGAGGCTGAATTATACCATTGCCTTTGATTGATCTTGATGTTATTCTTGGCATGGATTGGCTTTCTTCTCATCATGCAATTCTCGATTGCCACGAGAAGCTTGTTATTTTTCGTAGACCAGGATTCTCAGAACTTGTTTTTGAGGGTAAACTTCAAACGAGATCCCTCTCTTTTATTTCAATGTTGACTGCGCATAAATTAATGCGTAAGGGTTTTGAGGCATTCTTGGCATTTGTCATCGATACTTCTCTTTCTGAAACTAAACTAGATGACATCCCAATCGTGAATGAATTTCCTGATGTCTTTCTCGAAGACTTACCAGGACAACCTCCGAATCGAGAGATTGATTTTTTCATTGATGTACTTCCTGGAATCACACCTATATCGATTACTCCATATCGAATGTCGCCTGCTGAGCTTAAGGAACTCCAGACACAACTTGGGGAATTATTGGAGAAGGGTTTCATACGACCTAGCACATCTCCATGGGGTGCTCCAGTTCTTTTTGTCAAGAAGAAAGATGGATCACTTCGTCTATGTGTCGACTACCGTCAATTGAACAAGGTGACAATCAAGAACAAATATCCTCTTCCAAGAATCGATGATCTGTTTTATCAATTGCAAGGAGCAACTGTGTTCTCAAAAATTGATTTGCGATCCGGTTATCACCAACTCAAGATTAGGGAATCTGATATCCCTAAGTCTGCTTTTCGAACCAGATACGGTCATTTTGAATTCTGTGTTATGCCTTTTGGACTCACAAATGCTCCTGCAGCTTTTATGGATCTTATGAATCGGGTCTTTCGGCCGTACTTAGATAAGTTTGTCATCATCTTCATTGATGACATTCTTATTTATTCTAAATCGGACGACGAGCATTCTCATTATCTAATAATTGCTCTGAACATTCTCAGAGAAAATCAGCTTTATGCTAAATTCTCGAAGTGTGAATTTTGGCTTCGCGAGGTAAGCTTTTTGGGTCATCACATTTCTAAAGAAGGAATCTACGTCGATTCAGTGAAGATTCAAGCTATACTAGATTGGGAGCATCCAAAGAACGTGACAGAGATTCGTAGTTTTCTGGGATTAGCAGGATATTATCGACGGTTTGTCAAAGACTTTTCGTTATTGGCTTCATCTTTGACTAAATTGACTCAGAAAGGGGTAAAATTTGAATGGAGTGAAGAATGCGAGGAAGAATTTCAAGAATTGAAAAGACGACTCGTTTCAGCTCCTATTCTTGCTTTGCCAGACCCAGCGATTGGAGAATTTACCATTTATAGCGACGCCTCGAGACAAGGATTAGGATGCGTTCTCATGCAAGAAGGAAAGGTTATTGCCTACGCTTCAAGGCAATTGAAGAAGAACGAAGAAAATTATCCTACACATGATTTAGAGTTGGCTGCAATCGTCTTTGCATTGAAGATATGGAGGCACTATCTGTATGGTGCAACTTGTCGGGTTTTCACTGATCACAAGAGCTTAAAGTATATCACCACGCAAAAGGAGCTCAACCTCAGGCAAAGGCGATGGATGGAGTTGATTAGTGACTATGACTTAGTCTCCGATTATCATCCTGGCAAGGCGAACGTTGTTGCAAATGCTCTGAGTAGAAAGTCTTCTACCTCACTTGCTTCAATTCAATCTTTTTATCTTCCTATGTTGGAGCAATTTAAATCTTTACACATATCGCTCGATTGAGTCTAATGATTCTGCCTTAATCGCCAAATTCGAGGTTAGACCTACCTTGTTCGAGAAAATTCGAGAAAGACAATCACACGATGTTTATTTACAACAGAAGATGGCGAAGCTAAATCAAGGAAAAGAAACAGAATATCAAATTCGGGATGATGGACTTCTTACTTTTAAAAATCGTGTTTGTGTTCCATCAGAACTTGATGTTCGTAGAGCTATTCTTGAGGAAGCCCATTCTTTAGCCTATGCTATGCATCCTGGTAGTACCAAAATGTATAGAACACTTCGGGAGCATTATTGGTGGCCAGGTATGAAACGGGACACTACTACATTTGTATCAAAGTGCTTATCATGCCAACAGATTAAAGCGGAACACCAAAAACCAGCCGGCATGCTTCAACCACTACCTATTCCTGAGTGGAAATGGGAAAACGTCACAATGGATTTTGTTTCTGGTTTACCTCGAACCCAAAAGGGTCATGACTCAATTTGGGTCATTGTCGATCGTCTGACGAAATCGGCACATTTCCTTCCAGTGCATACCAACGAATCTTTAGAGAAACTTGTCAAGTTATATGTCGATGAGATCGTGAGATTGCACGGAGTACCAGTGTCAATCATATCTGACCGTGATCCAAGATTCACTTCCCGTTTTTGGCCTAGTCTGCAGAAAGCGCTAGGTACAAAATTACTATTCAGTACCTCGTTTCATCCGCAGACTGATGGACAGTCAGAGAGAACTATACAGACACTAGAAGACATGTTACGTGCAGTGGTGCTGAATTTGGGAGGTAGCTGGGATAAGTACGTGACTTTGGTGGAGTTCACTTATAACAACAGTTATCATTCAAGCATTGGAATGCCCCCGTACGAAGCTCTGTATGGCCGAAAGTGTCGAACACCACTCTTTTGGGATGAGGTTGGCGAGAGAAAAATCGAACAAGTAGAGCTTATCGAAGATGCGAAGGCAAAAATACAACTTATTCGAGACAGACTTAAGGCAGCGCAAGATCGACAGAAAAGCTACGCAGATAATAGGAGGCGCGATTTGGAGTTTAATGAAGGAGATAAAGTTTTTCTGAAAGTTTCTCCATGGAAGGGCGTGTTGCGATTCCGCCGTCGAGGAAAATTGAGTCCAAGGTATATTGGCCCGTTTACGATCGTGCAAAGGATTGGTCGTGTCGCGTATCGACTTGAGCTACCATCGGAATTGTCGAAGATTCACGATGTCTTCCATGTCTCTATGCTTAGAAAATATGAACCAGATCCTTCGCACGTGCTCAAAGATCCCCCAGTTGCATTAAAGGAAAATCTATTGTACGAAGTACAACCTGTTCAAATTGTAGATCGCCGAGAGAAAATGCTTCGTAACAAATCCATTCCTATTGTGAGAATTCTATGGAGAAGTGATCAAATTGAAGAAGAAACATGGGAACCAGAGTCAGTCATGCGTCAACACCATCCAAATCTCTTTTCATCTCTAGGTACGTTTATGTTTCGAGGACGAAACTTTTTAGAGGAGGGGATACTTTATAATATCTTAGCTCAACTAGATTTATTTTAGAAAGCCCAAAACCTATTTATTTATTTTTATAGCCCAAAAGGCCAGCCCAATTAAGCCCAACTAGATTTTTTTAGAAAGTCCAAAACCTATTTATTTATTTTTATAGCCCAAAAGGCCAGCCCAATTAAGCCCAACTAGATTTTTTTAGAAAGCCCAAACTTATTTATTTATTTATTTTGTGGCCCAAAGTTTCAGCCCACTTAAATGGCATGATATAATTAGTAAGGCTAAAGTTAAAAAAAAAAGAGAGAGAAGAACGGGAGAAGAAAAGCAAAAGAGGGGAAAGAAAAGAGTGAAGAGGAGAAACCCTTGTTGATCAAATTCTCCCTTACAACCCTCATCCTAGGTGGTTTCTAAGTTGTTTTGAGGTAAGTGGTGTGTGAATTAAGCTTCCTTCTTCCATGATTTTGTAATTTTGTGGGGTTTTTCTTTTTGGTATGTGGGTAATTTGCAGACTATTCGAACTGATTTTGACATAGCTATTACCCTTGAAAGTTTGCAAACATAATTTCTGTACGTAGCTGAACTCGTTAGCTTTCCGTAGCCACTTGAAACGCCTCAATCCGATTATTCTACAATTAGTTATGATTTTTCTCGTAAACTGCCGCTAGCTGGAAATTTTCAGAATTTTTATGTCGAATTCAAACTTATTTTTTTATCGTTTCGTTTAGTTAATGTATTGAAAAGGTTATATGGGATTGGGAACTGATGTTAAGGAGTTACATGTCATTTTTATTTAATATCGACTCGTTCGAACTCGATTAGGATTTGTTTTTAACAATGAAAGGGATGTTACCGCTAATAGTTAGTTATATTTAATTTGTCTTTAATTGCTCATCTCCTTTCTAGGTAAAGAACCATCGACGAAGGGCAAGAGACCAACTTCAGAATCCA
The DNA here is from genome assembly GCA_023678885.1 of Pogostemon cablin. Classification (NCBI taxonomy): domain Eukaryota; kingdom Viridiplantae; phylum Streptophyta; class Magnoliopsida; order Lamiales; family Lamiaceae; genus Pogostemon; species Pogostemon cablin. Next base: position 1,962,815 of record CM043006.1, read on the forward strand.
GAGAGAGTTAATCACTTCCTTGTGAGTTGATAATTCGGGAACGCCTTCTCTTGTGGGAAGTGTGGACCCTCGATAAATGTGCATTTATTTTAGTTTTAGTTAATTGAAAAGAAAATTATTTGGTATTATGTTATGTGGTAAAGAGCCTGATTGGCTCGATTGCTCTGGTTAGAGTCATGTTAGCCATTTTATGAGTATTATTGATTTCTGGTTATTCTTGTTTGCCAATTAAGACTCTAACTTGAGTCGTTATTAATCTTATGATGCACATGCATATGTATGCCTGGTACCAAGGTTAAGTAGCCCGAATTGGTCACGGTTCGGGTGAGTTGGAGCGACATTGATTAAGTAGCCCGAATTGTCGCGGTTCGGGTGAGTTAGAGTGACAACCAAGTTGCCCGTGATTGGTAAACCTGGGTGAGTTAGATCTAACGGGGCACCTGTCCATTTGCCAAATACTGATACTCTGGAGGGTGATCGTTAGATGGATCAGTCTATTATAGGCTCAGTCAACGTCACCGGTGTGGGACATGCATGTCATATATGTTTATATGTTTGATCATTTCAAGTATTCACGTCGATATTGAATTGTGAACTTTAGCACTTGGCGTATTGAGAAAGAATATTAATGTTCATTTTATCTAGAGTAACGGTGGGCTTGGACTGTCTCTCGACGGAGAGCTCAGTTCGAGGAGGATATTGACTACCCACGCGTCTTTTATGTGATAACATGTTGTTTGAACTAATTGTGTTATTCGTAAATGTGCACTAAGGTTTTTATTTTCATTAATATGTATACTGAGTGAGAAATAGTTATTGTGGGACGAAATGTGGGATTTTATGTTATGAACCGCGAGTGGAATACATGCTTCGTATAAGGGTCGGGGTGACCGGCTTATCACCTCACTGAGCTAGTGGTTTTGCTCACCCCCATCATTCTTTCCTTTTCAGGCTGTTGATATCGTTTTGGTTGGAGGTTTGCCTATCGTTTGCTCGTCATCCAATCCGTGTTTTGGGTACTTTCTCTTTTATGTAAATTGACGGATTCATTGGCGAGATTGTATAGTTTATATTTGGTGACCCCCTTGATGTTCTTTTTGTACCTTCGCGATGTTATATCGTTCATGTATATTTTCTTTAAACTAAGTTACACCGTTGTATTTTGTACCTTTGTAAATCCTTGTTGATACTTTATGAGATGATGTCCTCGGGTTGTACCCGTTGTTATCAGTTGTTCAGTTCTACAGGTACTTGATAGCAAGCCTTACGTTTTCTATAAACTTTGTGGAGTGGAGTGCACCCATTCTGCGAAATTTATGGTTAACGTGGTAACGTGGCGGTTGTCGAGTTCTGTCTGGGGTCGGGGCGTGACAACTTCACTATGAATATCCCAAAGCGCTTCTACCATGAGTGCCTTATTCCAAATCGAAACATCTTTCAACCCTAATCCTCCATTGTGTTTGGGTTGAGTGACGTCCTTCTAAGACACTGCACTCGCTTTTGAACCCCACAGGTATCTCCTGATCTGTCCTTCAATCTTTTTAATGACAATATTAGGAATTTTCACCATAGCACACCAAAATGACAAGATACCATATATACCCGAAGTGATGAGCTCAAGTTTGCTAGTAAAAGAGAGTAGTTTTGAAGACCATTTTTGAATCATGTTATTGATATCATTCAATAATGGAGCAAAATCTTCAATTCCAATTAGTTTGCCACATACAGGAATTCCCATGTACTTGAGCGGAAGCGTACCTCGTGGATATGGCAAGATAGTCGTGATTCGAGCTGCTATTCTGTCTATCATTCCAGCAATGAAGATGTTGTATTTGAAGGGGTTTACTGATAATTCAGACAACTTTTCAAACTGCTCCAATGTATGTTTAGTGCTCTTAGCTGTTTTTGTATCACCATATCCCATAATCTGGAGGTCGTCTGCAAATATCAGATGAGAGACTTCGACTCTTTTACATAATCTAGAGTGGAATTTGAAGTCTTTCTTCCTTATTTCATCATTCAGTAGCCTACTATAGTATTCCATGAATACCACAGAGGATAGAGGATATAGGATCGCCCTGCCGTAGTCCTCGTTGACCTTGAAAGAATCCCTCAAGCTGTCCATTAATCAGTGGGGAGTATGTCGGGGTAGTAACACACTGTCTCAGCCATTTGCAGAAGGTGTCAAGAAAGCTTAGTCCATGTAGCATGTCAAAGAGAAAGCTCCAGCTCACGGAGTCGTATGCTTTAGAAATGTCTACTTTGATTGCAAATTTAGGTAATGTATTTCGAGATCCACGACCATATCCTCAGAAGATCTCCTCTGCAAGTAAGACACAATCTCGCATCTTCCGGCCCTTCACGAAACCAAACTGAGCTGGGTCAACCAAGTATTAAGTATATCAATTGCAGCTTAAGCAAGCGAGCAAGTGAATATCGAACCCAAAGGACGGCGTATTATCAATTTAAATATTTACTAAATTAATTAAGACAAGGCAATAAAAGTGAAGGTTTAATTATTAATCTACTAACAATTAAATTAAATAACAAATAAAATAAAAGATCACTCGAAGAATACGAAAGTGGATCAAGTAGGAGAATAGGTAGCTCTAGGATAATCCAGTTTCACTCATTAATTTCCCTTCCGTGTGTTGATGTCCGACTCTGCCTTGTGGAATATGAACGCATCACTAAACCATGCATATCTACTCTATAGGCACAAGTAAAGATGCGTATAACACGTGTGAATAACCTTGGAGCAAGAGATAATTCCACCCTCCTTTCTAGGTACTATTAGTATCAATTATTTCCCTGGCCAATTGGTACTCTTACCCGATATGATCTCCCTTTATAGGTACTATGAAATTATCATCTTTATCCTACTTAATAACCCGAATTCAATTCAATTAATAAATATTCATATATGATAGTTCTAATGAATCTTCGGAGTCCCCTCACTTAGAATCATAACAGGGAATCCTGTTCATCGGTGAACGCACTCAATCTACAACCAAGATATATATTCAGACTCTATATACCAATTCAAGATGCACAAAATGACCGTGAATATGAATTAAGAAAGCATAATCATATATAAAATAAATCCACAAGTAGTGTTGTACGGAGTTCACACACGAAAGTTCAATTAATTCGTAAAACTTCACAACCCTATTTCTACCAAAAAGGCTCTAGCCCATGATATTACGAAGAACAATCGTGGGTGTTGGATAGACCTTACCCGAATGTCTGGAAAATTACAAGATAAATTAGGAAACAATAAAATCCCTAGATGTGGTGTCGTCGCGTCCTTCTCCGTTTGAATCCTCCTCTTGGTTCCCTCTTGATTCCACAACGAATCTTCAAAGTGATGGATGGATGGAGGAAGGGAAGTGGATGATGGTTTGGGGGTGTTCCCTCCTTATGGGGTGTGGTATGGTTGTGGCCTCTCTTATGGCTCTCTTGTTATTTTTCTTCTTCTAATGGTGTGATCTACACCCCCTTTTATACTTGTAAACTCTCCTTATAGGCCTTGGAATGGGCTTCTTGAGTGATCACACGCATTGAGGGTGTAAAAATATGGATATGGTAAGTTTCTGAACGTGAATTCGAACACGAAGCTAGGTAGAATTCACCTCCCCTGGTCGAATTGCAGGTCGAATCACCCTACTGGAAGCTTCAGACACCGGATTCGAGCTTCAGGTGATGGATTCGACCAGCACAGCAGGTCGAATTGAGGTGTCGTGGTCGAATTGCTTCTTTTGCCGTCCAAATACGACCAGGATTCAACCACATGGTCAGGTCGAATTCAAATGTTGGGGTTGAATTGTCTTGCGCAGTCTCACCGTTTCGCGTATAACTTCCATATCCGAGCTCCAATTTGAGTAATTCTTGGGTTGGCGTGATCCGCTCTTCCTTGGATTTATATCCATATAAAGAACATAATAAAACTCCAAGATTTGAATGTGTAACAAGCCACGAAAATTAGAACAACAATTCTGTTCGGCACAGCTCGCGCGACATCACCATTTCGATCATAACTTCCTCATTTGGAATCCAATTGATGTGTTCTTTATGCCAAATCAACCCTCATTTCAGTGGCTTTCCAATCATGTATCATACGAACAGTTTTGATCTCAAAAACAATATAGAAAAATTATGAAAGTTGGATGTGTGTTTTCAGCATTCTTGCACAAATTGCACCTTTTCTCCAACTTTGCACTTTTCGTTCTTTTTCCACCTAAAACACAATAAAACACCTCAAGTGCAACTTTTTCTCAAATACAATGAATATAAGACACTTGTGCTAATATATAACAAGAATTTTCATCAAAAGGTGTTAATTTGGACACTCAAACACGCTAATTTCCACTCTCATCAATCCCCCAAACTTACTCGTTACTCGTCCTGAGGCAACAAAACAAAAATAAAGTGAGTGAGATTAAGAAAATTAGCGGGGAAACAAGGACTATGACCAATACCCCATTCAAAATACAATTGTCATCAACTTAAGTCATACAACTCTCATTACATGTAATAATCAATTCGTAGCATAAAAGTTAAGACAATCACCACCAATTCAAATTCTCCATTGACATGCTCTCACGGGAAGTATATATCACTCGCACTCAAGTGTAAAATATGTACACTTATGGGTTATGGTGTTTACACTCAGATTCAATTCAAGTGCATGCGTAACCATAAGCTTGCCAAATGTCTCAAACTCTCCACCACTAAAAGTATGATTCGACAATAGGATCAAAAAGGACTTTTGTTTGGACGTAATATTGGCTCTTTGGTTAAGGTAGAAAATATTTGGATAAAGTGACTTAATTAGTAAATAATTAAAACCGGAAATCTTTTGTACTGCAGATTTTTACACTTCAAGGCTATCCAACTTCATGCTCTTCTAATTTTCTTTTCACTCCTTTCCTTCAAGCTCAACATACTTTTTCTTTCCTTCTTTTTTTTTACTCGAGGTACCAATTTTGGGCACTACCTATAATATCTCAGGATACCAGTTTCGGGCACTACCCCTAAGCAACTTATTTTTAAGCTCATATTTTTTTAGCTCATAATCACTTGTACAGCTCCAAATATTTTTTTCCTTCCAAACTCCATGAAAATCAATTCACACACTTTGACAATATTTAATTCTCCACTAAATATAGGAATTTCAAGCTCAAATAGGATATCAAAGTGGCTATCTTCATAGGTTACCAAAGAAATAAGGCTTTCAGGCTCAAAAGGGCTAACTATGGATATATAATTATTTGGTAGGAAATTATTTGGCAAAGTGACTGATGAATTCAAGGATGGCCTAAAATCATCTCCCATCATCTAACACACATGTAGTTTCAAGTAAGAGAAGAGGCATGTTCTAGAATACACACACAAGAACGATACTCACCAGAAAAGAAATATCATGTGATTAGGTAACATTATCAACGAGGCTCAAAATCTCACATGGGTTTTTAACAAGTAACATAGCACTTTTCATGGTAAGCAATATCCCACAAGTACACATAAAACTTCATATCATAATATAACTCAAGTACACTTCCTTCATCAATTTCAAGAGCATATGAATTTTAGGCACAATTTAAAACAATATAAGCTCACATGGACCACCAAAAATATAAACTCAATCCTTTCACTCCCTGAATTAAAAGCAAACATAAAATTTAGAAAAAGGAAATGAGTGCACCTGATTTCTCCTTCAAAACGCACGAGCTCCTCGAGTCAAAGCCTCAATGTAGAACTTGTCTTGCCACTCTAGTACCTTTCTCTATCATCAAAGCTCAAACACTCATCATCACAGGATTCATCAATAATAAAATAGGAGAACTATAAGAAAGAATTAATTGACCTAATCGACTCCACACACTAGAAACACCACTGAACACTAGGCAAATTACAAAATCAACACATCAAAACCGATTAAAGTTTCAATATACCGCAAAAAATCAACTCCCCTAGCAAACATTACAAAGAAAAGATTATCATATCGGGTTAGAGTACCAATTGACCTGGGAAATAATTGATACTGATAATACCTAGAAAGCGGGGTGAAATTATATTTCTTGCTCTGAGGTTATTCACATGTGTGACACGCATGTTTACTTGTGTCTATAGAGTAGATATGCATGGTTTAGTGATACGTCCATATTCCACAAGGGAGAATTGGACATAACATATGGAAGGGAAATTAATGAGTAAAACTGGATTATCATAGGGCTACCTATTCTCTCTCTTGAGTCACTTTCGTAATTCTTCTAATGTTTATTTTATTTTAATTGTTATTTTATATTTTGTTAGTAGATTAATAATTCAAACCTCAATCTTAATTGCCGTCTTGTCTTAATTAATTTAGATAATAATTAAATTGATAATACGCCGTCCTTTGGGTTCGATATTCACTTGGTCGCTTGCTTAAGCTGCAACTGATATCCTTAATACTTGGGGATTAATTTTGCGTGCAAAGAAAATGCGCATCAGATGGATACATTGATGTGAATTGTTTTGTGTTGATGATTATTCGTGTTATGTATGTACTCTTGTTTTGATGCATGTTGGTTTGTTAATGATGAGCATGTCCTATTTTTACTGATAGTTCATGAAAAGATTGATGTTAATTGCATGCTTTAAAGAGTGCTTAGGATTCTATTACCCATGTGAGAATTTGCGCCTATTGGTCATGTTATAAGCATGATAGTTTATTCTTGAGAGTCGTTTGTATACTCGTATTCTAGAACTTGATTTGGAGCCTTGTTTGAAATTTATAATTGATAAATACTAGGAAATAATTTTAGGCCATTATTGATAATTGAGCCACATAGCCAAATTTTTCCTACCTTGTTATATGATTATCATTGGAAGCCCTATTGAGCCGTTAAAAACTTTTTTCTTTGGCAAGCCTATGATCGAAGCCTTTATTCCCTTAATTTAGCTTAAAATACCCTATTTACTGGTTGAGAGTTAAGGTGAATATGCGCTAAGTGATGAAATCAAAGAGGGAAAGAAAACATTTCCAAGTGAAGAGTTCAAAAGATGGTGGTTAAATCTTGTTTAGGGGTAATGCCTGAAACTGGTACCCAGACTGCTTAGAAGGGTAGTGCCCGAAATCGGTACCCTTGTGCTTTGAAGAAAGAAGATGTTGATTCCAAATAAAGGAAGGAGTCGATGAATTACAAGGGTCATGAGAATGATGATGGAGCAAGGAAATTAAGCTGTTTGATGAAAAACAAAACTCCAAGGAAATTCTCTGCTAGTGAATTAGTCATTTTTAACCAAATTCTCCTACCTATTCCAAAGAGCCAATATTACAACCCATAAGTCAAGTCCTTTGTGATCCTAGTATTGAAACGATTATAGATTGATTTTTTAGACCCTTGTCAAGCTTATGGTTATGTAAGTATATGAATTGAATTTGAGTGTATATACTAACCCGTAAAGTGTAGATCTTTTACACTTGAGAGAGAGCGAGCAAACACTTACCCATGAGTTAGATGACGTAGCACTCATAGAAGTATTGTGATTAATGGATGTTTTGCATGAAATAAGGGTATGATGGATTTCATGTTTTGATTTGATACAATTGCATGTGTTAGAAAAGGTTGTGCTTGTTATGAGGATCTTGTGAATGGCAGTCTCTTTCCTTTGTTTTGAATTCGTTGCCTCGGGACAAGCAACATGTAAGTTTGAAGGTTTGATGAGAGTGTAAATTCACGTGTTTTGGGCTCGGATTTGTGTAGAAGTTGAGAACAATTTGGTCTATTATCAAGACAAATCTGGTTGTTTATAGAAAATTTATGAATCAGACTCTACTGAGGCTTTTTGAGCGTATTTTTATAGGAAAATAGGTCTTAAGGGCTCGAAATTGGAAAACACGTCTTTTGAGATGTTATTCGAAGGTTGTTCGATCTCAAAGGCTTGTTCGACCATTGTCAGTTTGGTCGAACAAGGGAGCCAAGTCGAGCTAAATGCGCAAACACTTACAGTAGCCTTGCTCAACCAAGAGAAGTTGTTTGACCAGAATCGTCATGGTCAAACGATGAAGGTCGAACAAAATGTGCAAACCTTAGAGAGAGATTGCTCGACCAGCGACTAGGACACTTTGCTCGACCAATGGAGGTCTGGTCGAACGGAATTTCACTGGTGCTATTTTTGGTAATTCCGGGTTTCTTTTACCAAATTTGACGTGTGCCTTAAGTAAAAGCACATCAAAGGTCCGTGAGGAGACCTTTACAGGTATAAAAAGGGATGTAGAGCACATGAAGAAGAAAGTTAGATTCCACATCCATCCTACACCTTATCCAAACCCTAACTCCAACCTACGGAGCTTTGGAGAGAGGTTCGTCTATTGAACCAAGTAAGAACCAAGTGAAGATTCAAGACGGAGAGAGTCGCGACGGTGCCCACATCTAGGGTTTACTTCGCTTCTTAATTTATCTTGTAATTTCAAGACTATGGGTAAGATCCTACCAATCACCATGATTGTTCCTAGATCAATCATGGGCTAGAACCGCTTCGGTAGTTCTAGGGTTATGAAGGTTTTATGAGTTGATTTATTTTCCATGTGTAAACTCCGTACAACACTACTTGTGGTTTATTTTATATAAGACTATGCTTTTTGAATTCATACTCACAGTTGTTTTGTGCATCATTAACTGTTATGTAGAGTCTGAATACATTTCTTGGTTATTGATTGAGTGTGTTCACTGCTGAGTAGGATTACATGTTATAATTCTAAGTGAATGGATTCTGAAGTCTTATTAGAACAATCTTATATAAATACTTGTTAATTGAATACTATTCGGGTTAATAAGTAGTATAAAGAGTATAACTTCATAGTACCTATAAAGGGAGATCATATCGGGTTAGAGTACTTAGTGCACGGGAAATAATTGATACTGATTGTACCTAAAAAGGGGGTGAATTATATCTCTTGCTCTGAGGAAATCCACACGTGTCATACGCTTGTTTGTTTGTGTTATAAACATGTCACACGTTATTTTAATTATTCTTTACTTAGTTACTTAATCTTCACAATCATATTTCCACAATAGTCTTAATAAATTAGAACTTAATTAAATTAATAATAATTTGTCCCTTGGGTTCGATAATCACTTGGTTGCCTATCAAAACTACAATTGATATCCTTCATACTTGGGGATTAATTTTTTATGTTGAGAAAACACTCATCAAAGCGCACACGAAGACTTACATAACAACATCGCTTACATGCTGCAATTATGGAGGCAAGTCAAGAACATTGGTGAAGGGATCACCGACTATTGGGCTTGCTTGAAGCTGATTGATGATCGTTGTCATTTTCACTAGATTTTAGTGTCTTTACTTGTGGATTTTAAATGTTTTTATCCGTATTTGTGTAACTTTGGTGGAATTTTATGTTAATAGAGAGAAGCATGGTATGGATTGAAAAAAGTATGTAAATGAGCTTAAATGTATTTAAAATTGGTTAAAAATGGAGAAAATTGAATCGGCAGCTTAACGGAGACAGAAGAACAGGGCACGCTCAGACACGCACCGTGTGCGGAACACGGGCCTCTCCGAGGTGGCTATGTTCGAGCTTCAAAAGAAATGACACACCCAGGAGAAGGCCGTGTTCCGGCGCACGATCCGTGCGTACGCGCACGCCTCGTGTGAAGAACACGGGCCTGTTCGAGAAGGTCGTGTGCAGTCGTTAGAAAATGCTACACGCCCAGGGGAGAGGCCATGTACTGCTACACGAGCCGTGTCCGGAAACACGCAGAACACGCCGAACTATGTGTACACTACATGAGTCGTGTGCTGCTACACGAACCATGTAGGAATCCAGAGTTAAATATTGGAATGTTCTAGAAGGTTCCAAGGGGTATAAAACCCAATTGAGTGCGAAAATTAGAGGAGAATCACATTTTGGAGCAGTTTCTAAGATCTAACACACACTATCACACCATACCTTCACAAACACATTAAAAATCCATCCATCTTCCATTCTTTTCATCCATTCAATCCTTTGGTTCTCCCTAAATTCATCCATCACTCCACAATTCCATCAATTTGAGAAGTGAAGATCATCATAGATTGAAGAATTGAGCATGTTGGAAGGAAGGAAGGCCATCTTCACAAAAGGGAAGCCGATCTACTCTTCAATTGCTATTTTTCTTCATATTTTGGCTCAAATGGAGCAAGCCATTGGTTGTATTGATTTGAACATGATGTGTAGTGGCTAGTCCTATAGTAGGACTAATCATATGATTGGTGATGAGTGTTTAAATTCACTAATTTCGAGCTCGGATTCGTGTACTTATAGTGTGTTAGATAGTTGTAATTTGATATGAATCGATATACATGGTGGAAAGTCATGAATCAGGTGTCTACAAGGCTATTTGAGTTGATTTTTGAAAGAAAACGAATTGGAAGTGATCGGATCCGGAAAAAGGGAAATTCAGAGGAGGATTCGACCAAGCAGATGCTGAATCCGACCAAGAAGAAAGTCGTTCGACCAACATCTTTGGTCGAACTGTTAGAGAAGAAGTGTTGTTCGACCACGATCAAGCCATTCAACCAAGCCATTTGGTCGAACCATGGTCGAACCAGAAGCCTAAAGAGACGCACCTACAGTTCAACCAGAAAGTTTATGATTTGACCAGGATTCAGGTCGAATCCGAGACCCGCAACTGATGTACAGGTCGATTCGACCAGGAGTTCGACCAGAGGGAATCGATTCGACCTGGGCTGTTGGTCGAACTGACGTGCTGAAACTTACCATATAAGTATTTTTACACCTTTAATGCATGTGTTCGTTCAAGAAGTCCATCCAAGACCCGAAAGGAGAGTTCACAAGTATAAAAGAAGAGATTTCGTAGGAAATCAAACATCATTCATCATCCATCCACCACTGAAATCCTACCATCATCTGAAGGAGTTGTGAAGAGAAGTTCCTAGATCAATCATGGGCTGGAGCCACTCCGGTAGTTCCAGGGTTATGAAAATTTTATGAGTTAATTGAATTTCCATGTGTAAACTCCGTACAACACTACTTGTGGTTTATTTTATATAAGATTGTGCCTTTTTGATTCATACTCACGGTTGTTTTGTGCATCATTAACTGTTATGTAGAGTCTGAATACATATCTTGGTTATTGATTGAGTGAGTTCACTGCTGAGCATGATTACATGTTATAATTCTAAGTGAAGGGATTTCGAAGTTTTATTAGAACTATCTTATATAAATACTTGTTAATTGAATATTATTCGGGTTAATAAGTAGGATAAAGAATATAATGTCATAGTACCTATAAAGGGAGATCATATCGGGTTAGAGTACTAAGTGCAAGGAAAATAATTGATACTGATAGTACCTAGAAAGGGGGTGAATTATATCTCTTGGTCCAAAGAAATTCACATGTGTCATACGCTTATTTCCTTGTATCTATAGAGTAAACTAGTTTAGTGATGCGTCCATAAGCCACAAGGCAGAGTCGGACATCAACACATGGAAAGGAAATTAATAAGTAAAACTGGATGACCCGAATAACTACCTAATTTCTTACTTGATCGCAACCGTATTTTCCTTATTGCTTATTTATTTAATTCGCTATTTAAGGTATTTGATTCTTAGATCAAAACTATTCAAAACCAATCTTCTAACATAGTGTTAGTTAGCTAGAAAATAATTGAATTGATAATAATCCGTCTTTCGGGTTCGATAATCACTTGGTTGCCCATCGAAACTACAATTGATATCCTTACTATTGGGGATTAATTTTGTGTGTTGAGAAAACTCTCATCAAGTTCTTGGCGCCGTTGCGCGGGGACGGCATTAATTATTAGTTGATTATTTCTAGCTTAATTGAGATTATATTATTCTTATCTTTAATTTCTAACACTTATTTTTCTTAGGTATATGCTCACTAGATCAAAGACAGGTGAATTAGCACATTATAATCCAGAGATCGGAGCATCGTCGAGGAAGAAAAAGAAGAAGAACAACAAGAACAAGAACGTGGACCCAACTAAGGCTCTTAACTTAGGAGTTGAAGTCGACGTGCTGAATTCGTAAACGATTGAAGCTGCAACCGAAGTTAATTTGGAAGTAGAAGCAATCAACATGGCAGCGGATTCTGATACACTTGCCATCCGGGAAGTCTTTAAGAACAACGGAACTGGTGGCCGTGTCACTTACCCATAGTTATTCAGCACAAAGCTTTTTGGGCATTGAGGAGTTTGAAATTGTCTTTAAAGGATCAAAAGGAGTTGAGGATAACTCATATTAATCAATTGGATGAGTTCAGGAATCGAGCTTACATGAACTCGGAGATCTACAAGGAGAGAATGAAGAAATGGCATGATTCAAAGATCTCATACAATGAGTTCAAGCAAGGTGTTCGTTTTTTAGCTTGAAGTGTGCAGGGATGAAGAAAATTCAACTTTGGAGCTTCAGGTGTCTGATTCAACTAGAGGTGCAGGTAGAACTGAGGGGCTTAAGTCAAACTGATGATCAGAGAATTCGTTACAGGTCGATTCGACATACATGGGTTAGTTCGACCAAGCTAGAGGTCGAACTTGAAGTCGAACTAGATATCAGAGAAGTTTGTACAGGCCGATTCGACTAAGATGGGATTGGTTCGACCAAAGGGGTAAGTCGAACCAAGGTCGAATCGCGGACCAGAAAGTTTTGAACAGAGGAGTTCAACCATGATAGAGTGGTTCGACCAAGGCATTTGGTCGAATCCAGGTCGAACAGAGGCGCAGAAGGTCTCCAGAAACACGATTCGACCACATCAATCCAGTTTGACCACTATAGCAGGTCGAATCGTACCAGGTAAGTCAGTTTGTAATCCCATTTTTCAAACCCATTCGATCACTTTGTACACCACCTTCACTTGAATTCGCTCCGAATCGAAAGCCCTTGCTTCTAAACTTCGATTCCGCATGATTTCGTTCATATTAACCCATATTCCACACTCCTTCCACTCAATTCGTCGCGTTTTATGAAGGATTGTCACACTTGTTTATTCTTTAGCCATGGCCGGTTCAAAAGGTACGTTTTCTCGACTCTATTACCCTAGGATTGAAGTTCTAATTGTTGATTACAAGTGGGTAAGCTGATTGAACAAGTTTCTATAGGAATTCATTGTGGAATTTGAATTTTTATGTACAATTGCATATGAGCAATTGATGGGTTCATTTTGATTGTTTTATTATTGTCAAACCTTGATGTTTATGTAAATGTGGGAGTAATTGAAGAGTGTGAGATGAAGCATGTTGGATTATGAGTAAATTGCTTGAGTTTGAGTTGTTATTTATGTTGGATTGTGAGTAATTTGAGTAGTAATGCATGCTTGTGGTTAATGAAATCGTTGGTCGTTCTTATTGCATACTTGATGTTGGAATGGAGTTGAGTAAGCATGTGAATTGAATTATTGAATTATGAGGATGGAATATGCTTATGTGGAGTGACTATACATTGAAAAACTTGAAGTCTTGAGTAGGGTTGAATGCTAGTTGATTATGGATTAGCTTGGTTTGCTTTTCTTGTTGGTTGGTTTTGAAGTATTATTATCAGGAAAAGGAAAGAAAGCCGAGGTTCGTTCCAAAAAGAGGCAAGATAGGCTGTCTCGTGAAGAAGCAGTGACAAAGAAGTTAAGGCTTCAAGAGAGGTTGCCTATGAACTTTAAGATTCAGATGAATGATTGGGAAGAGATCAAGGACAAATGGGGTGATATGTCGGATAAGATTGCTAGAACAAGGTATCAGGATGATGAGGCGATGGATACAATGCACATCCGAGATGATATCCAGTGGATGTTTGATCAAGTGGGGATTCATTGCTTTATGGAGTTGAAGAAGCCGAGATACTTCCATGTGATTGCTGAGGTGCTATTTCGATGACTGTTAAGAAGGGTTCGAGCCATCTTCCGTATGAGTGTACATTCCACCTTGAAGGTGAGAGAGGATGTGGTCGGCTGAGGAGTTCAATGCACTGTTTCAGACTCCGAAAGGGATCTCGACGAATGAGAATGGATTTTTTAATGCTAATAACTTCTGGAGAGATATTTCTGGGAAGGATATGGATTTCAAGACTAGTAGTGCTCGTGCTTCGTTGATTCGAAATCCGGTTCTCCGATATATGGATCAGGTATTAAGCAACACACTGTTTGCTTGATCTGAGGGGAGCTGTGTTTCGAGGGGATCTAAGCCCTTTATGTTCATGTTTCTGTTTGATGCGAGTGACTTGACTTCTATCCAAAATGAAGGCAACAAGTTGATGAACACGTTGGCGCATGATGCTCTTTCCATCACTTGCTTGACGAAAGGTGATTGGAGGACTGTAGCTCAGATGTACTCTGAGGCAATGATGGAGGAGCTTTAGAGGATTGTAGACGAGGGGCGGTTTCAGCCATATCCTCGGCAACAGCCACAACAACAGCATGAGCATGGAGCAGATCAGGTGGATCCGGAGATGGGAGATCCGCAGCCGCATGAGATGCCACCACGTCCCATTCCAGCATGGCCACAGCAGCATTGGGCTGGTCCTCATGCTTATTTTCAGGAGCAGTTTCGATTGATTCATGAGCAGTTCGCCACACTGGATGCGAACCAGTAGGAGACGAATAGGAAGCTGGAATTGACAAATACGAACTACGCAGCACTGGATGGGAGGTACAACACACTGCACAATAACTACGTGGAGATGGATAGAAGATTGGAGAGGATGTATTCTCATGAGCGTGAATTGGATAGAAAGCTGAATAATCTTCATAGAGATTTGGATCGATTGTGCTCGAAGATGAGCGACTGTGATGATGAAGAGCTTACGAGAGATGATGATGCTCCGGAGGAGTAGGTTGCATCAGGTTTTTGCTCTTTTTCTGTTTCATCTCATCTCTCTTCTCTTTTTCTCTTTATAGGATGGGTATTTGTGGTGTGAGTGGCATGTACATATATTAATTTGATACTTGATGGTGGAATTGGTTGGAAATACTTGTATGGATTGTCATGATATGTGGGTTCTTGGCATTAATATGTTGCATTCCTATTTTACATGTGTTAATTTTTATTGAGTAGAAGCATGTACAACTTGATAAGTATGTGGAGTTTGTTGCGAAATTGATTTTGATTATATGCTATGAGGAGTACCTAGGATTCTATTTACCCATGTGAGAATTTGAGCCGTACGAATCATGTTAGTTCATGATAGTTTATTCTTGAAGGAATCATTCATATGACGGTATTCTAGAACTTGGCTTGGAGTCTTGTGTGAAACTTATGATTGATGAATTGCTAGGACATGATCTTAGGCCAGTTATTGTTTATTCGAGTCACTTAGCCAAAATTTTACCTCATCTGTTAATATATGTATCATTGTAAGCCCTTTTGAGCCTTAAAAAGCGTTTTTCTTTGGAAAGCCTTGATAGAAAAGCCTTATTAAACCTTTACTTGAGCCTTGTTGGATATCCTATTCATTAGTAGAGAGTTGAGGTAAATAAGTATTTGTAAGAATGAAAAAGGTAGAAGCTTGGTTGAGAAGTATGAAAAAGGAAGAAGTTGGATAAATCTTGTTTAAGGGTAGTGCCTGACACTGGTACCCCGACTGCTTAGAAGGGTAGTGCCCGAAATTGGTACCCTTGCTCATTGAAGAAAGATGATGTTGATGCTAAGGAAAAGAAGGAGAATTCAAACCATTAGGATTATGAGAAGAAGCTGGAGAAAAAAGATGAAGTTGTATGATGAAAAACAAAACTCCAAGGTAATTCTCTATTAGTGAATTAGTCACTTCACCTAAATTCTCCTACCTTTATCAAAGAGCCAACATTACAACCCGAAAACAAGTCCTTTGTGATCCTAGTAATGAATTGATTGTAAGTTAATATTTGAGACCCATGCCAAGCTTATGGTTACGCGGAAGTATGAATTGAATATGAGTGTATATATTAACCTATTGAAGTGTATATCTTTTACACTAGAGAGCGAGAGTAAATACTTATCTTGTGAGCTAGATGACTTAGTACTCCGAATTACATAATAATTGAGTGATGTTTTGCATGAATGATATATATGATGTGAGTGATACTTGTTTTCTATTGATGAAATTGCTTGTGTGAATATGAATTGGATTGAATGTGGTAGCTGAGTGAATATTACACTACTCTATGGTTTTGATTGCGTTGCCTCGGGACGAGCATCATGAAAGTTTGGGGGTTTGATGAGTGTGTAAATTCACTAGTTTTGAGCCTGGATTCGTGTACTTATGGTGTGCTAGGTGGTTGTAATTCGATATGAATCGATATACATGGTGGAAAGTCACGAATCAGGTGTCTACAAGGCAGTTTGAGTTGATTTTCGAAGGAAAAAGAGTTGGAAGTGATCGGATCCAGAAAAAGGGAAATTCAGATGAGGATTCGACCAAGCAGGCGCTAAATTCGACCAAGAAGGAAGTCGTTCGACCAACATTTTTGGTCAAACTGTTCGAGAAGAAGTGCCGTTCGACCACGATCGTGACGTTCGACCAGAAAGTTTGAGATTCGACTAGGATTCTGGTCGAATCCGAGACCCGTAACCGATGTACAAGTCGATTCGACCAGGAGTTCGACCAGAGGGAATCGATTCTACCTGGGCTGTTGGTCGAACTGACGTGCGGAAACTTACCATATACGTATTTTTACACCTTTAATGCGTGTGTTAGCTCTAGAAGCCCATCCAAGGCCCGTAAGGAGAGTTTACAGGTATAAAAGAAGAGCTTTCACAGGACATCAAACATCATTCATCATCCATCCACCACCGAAACCCTACCATCGTCCGAAGAAGTCGTGAAAAGAGGTTCGTCTGGTGAGTCAAGTAAGATAATACCAATTAACCATGATTGTTCCTAGAGCAATCATGGGTTTGAGCCGCTCCGGTAGTTCAAGGGTTGTGAAAGTTTTACGAGTTAATTAAATTTCAAAGTGTAAACTCCATACAACACTACTTGTGATTTATTTTATATAAGATTGTGCCTTTTAATTCATACTCACGGTCGTTTTATGCATCATTAACTATTATGTAGAGTTTGAATACATATCTTGGTTATTGATTGAGTGCGTTCACTGCTGAGCAGGATTACATGTTATAATTCTAAGTGAAGGGATTCCGAAGTTTTATTAGAACTATCTTATATAAATACTTGTTAATTGAATATTATTCGGGTTAATAAGTAGGATAAAGAGTATAATATCATAGTACCTATAAAGGGAGATCATATCGGGTTAGAGTACTAAGTGCACGAGAAATAATTGATACTGATAGTACCTAGAAAGAGGGGTGAATTATATCTCTTGCTCCAAAGAAATTAACACGTGTCATACGCTTGTTTGCTTGTGTCTATAGAGTAAACTAGCATGGTTTAGTGATGCGTCCATAAGCCACAAGGCAGAGTCGGACATCAATATATGGAAAGGAAATTAATAAGTAAAACTGGATGACCTGAAGAACTTCCTAATTTCTTACTTGATCACAGCCGTATTTTCCTTATTGCTTATTTATTTAATTCGCTATTTATGTTAGTGTGAGGGGAGGTAAGTCATACCCTTCTTGTGCTTGGAACATTCATAGGGGAACCTTAAGAAATTGAGTGAAAAGAATCAAACTTATGATCATAGTATCTTAAGGGAATTGGGAGTAAGAACAATCCAAGGAGATTTAGACTTGTTAAAGAGTCGAGAACTGATGCGCGTTTTCTTTGCACGCAAAATTAATTCCCAAGTATGAAGGATATCAGTTGTAGCTTAAACAAGCGACTAAGTTAAATATCGAACCCAAAAGGCGGCTTATTATCAATTTAATTATTTACTAAATTAATTAAGACAAATTGGCAATAAAGGTTGTGAATTTAATTATCAACTACTAAATAGTGAATTTAATTATCAACAACTAAACAATTAATTAAAATAACAATTAAAATAAATAACACTAGAAGAATACGAAAGTGGCTCAAGAATGGAGAAGAGGTAGCTCTAGGGTAATCCAGTTTTACTATTTAACTTCCCTCTCAAGTGTAACCCGACTCTGCCTTGTAGACTATGGACGCATCATTAAACCATGCAATCTACTCTATAGGCACAAGTAAATATATGTGTAACACGTGTGAATAACCTTGGAGCAAGATATATAATTTTGCCCCCTTTCTAGGTACTATCAGTATTAATTATTTCCCGAAAGAGAGAGTCATTGCACGCGCAAAAATTTTCGGAACTGGGATTCCAAAATTTTGCTCTCTATCTTTTCCCGCAAGCATACTTGCGGCTGTCGGTGCCTCTCGCCTTTAGCCCATCGATCATCCTTAAACTTCGATCATCCTCCTTCTTCCTTCCTGTTGCCGGCGCTTCTCGCCGTCAACTACCAATCTGATCACACCGCTCTCCACGGCGGTGGTAGAGAGACATCCCTCGTTCATGCAATCCCCCTAGATTCTTCCTTTCATGGGAAATAAATCGAGGAGTAAGACGCCTACCAAGGTGCTGACGGATGTGCGTGTGGGTGATGACTCGCTCAAATCGGTGAAGGATCGTGCAAAGGAGATTGAGAGAAAGAAAACTCGCAGGGAGGAGTCTTGGTGGACATTCCATCGCTGGATGATGGAGCTGCCTTGGCGAGCTCCATAGCGGCTGACCGGACGAAGATGGAGATGGAGGCTAACGCGTGTTCCATGGCTCTCGTGGTGGCGGACACTCCTGATGTCTCCACGTCGGATAGCCCCACACGAGGACTATTAGATACGAACATGGAGGATTCAACCCCCGTTGTTCCTATTATTCAAAACCCTAGCCCTAAGAAAAAAGTCTCGGCGGATGGGAGACGTAGCGCAACTCTGGGTGCTCAGCGAAGGCTGGATGTCGAGTCCCCTCCAACCTCGCCTTCTCTGCAGCCTGGTGAAGACTTCCGGTGAGTTGGCCCTGAGACTCGGCATGGGGATGGGCCTGCCGATTCCTCTCAGCAGATTAGCGAGGCTCTCGGAAACAATGATGGCTCTCGGCAGGCAGGGGTCGGCTCTCGGTAGGCGCAGGGCACTTCTTGGCAGGATGTCTCTGCTTAGAATTCTGGCTCCCTTGCTCGGCAGGCCGCGCCTGGCGCGGGCGGGAGCACTAGACAACTTTCGGGCAACGCGCTCATATGCGAGTGCACGACGGCAGGGCCCAGGCAACTGGGCGGGCAGTGTATCCAGCGCAAGGGGCAGGCTGACTCGAGAAAGGGTTCCACTCCCAAGGAACCGATTGATTATGTCAAGTTTGTCAACAAGAATAACATCGATCCGGATAGAAAACTCGAATACATCGCACCCTGTGATGGAGTAGCCTATCTGGATTCAAAGGATGACTCTGATGCTTGGAAATTCATGCTGGTGGGGTACTTCTGGGGACGTTTCCCGGGGATGCAGACTCTCCATGCCATCTGCCGCTCATGGGGTGTCAAGTACACCATCGTCATGCATCAGTCTGGATGGATTATCTTCCAGCTTTGCTCAAAGGAGGATGTACGGAAGGTGCTGGATAAGGCTCCCCACTCTATTTGGGATTGATACCTCATGCTTGAAAGGCTCACGAGAGCTTTTCAGTTTGATGACCGGGAAATCTCTCATGTCCCAGTCTGGATTTGTCTCCCATCGTTCCCATTGGAGTTGTGGTCTAGAAATCACATTAGCAAGGTTGCTTCTCTGATCGGTCGGCCTATTATAGTGGACGATATCTCGGTTAAAGCTGATAAGGTATCGTTTGTTCGAGTGCATGTTGACATTGACGTCTCGCAAGAGCTCCCAAAGGAGGTCACTTTCAACTACCGTGGAGCAAACTATACCCAATCTGTGCTTTACGAGCGCCTCCTTGCGTATTGTACCAAGTGCAGAAAGTTTGGCCACTTGGTAGGCGACTGTGATGTCTTAGATGGTGGAGATAGGGAGAGAAGGAAATCCCACAGAAGTCCACACATGTGGAAGAAGGAGTCGATTTGGATCAAAAAATAACAAAAAGAAGAAGGCGAGAAGTAGAAGTAGGAAGAAGAAGGGAACGACCCCTCCACCTACCAATGAACCGGTTGAGACTGTTACATCCAGGAAGTACCAAATCCTAGATGAACTGGATCCTAATGATTAGAGGATCAACAGGCGGGATGGGAAACAGCCTGCTCAAGTTAACACTAAGAAAACTTGGGCGTCGGAAACAGAGGAAGAAGACGAGGAGGCCGTAGGGCGATCGGGACGTACCCTCCTCCCAGCTTCACACAGAGGGTTGATGGACGAAAACGCGGGCCTGGAATTACTATCTAGGAACTGCAAGGTAAAGGCAATGGGCCAGGACAAGGCGAGAGCTCTTCCCCCAAAGGTCGTCGATGAAGTTTTTATCATGGAATGTACGAGGGCTTGCAGCCCCTCGTGCGCAGCGAGCAGCCCGCAGGTTAGTTCGCAAACATAAAGTGTGTTTAGTTGGATTTCTTGAAGGTAGATTATCTGCTGATAATGTGGTGGACATAGTGGGTATAATTGTTCCTAGTTGGAATATTGTGAATAATTTTGATGTTGTTGATGGGGGAAGGATTGTGGTGGCATGGGATTCCACTTTGATTTCTGTTAGTAATGTTGTGCTCCATGAGCAATGTATCTCTGGTTTGGTTCGTTGTTTGATTTCTCAACAGGAGTTCTACATCAGTGTTGTGTACGTCCGTAATGGCGTTGTTGACAGGCGTGGGCTATGGTGTCATCTCTCTTCGGTTGTCCCTGCAGTTAACTCTCCTTGGAGATCCTGGGAGACTTTAACTGCGTCAGGAAGCCAGAAGAGCATTCTGTAATTGGTCCGTCTCATCAGAACTGGTGCAGGGTCGATTTTGAGGAGTTGTGTGTCGAATTAGGGTTGGATGATGCCAAGTCTAAGGGGTGCTTCTTCACCTGGACGAATGGAAGGACATGGAGTCATATCGATAGAGTGTTGGTGAATTCGAACTGGAATCTGAGTTCAGGTGTAGTGGAGTCCGAGTTCCTATCCATGGGGGCCACCTCGAACCATTGCCCTGCACTAGCATCTGTGTTTCATGTTGAGCACTCGGAAGGTAGACCGTTCAGATATATGAACATATGGAGGACTAGCAGTGGTTATCTAGATACTGTGCGCGAGGTATGGGACTCGCACGTTTGGGGTACTGCTCAGTTCAGTGTATGCCGCAGGCTGAAGCTCCTCAAACCAAAGTTACGCCTTCTTAGCAAGAGAGAGCAGATAGAGCTAGAACGGAGCTTGACAGCCTCCAGCTGGAGAGCCATGCTGATCCAGGTAACACTGAGAAATGGGACAAAGTTCGGGAGGCGGCAAAGAAGGTCGACTTCCTTTGCCACACTGAGCATTTATTCTTTTCTCAGATAGCCAGGGCAGAGCATTTGATCAACCAGGATAAACCTACAAAGTTTTTCTACAAGAAGATTAAGTCCAATAGCGTAAGGAATGTCATTCCCTCCATACGTACCGAATCCGGGCACACTTCCTCCCGGGATGAAGTCGTTGGAGAATTTCTTACGTTTTACAGGGACTTACTGGGCACCGCAGGTGATAGTGATAAGATTGATGATAGTGTGTTCGAGTGGGGAGCTGTGCTGAGTGATCTGCAAGCGCAGGAACTTGTAGCACCTATTACGGTCGAGGAGATTAAGGGTGTCGTGTGGAGAATGAATGGTGACAAGGCTCCTGGACTGGATGGATACACGCCTTCCTTCTTCCGGGATGCGTGGGACGTAGTAGGAACAAATGTTGTGGCTGCTGTCCAGGAATTCTTTCAATCTGGGCAGTTGCTGTGACAGATGAATGCTACGTTTATTAAACTCATCCCGAAAGGGAAGTACAATCCCACAGTATGAGACTTCCACCCAATTTCGTGCTGCAATGTACATTATAAGATTATTTCTAGAGTTATTATGGGACGCCTGACGGATCTCATGGATGGGCTGGTTGCTAAAAATCACTTTGGATTTGTAAAGAACCGAAGGATGAGAGATTGCGTGATGCTTGCTTAGGAAATCGTGAAGAATTATGGATAGGCAAGGCATCGTATGTCGAGAAGAATGGCAATCCTGGACATCAAGAAAGCTTATGATTCGGTGGACTGAGGATTTTTGCGTGGAGTACTTACAGGGTTGAGGTTTCCCCAGCGTATGATAGGATGGATCATGAAATGTGTCACCACCACCTCATTCTCCATCCTTGTTAACGGTACTCCAGAGGGATACTTCGATGGTAAGAGAGGCCTGCATCAAGGGGACCCTCTGTCGTCCCTGCTGTTTGTACTCTGCATGGATTACTTTTCTCGTCTCTTCAGGAGACTTACCGTGAGGGGGAACTATAAGCATCATTCTCGGCACTGTGCTAAAGTAGGCATCACTCAATTGGCATTCGCTGACGACCTGATCATATTTGCCTATGGCAATCGCTCCTCTGCAGAAGTTGTTGCTAAGGCTTTGGATCTCTTTGCTAGAAAGTCAGGTTTGGAAGTAAGCACTGATAAATCTCACTTGTTTATGGCGGGTGTTCCGGAGGATGAGGAACAGGCGATCCGTGAGGTTTTGCCTTTTTAGGAAGGCACCTTTCCAATGCGCTATTTGGGAGTACCACTACAGGGAAGCAAACTTCATGAGTCTGCCTTCGAGCCGCCCATCACTCAGATGTCTAATTTGATCAGGGGTTGGTCCATGCATCTGCTCTCCTATGCAGGCCGACTGGAGCTCATTCGGTCGGTGGTGTATGGGGTGATGAACTTCTGGATTTCTATGGTGAAGATCCCCAAGGGAATTGTTGACAGGGTAGAGCGCATGATCCGGAAATCCCTTTGGGGAACCACGAGGGGTGCAGTTCATTGGGAGGAGGTGATCCTTCCAAAGGAACATGTCGGCCTGGGACTTAGGGGTTTCGATCTCCTGAATGATGTAGCCCTATGTGGTGTGTTGTGGGATGTATATATGGAGAATAGGTCTCTTTGGATTAAGTGGATTAATGTCATTTATCTTCAGACCTCTTCGTGCAGGGAAGTTGAAGTTAATTACAGCGCCTCAATAGGGTGGAAGGATATCCTTCGTGCGAGGGATAGAATTCTAGCACAGATCGGAGGCGACATTGTCACCTCATCTGTGTCGTGCTCGGAGATGGGGAAGCTTCTTGTGGGCAAACTGTACTGGCTTGCTGCCATCACCGCACCAGTACGGTTTATCCACAAGAAGCTGTAGAATCTGTGGGTTCCTCAAAAACATTCGTTCAGGATGTGGCTTTGCCTGAGGAATCGTCTGCTTACCATGGATAGATGGAGGCGCTATGAAGGCCCGGTGGAATGCATACTTTGTGTGGGTGCCCCTGAGACGAGAGACCATCTCTTCTTCGACTGCCCATTCACGAAGTATGTCTGGAAGTGGGTGAGAAATGAAGTGGAATGGAGGAGACATGTTACCACGTTGAAGGTCGACTTCAAGTGGCTCAGCAAGGACTGGCGTGTGCACATTCTAGATAGGAGGAGGTGGACGCTCGCCCTTTACGACAGAGTTTTCCTCATTTGGAAGGCCCGGAACGAAGCACTCTTTGAGGGTGCCCGACCTTCCTCGGATAGATTGATTAATTTCATTGTTATGCATGTAATTAAATTCGAGCATTTGTTATCTAGATAGGTGGTATTTCGCACTTTGGTTGCTCCTTTTGGAGTTGTAATTAAAGCATTTGTGACTCTGGCTTCGGCCTACAACTTTTAAATAATTAACATAACATTCAGAGTATCAATTATTTTCCACTTCTGGAATCTAACCCGATATGATCTCCCTTTATAGGTGCTATAAAATTACCCTCTTTGTCCTGCTTACTAACCCGAATTCAATTCAATTAATAAACATTCATATATGATAGTTCAAATGAAGTTTCAGAGTCCCCTCACTTAGAATCATAACATGGAATCCTGTTCAGTGGTGAACGCACTCAATCTACAACCAAGATATATATTCAGACTCTATATATCAATTGAAGATGCACAAAACGACCATGAATGTAGATTAAGAAAGCACAATCATATATAAAATAAATCCACAAGTAGTGTTGTACGGAGGACACGCAAGAGAGTTTAATTAATTCATAAAACCTTCATAAACCCTAGATCTACCAAAACGGTTCTAGCCTATGATGTTGCGAAGAACAATCATGGGTGTTCGATAGATCTTACCCATATGTCCGAAAAATACAAGATAAATTAGGAAACGAAGAAAAAGCTAGATGTGGGCGTCTTCGTGTCCTTCTCCATCTTGAATCCTCCTCTTGGTTCTCCTCTTGATTCCACGAACGAATCTTCAAATTGATGGATGGTTGGAGGAAAGGATGTGGATGACGGTTGGGGGTGATCCCTCCTTGTGGGGTGTAGTATTGTGTTGTGGCCTCTCTCCCTCACAATAAATAATGATGTATAATATATATAGTTGTGAGAAGGGAATTAAATAAGGAAATAAAAGATATGGGTAAATCATGGAGGATATGTGATAAGAAGATTAATTGTGCTCCAAGAAATAGGTAATTTTCAAATAAATTTCTCAGAAATTCTCGCTGGCATCTGCGCGACTTCACGATTTTGAGCATAACTTCCTCGTCCAAACTCCAATTTTAGTGATTCTTACGCTCACGAGATCCTCGGAAATAACAAGTCATGAAATGTGGCACAGCCGTTCTGTTCGGCACAGCTTACACGACGTCACCACTTTGATCATAACTTTCTCGTTTGGAATCCGATTAGGGTGTTCTTTACTCCAAAACGATCTTCTCTTCTGTGGCTTTCTAACCATGTATCACACTTTCAATTCAGATCTCTACACAAATACAGATAAATTACACAAGTTGAATGTGCGTTTCTCATCATTCCTGCACAAATTGCACTTTTTCTCCAAATTGGCACTTTTGATCATTTTTCTACCTAAAACACAATAAAACACCTCAAGTGCACATTTTTCTCAAATATCGAATATAAGATACTTGTGCTAATAAATGACAACAATTCCTATAAAAAGGTGATAAATTAGACACTAAAACACGTTTATTTTCACTCTCATCAATCCCCCAAACTAACCCGTTGCTCATCCCGAGGCAACAAAATAAAATAAAGAGAGATAGAAAGTAAGAAAATTAGCGGGGAAACAAGGACTATGACCAATACTCCATTCAAAATACAATTGTCCTAAACTTAGGTCATGCAACTCTTATTACATGTAATAATCAATTCATAGCATACAAGATAAGACAATCACTACCAATTCAAATGCTTCAATCACATGTTCTCACGGAAAGTATATATCACTCGCACTCAAGTGTAAAAGATGTACACTTATAGGTTAAGATGTTTACGCTCAAATTCAATTCAAGTGCATGCGTAACCATAGGCTTGCCAAAAGTCTCAACTCTCCTTTTACTTGTAGCTAGAAAATCATGGATCAAAAAGGTCTTTTATTAGGGTGTAGTGTAGGCTCTTTGGAGAAGGTAGGAAATATATGGATAAGTGACTCAAAACTCAGATCGATCAAGCGGATGTCTCTCTCAATCTTTATATTCCCCCATCACTTCAATCAAGCACAGCATTCTCATAAAACTCTCCCATCTTTCTCTTTCAAGCACAACATATTTTTCTCAACTTTTCAACTCCATCATTCTCCTCTTATTCACCTTTTTTTTCACTTCTTTTTTTTCTCCGAGGTACCAATTTCGGGCATTACCTCTCACATCCTCCATAGAGTACTAGATTTAAGTACTACCCTAGGTTATTTGTTTCCATGTTGTACTAGATTTGAGCACTACTCCAGAAATTTGCCTTTTCATCCTTAAAACTATTCTTTCATCATCCCTCAAATCACCACTCTATTCAATTAAGCTTTTTTGACTATCAAAAGAATGAATTTAAAAAGGCTCAAATATGCTGACATGGGATTTAATGAATTCAGGTAAAGTATAATGGAAAATATGGGCTATAAATCACAGATGGCCTAATATCATATTCATAATCTGCTAAACTAATCTTGAATATTCAAGGAGACTCAAGGCAAGTTCTAGAATATACGCACAAGAGCAATACTCACCAGAAAAGAAATATCATGTGATCATGTAGCATGATCAACGAGGCTCAAAATCTCACATGGGTTTTTAACAAGTAACAGAGCACTTTTCACGATAAGCAATATCCCACAAGTACACATAGAACTTCATATCACAATATAACTCAAGTCCCCTTCCTTCATCAATTTCAAAAGTATATGAATTTTATGCACAATTTAACACAATATACGTTCACATGGATCACCAAAAATATAAACTCAATCCTTCCACTATCGTGAATTAAAAGCACACATAAAAATTAAAATAGGGAAATGATGGTACCTGATTTTTATTCAACGTATGCACGAGTTCCTTGATTTGTTCAACTCGATCAGGTCAAAGCCTCAGTTTACTTGTTTCTATCATCAAAACTCAACACACCTTATCATCATAGAATTCATCAATAATAATATAGGAGAACTATAAGAAAGACTAAATTGACTATCTAATCGACTCCACACATTAGACACACTAACACGACACACTAAACATTAGGTAAGTTGCAAAAAATTGACATACCAACACTGGTTAAAATATTAATATGCCGCAAAAAATCAACCTTCTAACAAACAAACAACCAACGAAAGGAATAATTATACCCTTAGTGCTCATAAGACGAGGTAAGTACATCACACCCCCCAAACTTAGTAAAAATGTAAGTCGAAACTAAGTTAGAAAAATATGTAATTGCTGAAACGTGAGCACCTCAAATATAATAACTCCTCACCCACATGAAAGAAATAATAAAGCAATAAAGCGGAAGGGACAAGCCCCCAACAGGCACTCATGTTTAACGTCGAAGAGTCACGACGGAATAGCACTTTGTAGACTACTTGATCAGAGGACGGTCTTCTCGCATCCTCACCTTCAAGTACTTTCTTTCCCTCTTATTGTCTACACTCAACACCTCACCTTTCTTGGTTACAAAAATATGATCCTTGGAATTACCTTCCTCCCATGGCTGTCTAGACACCTCCTTGTCAATCTTCCACTCAAATTCAGAGTCATCTATCTTAGAAAAATTAAGATTAAACAAGTTAGAAACCACATCTATGCTCTCGCATGATTGAGTCTCCATGGGCATCTTCATTGAATGATTAAGAGAGAAAACCACATATTCATTATCCATCTGCAGTCTAAGCTTCTCGGTACTCAACCACTTTACTCTTTCCCACTTATTCTCAACAATAAGCTCAGTCTTCTGCTCATGTGATGGTATTGGAGTGTTCTAAACAGCAGGTGTAGCATTCAGTATCGAAACATGAGGTGCATGAAGTTGTTCGACCACTGCTCGACCAAAGTGGTCTGGTCAATCAACAGTGGTGTGGTCGAACAAAGGCTCGGTAAACTGGTTTTGTTTGTTCAACACTTGTTCGACCATCGTTCGACCAGAATGGTCTGGTCGAACAATATTAGTCTAGTTGAACAAAGACCCTGCATAATGAACGTGATCCTTCTCCTCCATAGGTGCTTGTTCGACCACGGTTCGACCAGATTGACCTGGTCGAACAAGGGTGTCTTGGTCGAACGGCGGGGTATAAAACAGAGCATCGGGATTCCATTTTTCCAAAAACTGTTTAACCTCAGTTCGACTATCAGGTCTGGTCGAACTGGATGGAGTTGGCCGAACGGGAGCTCTACTTTCTCTTTTGCAGACATCGGCTTCATCGAACCTTCGTATTGTGTCCTGGACCTCAATGTGATGGTATTATTCTCCAATGTTTGTGTAAATTGATTCACATTCGCGGCCATTTGCCCCATAATCGAAGTAAGGTCCTTCAACTTCTTAGATAAATCTTCATGATCAACATTCATTCTCGCTTCGATGCGGTCAACCCTTTCATCAGTCTCAGCCATGTATCGATTGAAGGTATCTTCAACACTCTTCACTTCTAGCTGCTAGATAATAGGCCCCCTTTGTGTCAACTCTGAAATATGCTTCTACTGGGATTCTAGTAGCTTGTTGATATTAGCTAGACTAGAGAGGATCTCATCATCCCTGTTTAGCTTCACCACTTGATGTTCAACATGTGCCACTTTACCTAGTACATAAGATCCTCTTACTCTTTCCGTAGGCTAATCACTTGAATTCATAGAGATGTCTTCAAACAACTTTTCTGCTTCAAGTGTTGTCTTAGATAACAACGCTCCTCCTGCTGATGCATCAATAAGAATACGTGACTTACAATCCAATCCATAGTAGAAGATACTTATGTACTCAGCCTTAGACATCCCATGTTGTGGACACTGCCTGCGCATGTCTTTAAACCTATCCCACGCCTCATAAAATTTCTCACCCTGATTCATAACAAATTGGGTGATCTATTACTTCATTCTTAAGATCCTTGAGGGTGGCATGTATCTCTCAAAGAACTTCTGCTGCAGTTGGTCCCATGTAGTGCAATCTATAGCATCAAGAGTCTCATACCAAGCTTCTGCTCTATCAATCAAAGAGAACTTGAATAGGGCGATCCGCCTAGTATTATCATTATCTCCAGCACCCTTTTGAGTGTTCGCATAACCAAGGAATCTTCTGAGGTGCTGATATGGATCTTCAAATTGACCTCCAGAAAAGGGATTCTTTTCCACCATGCTAATAAGAGTAGGATGTATCTCAAAATCATCATCTTCCTGTTGGATTATATACTAAAAGTCTAGCTTTTGTGTGAACAATGTTATAACAATTAATTTGAAATGAGAATTATACGATCAAATGATTGCGTCTTATAATTTATTTATATGCACGATGCAATAGTCCACTTACTTTATACTGTAGATAATATGTTGTGCGACAACACGCGGAAGGTCATATTATCGGTTTCCTTATAAAGTATAAATAGATGCTCACAACCGAGATAGACGGGGACTCTCTATCGGGATGGTTGTACTGTGGTTTGGTATTAGCTTGTTTTGGCTATAGAATCACATTAGTGCACTTGTGTGTATTGAGCAGGACCGCTTGAGATCGTTCGACTTATACTGACTTATAGGAGAACTTGATCTCAGTTATTATGGAAGTTCGTGCTCTTAATCCCTATACAATAACCTCGACACGTAGGGCAGTATGTATTTCTTTGATTCATCAATGAGTGAGATTTACATGTAATTAAATCAACAAACTCGGTGAGTTGGAAAGTAATGCTGTCTCTATGGTGTGCTGTTGATTGTAGAAGGAATTCGTGTTCGTCATAGGTTGATGATGTCCCCTTGAGGAGCTCATAAAGATTATCATGTAAACCCTGCAGGTGGAATTTATTTCGGCATGATAATGAGGTTGAGTGGTACTACTCTTGGATGAGATATTAATTAATTGAGTTGTCAGTAACTTAAATTAATTAATGGACATTGTATATCTTAAACATGGGGAGACTAACGGGCTCAAAATAAGAAGGAGCCCAAAACGTAATTTTGGGATTGGAAAGACAGTGCAGTAATAATATTTTAGTGGAATATATTATTATTATTGGACTTAAATATAAGCTTTGGGCTAAGCTTGGATACTTAAGCCCAATGGAGGCCCAACCCAATTTCTCCTACTGGTCTCTGCTGTAGCCCATGTATATAAGACACCTCAACTTATCTAGAACCCGAATCTTATCCATTATTCACGTGTGATGAGGGTTGAGAGCAGATTGAGGAGGTCTCGTAGATCGTCGCCCACACGACGTCGAGATCAGACTTGGGACATATGGTAGAAGATCATAAGGTAGTTTGCTGCTGCTGTCAGCCACCTTGTGAAATTTATATAAAATCATACAGTGCTCAGAATTTGATGATCAATTTACTGACGGAAAGCCGTTGAAGAGAGGATCGTCTAAGCACAAAGATCATTCAATTTCGACATCAGACGAGGAAGTTATGGCCATTCTCGTGGGACTGCACAGTCTGCCAGCGAGAATCCTTCATCTTCTACATACCCTGGTGAACGGTAATCGTTTCTATGATTTATTGCTTCCGCTGATATTAGAAAAGCATGGATCCCTAACGGGTCATGTAAATCAAATGATCCAAGCGCCAACAATTGGTATCAGAGCCAGGTTTCGTGGTGAAGCGTGACACGTTAGGCTGGGTTTATGTGGTTAGTTTTTTGAAATTAGGATCACATGTTTAGGGTTTTGGTTTTACTGCTAAACCATGAATATCCCTATGTGATATATACCCTATATCATACCTATTTTTTCCATGGTTGAGTGTGAGAGGATTCGACGAAAATTGTTCGTAAATTTCACATGGAAGGAAGAAAAAGTGGGCAAAAACAGATTCACGTTTTTGAGAGAAAAACCAGCGCAATGATATTGCAGAGGCAATAACAGGAGTTTCAACCATCGGATCAAGCTGAATTTTGGTCAGCACGTTCGGATTTTGTGGATGTACATTCTGAATGGTGCATATCGTATTTGGAGCTTTGTGTTGTCGGGAATACGCCGAAAACAGAAGCAGGTTTTTGGGCGATTCTGTTCTGTGCAGTCGAGGGAAAAGAGTCGTTTCTCACAAACTAATCGTTGGATCGACCTGTAATTTGGACAGCATGTTCAGAACTCATAGGAGTAGATTCTGAACGGTAAAGATTGGATTCTAAGGTGTCTACAGTTGCGAACCCTGAACGACAGTTGGTGTAGTTTGGTGTTGCGTGTTGGGAACGCTGAACTTGGTTCCGTGCAAGTAGTCCCTTGGACGAGCGACAGCCCGAACGAGGAGCGCTCGTCAAGGCACATGGTGTTGTGTACAGTATCAAGCGAATGGCACGACTAGGGCGCGTTTTGAACCGGGCAAGGAGCGATCAACTGTTGGGCGTGTGCTGCTCGTTGGCGTGCGGAGTATCGAGCGGCCTGATGGGCATTGGTGCTTGTTGGGAGCTCGGGGCTTGACGTGTAAATCTTGCACGTTGGAGAGGAGTCGCACACGTTGGCTTTTTGGACACTGGGATGGCGTGCTTGGTGGCGTGCAATGTGGCGCCCGGAACACTGTGTGAGGCTGCGCGAATGAAGGTTCAATCGATGCTGCATCAGGTTCGAGCGGATTCACATCAGGTTCGATTGGTCTACATCAGGTTCGATCGATGCTGCATCAGATTTGAGCGGATTCACATCAGGTTCGATTGGTCTGCATCAGGTTCGAGCGGATTCACATCAGGTTCTATTGGTCTGCATCAGGTTCGATTGATGTTGCACCAGGTTCGAGCGGATTCACATCAGGTTCGATTGGTCTGCATCAGGTTCGATTGATGCTGCACTAGGTTCGAGCGGATTCATATCAGGTTCGATTGGTCTGCATCAGGTTCGATCGATGTTGCATCAGGTTCGAGCGATTTCACATCAGGTTCGATTGGTCTGCATCAGGTTCGAGCGGATTCACATCAGGTTCGATTAGTCTGCATCAGGTTCGATCGATGCTGCACTAAGTTCGAGCGGATTCACATCATGTTCGATTGGTCAGCATCAGGTTCGATCGATGATGCACCAGGTTCAAGCGGATTCACATCAGGTTCGATTGGTCTGCATCAGGTTCGATCGATGCTGCACTAGGTTCGAGCGGATTCACATCAGGTTCGATTGGTCTGCATCAAGTTCGACTGGTCTGCATCAGGTTCCACGTGAGTCTTCACAATGTGGTCGGGCAGGGTGCCGGAGTGGTGGAGCAGGCTGCGGTGAGGTCGATCCCCGTCGTAGTTGTCCGCATTCGTGATTGGTGGCGAACAATCGAATTCGCTGTTATATAACTGTTATAATTTATTTATTAATTGATTATTGTTATATATGTATGCATGCTTTCTGTGATTTACTGTCTTATGTGCCGTAATAGGAGCATGCTAGGTTGCGTATATTATTCTGAATATTATATGCATGTAAAAACCTTTGGTTTTAAATAACTAAGTGGGAGAGGGGATTGGTAATTAATTCCCGCGGCCTCCATTATTGGTTTGTTAGTAATGTGAATAAACTTGCGCGTCGGCATTAGAGCCTTCCTCCCCATCGGATGAGTTTATTCATAGATTGCTGGAACAGACTTCATTAAATAATTATGTTTGTAATGTGATGCATATGAACTTGCGCGTTGGCATAGACCTTCCTCCCTATCGGATGAGCTTATATGCGGTTCACTGGTACAAACTTATAATTGATGACTGTAGGAAGTTATCCAAGCGCGTGTGTACTTCTCCATCTGTAAGGCACATAAGCTTGCCCAATGGACTTGGGGTCAAATAATGGTGTACACTTAGATGCAAATAATAAGTATCCTCCCCATCGGAGTCACTGTTTTTATTTGCATGGCTAAAGAGGAACCGACTATTAATTATTTTGTCATAAAGTTAGGTTGACAAATGAAATTAATGGGTAAAACTTTCTCTTGTAAATGTTCGGGTTTGTAAACGTCCACACTATCGTGGCTTGCAAACTCACGGTGCTTGAGATGTCGGTGAATTTATATTTTATATTGTTTTGAGGGAATCAATATAAATGGATAAATTCGAAGATTTGATCGGTATATATATTTTATGATTCTCTGAATTTCGAATAGTTTTATTTCACTTATGGTTGACCAAAAGAAATTATATTTACTGGTCCAAAATTAGATGATTAGAAAAGAATCTTGGATTCTAATTTTACTGCTTAAGAAATACATGTGTGTTCTCACAAAAGACTTATCATGATGCATATTAAAGTCTCTGGTGAAGAGATAAGAGATTCATAGAAATATGATGGTCTCATGTAACTCTTCGGATACTTGAGTAAGTTAAAAGGCGGTAGGTCATGATTGAATTTGATGAATGAATTGGAAATACATGGAATAGAAGTTGAAGGGGAAACCTAAGTCAATTTTATTCTTCATTGTTTGCCTAAATGTTTTGAGCAAGTTCCACCTGAATTACAATGAGGCTGTATATGGTGGGGAACTTCTGACAAAACATATGGCGAAGAAAATCCAATTTCATCAAGATGTGAACAAGGTTTGTATCTCATTCACTAGTTGTTGAAGCATGATTAGCGTTGGCATTTACTGACATGTTGTGTGTAGATACCGGAATCACTAAAAGCCTGCAACTAAGTGATGATGAAATAATAATATACATGGGTAAAACTACGAGAGTAGTGGTTGTTGCAGTGAGAGTTGTTTATTTATCTTACGATATGAATAAACGTTTGATTATGAGAAATTGTCTTTACGTACGTTTTCATAGAAAGAATTTTATTTCAGTTTCTATGCATTTATGGATAGATACTCCATTTCATTTAAATGACATGGTCATAGTAATGAAGGATGGAGCTATAATCTGTTAAGGTACGTTAGTGACAATTTGTAAACTCTTAAATCACGTTTATACCACGGATGCAACAAATAGTAATTAATAATGCGTCTTTTAATCCTAATAAGAGAATGACTCTTTTGCAAATGATTAGATAGATGATGAATTATTTGGAATTACTAAATTTATTTTATGGGTATACCCTAGAAACAGCATGTCGTGTAACGTTTGTCTGTTTGTGGGATATTCTAGAAAAATGAAGGGTGATGATTTATTTAATCCAAAAGATCAAAGGGTGATTGTTAACACAAACACTAGTTTTTTTTTGGAAAATGACTATGTATTAAATCACCCATGTATAAATTGTTCTAAAGGAAGTGAGAGGGAAAACACAAAGTATTAGTACCAAGTGTATAAGAGGATATACCACAAGTTAAACTGCAACGCGTGTCATGTCTGATACACAATTGCGTGTAGTGCCTTGTCGTAGTGGGAGGGTTGTTCGACAACTTGTAAGATATATATTTTGGGAGAGTCGTGAGACTTAGTCCCTAGTAAACATGGATTGAACCCACAGATACGACGAAGCACTACAAGATCGAAATGCGATATCTTATCAAGTGCGATGATGTTGAAATAGAATTGATGAATTCTAAATTAAATTTGGGAGCTTGTAAGACCACTAAATGGTGTGAAAGCCATTGGAAGTGGTCATACAAAATAAAAGAGGATCATATGGTAAGGTGAAAACCTTGGAAGCAAAGCTTGTTGCGAAAAAAGTATACTAAAAAAGAAAGGGTTCGATTATGAGATAACCTGTTCGCCGGTAGCTATGCCTAAGTCGATCCGCACTCTTTTACCTGTTGCTACTCATATGGAATATGAGGGATAGCAAATAGATGTCAAGACAACTTTCCTGAATGGAAGTCTTGAGGAAAACATCTATGTTAAGCAACCAGAGTGATTCATTGCAAAGAGTTAAGAGCACTTTGATATTAAGTTTAAAAGTATCCATCAATGGACTAAAGCAAGCTTCAAAATTATAGAACATCCGTTTTGATGAAGAAATCCAGTGATATGGATTTTATCAATGCTCGGATATGTCTTGTGTATTGAAAAGAGTGACAAAAATGTGGTGGTATTTTTGTACTATACGTAGATGATATATTGCTCATTGGAGACAATGAAAGAGTATTGTCAGGCGTATGAGTATAATTAATAAAGCAGTATGAAATGAAGGACTTAAGAAGAGTAAAAATATCCTTTTGATCACGGTAATACGGATCACAAAAAAGGATGTTAGGCTTAGCTCAAATTTAGCAAAATGATACGATCCTTACTCATTTAGTATGTGAATTTATCTAAGTGAATGTGTCTTGAGACACAAAAAGAGATAAAGGTGATGAAAGCGGTTCCTTATGCTTCGGCGAATAAGGAAGCTTAATCTAAGGAATGCTATGCATGAGAATGGATAATTGTATTGTCAATTGCATAGACAGTGAGTATCAAGGTAACTCGAAATAAGAATGTTGAACTGTGGTAAGACATATATTTATGTACCTGAAAAGGACTAGAAATTATATGTAGGCTCACCGGACAGATTCGCTGCTTCTTATGAGTTACGTAGATTCGGATTTTTCAAATCTGATAGGGATGGCAGTAAATCCACCAAAAGGTTATGTGTTTAATTTTAAGAAGTAGAGCCATAATATGGAGGAGTGTTATATAAAAATATATTTCGAACTTCGGACTCCATCATGGAAAGATGATAAATTGGAGCCTATAAGGCAGCCAAATTATCTATATGACTCTAGAAACTTCATGATGGACTTTGAAGTATTTCTAAGTTTGCCCAAGATTATCACAATTTAAATTAATGATATTGGTGCAGTTACAAACTTGAAGGAATCACGAGTCCATAAGGCAATTAAACACATGGAGCGCGAGTACCACCTGTTACGAGAAATTATATGATGAGGGGAAGGTTGTTGTCGCCTAGATTGCATCGGATGATAACCTAGTAAATCCATTTACAATGACCTTAAAGCGAAAGCTTTTGATGGTCGTGTAGTAGGAGTGGGAATCAGATGTATGGCGAAAAACATGACAGCATAGTCTTTTAGTATAAGTGGGAGATTGTTGGATTATATACTAAAAGTCTAGCTTTTTGTATGAACAATGTTATAAAAATTAATTTGAAATGAGATTCATACGATCAAATGATTGTGTCTTATAATTTATTTATATGCACGATGCAATAGTCCACTTACTTTATACTGTAGATAATATGTTGTGCGACAACACGCGGAAGATCATATTATCAGTTTCCTTATAAAGTATAAACAGATGCTCACAACCGAGATAGACGGGGACTCTCTATCAGGATGGTTGTAATGTGGTTTGGTATTAGCTTGTCTTGGCTATAGAATCACATCAGTGTACTTGTGTGTATTAAGCAGGACCGCTTGAGATCGTTTGACTTATACTGACTTATAGGAGACTTGATCTCAGTTATTATGGAAGTTCGTGCACTTAATCCCTATACAATAACCTCGACACGTAGGGCAGTATGTATTTCTTTGATTCATCAATGAGTGAGATTTACATGTAATTAAATCAACAAACTCGGTGAGTTGGGAAGTAATGTTATCTCTATGGTGTGCTGTTGATTGTAGAAGGAATCCGTGTCCGTCATAGGTTGATGATGTCCCCTTGAGGAGCTCATAAGGATTATCATGTAAACCCTGCAGGTGGAATTTATTCCGGCATGATAATGAGGTTGAGTGGTACTACTCTTGGATGAGATATTAATTAATTGAGTTGTCAGTAACTTAAATTATTTAATGGACATTGTATATCTTAAACATGGGAGACTAACGGGCTCATAATAAGTAGGAGCCCAAAACGTAATTTTGGGATTGAAAAGGCAGTGCAGTAATAATATTTTAGTGTAATATATTATTATTATTAGACTTAAGTATAAGCTTTGGGCTAAGCTTGGATACTTAAGCCCAATAGAGGCCCAACCCAATTTCTCCTCCTGGTCCCTGCTGTAGCCCATGTATATAAGTCACCTCAGCTTATCTAGAACCCGAATCTTATTCATTATTTACGTGTGATGAGGGTTGAGAGCAGATTGAGGAGGTCTCGTAGATCGTCGCCCACACGACGTCGAGATCAGGCTTGGGACATACGGCAGAAGATCAGAAGGTAGTTTACTGCTGCTATCCGCCACCTTACGAAATTTATATAAAATCATACAGTACTCAGAATTCGATGATCAATATATTGACGGAAAGCCGTTGAAGAGAGAATCGTCTGAGCACAAAGATCATTCAATTTCGACATCAGACGAGGAAGTTATGGCCATTCTCGTGGGACTGCACAGTCTGCCATCGAGAATCCTTCATCTTCTATATACCCTGGTGAACGGTAATCGTTTCTATGATTTATTGCTTCCGCTGATATTAGAAATGCATGGATCCCTAACGGGTCATGTTAATCAAACGATCCAAGCGCCAACACTTCCCCTCTTGCTTCTATCAAACCCATGTTACCAATATCATAGTTCGTGAAAATTTCACGTATGGCAACATCATCTAGATTCTACCTTGCTCCGGCCATGTTAAGCTCAGTGTGTTATTCTTTCTTTTCCTTCCTTTCCTTTTCCTAACGCACAAGTACCTTAGAAAAATTTAAAGTTAGATAGAAATAAATAATCACAAATAAAAGTCTTAATCAACTAGAAATAATAAAACCAATAATAACAACCGTCCCCGACAACGGTGCCAAAAATTTGATATACGTTTTCTTTGTACGCAAAATTAATCCCCAAGTATGAAGGATATCAATAGCAGCTTAAGCAAGCAACCAAGTTAAATATCGAACCCAAAGGACAGCATATTATCAATTTAATTATTTACTAAATTAATTAAGACGAATTGGTAATAAAGGTTGTGAATTTAATTATCAACTACTAAACACTGAATTTAATTATCAACTACTAAATAATTAATTAAAATAACAATTAAAATAAATAACACTAGAAGAATATGAAAGTGGTTCAAGAATGGAGAATAGGTAGCTCTAGGGTAATCCAATTTTACTATTTAACTTCCCTCTCAAGTGCAAGCCGACTCTGCCTTGTGGACTATAGACACATCACTAAACCATGCAAATATACTCTACAGACACAAGTAAATATGCATGTAACACATGTGAATAACTTTGGAGCAAGAGATATAATTTCACCCCCCTTTCTAGGTACTATCATATCAATTATTT
Source organism: Pogostemon cablin (assembly GCA_023678885.1). Lineage (NCBI taxonomy): Eukaryota > Viridiplantae > Streptophyta > Magnoliopsida > Lamiales > Lamiaceae > Pogostemon > Pogostemon cablin. Next base: position 2,000,462 of record CM043006.1, read on the forward strand.
CTCATGTCTGGAATCCAGCCCGATATGATCTCCTTTATAGATACTATAAAATTACCCTCTTTATCATGCTTACTAACCCGAATTCATTTCAATTAATAAACATTCATATATGATAGTTGTAATGAATCTTCGGAGTCCCCTCACTTAGAATCATAACATGGAATCTTGTTCAGCGGTGAACGCACTAAATGTACAATCAAGATATATATTCAGACTCCATATACCAATTGAAGATGCACAAGACGACCATGAATATGGATTAAGAAAGCACAATCATATATAAAATAAATCCACAAGTAGTGTTGTACGGAGGACACACAATAGAGTTTAATTAATTCATAAAACCTTCCTAAACCTTAGATCTACCAAAACAGTTCTTACCCATGATGTTGCGAAGAATAATCATGGGTGTTGGATAGATCTTACTCATATGTCCGAAAAATACAAGATAAATTAGGAAATAAAGAAAACCCTAGATGTGGGCGTCGTCGCGTCCTTCTCCGTCTTGAATCCTCCTCTTGGTTCTCCTCTTGATTCCACGAACGAATCTTCAAAGTAATGGATGGATGGAGGAAAGGATGTGGATGATGGTTGGGGGGTGATCACCCCTTGTTGGGTGGTGTAGTATTGTGGTGTGGCCTCTCTCCCTCACAATGAATAATGATGTATAATATATATATATATATATATATATATATATATATATATATATATATATATATATATATATATATATATATATATATATATATATATATGTGTGTGTGTGAGAATGGAATTAAATAAGAAAATAAAATATATGGATAAATCATGGAGGATTATGTGATAAGAAGATTAATTGTGCTCCAAGAAATAGGTAATTTTCAAAAATTCTCGCTGGCATCTGCGCGACTTCACGATTTTAGAGCATAACTTCCTCGTCCAAACTCCAATTTTAATGATTCTTATGCTCATGCGATCCTCCTTTTCTTGGTTTTCTATACATATAAAGAAATCACAGAGACTCTAACATTTCGTGTATAACAAGTCATGAAACATGGCACAGCCGTTCTATTCGGCACAGCTTGCGCGACGTCACCACTTTGATCATAACTTTCTCGTTTGGAATCCGATTGGGGTGTTCTTTATGAAAAAACGATCTTCCCTTCTGTGGATTTCCAACCATGTATCACACTTTCAATTTAGAGCTCTACACGAACACAGAAAAATTACACAAGTTTAACGTGCGTTTCTCAGCATTCCAACACAAATTGCACTTTTCCTCCAACTTGGCACTTTTGATCCTTTTTCCACCTAAAATATAATAAAACACCTCAAGTGCACTTTTTCTCAAATATATCGAATATAACATACTTGTGCTAATATATGACAAGAATTCATATCAAAAAGGTGTTAAATTTGACACTAAAACACGCTTATTTCACTCTCATCAAGAACCTAATTGTCTTGGCCATAGGGATTAGGGGTAAAAACGTGATTACTTTTAGTCCATGATTAATATAGTTCAATGTTGAAAGTCATGCATGTCTAGCTAGTTTCTCATCCATGAATATGGTTAGTCTTGCTCTCTTCATAAATGCATTCTATCCACATTCCATTCACCTTGTTACATAATTGATAATTGATACTTTTAGTTGTTAATTGATTTCTTTAGTTAATAGATTAGAGTAAGCGTTAGTATAAAACCAAATCTTCAACCTTATCACTCTTACAAAGCATAATTGATGACAAATCCAAATACAACTATGAGTCTACTTTCCCTTGGAATGACATACATATAAATTTCGTTACTTGGTCACATGGGTACAACAACGATAGAGTCTCTTACTCTAATTCATTTTACTAAAAATGGGACTAAGAACATGGCGCCGCTTGCCGGGGAAATGTTAAACTTTTGGTTGTAACGAGTTTGAACTTGATTAGTTTTGATAAGAGAATTTCTTTTATTTGTTTACTTGTCTTGGTTATTTGGTGAGCTAATTTGGAAATTTTTGTAGCTACATGCAAACTCGTTCAAGGTCTCAATCTATTGAACCTTTGAACTTGGAATTGGAAGCTACTTTAAGAAGACAAAGAAGAGGAGTGTTAGATCCTACGGAGAAAGTTATTGAAAACGGAATTGATAATGCTAATATGGTTAATGAAGAAGGTCATATGAGGAATTTTCAACAAGGGAGTGATAATGTTCGAGGAAGACATGCTAATCTGGAGTTTGTGCCTCAAGCTAATGCTCAACAAGTACACTTGCAAAATCAACAATTGCAAGTGATCATTCAACATTTGATGGCACAACAAAAAGCTAGAGATAACCAACAAATCCCTCAGGTGGTGCATAATCAACCTAGAGGGCATGGATATAATGGAGTAAGGATGAATATCCGGGACCACTTCCAACCTCAATATGGGAATTATGCTATGGGACCACCATTGAATGTCAACAACTTTGAGATAAAAACAGGGTTGATTAATATGGTACAAGCAAATCAATTTAGTGATGGTGCAATGGAGGATCCAAACGCTCACTTATCTCAATTCATGGAGTTAGCTAATACCATCAAGATTAATGGATGAGGGTATTGTTAAGATGAAGCTTTTTTCCTTCTCATTGAGGGATCGAGCTAAGGCTTGGTATCATACTATACCTCCGGGATCTTACACTACATGGAGAGAGTTGGCTCAAAAGTTCTTAAGCAAGTGTTTCCCACCATCAAAGATGTTGCATCTCAAAGGTCAAATAATCCAATTTAAACAAATGCATCTTGAAACTTATAGTGAGGCTTGGGATCGTTTCAAAGAAATGCTAAGGAAGTGTCCACAACATGGATTTCCCGAAGATCAACAAGTAGGGTTTGGATAGAGTTGTGGGGATGTATGAAAGGGAAAGAATTGCTAAGATGGAAGAAGTGTGCTTGCAACAAGTGAAAAAGGTGGAGGCGCCTAAGGAGGATGTAACTGACAAGGCAATCGCAGAGATACTTAAAAGGATGAATGCTAATTTGCAAGTGTCTTCAGATCCTTCGTTTAAGCCTATTGAAAATCAACAAATGCATTAGAATTCAACACCAATGCCTATGCCTTTGTGAATCAACAAGTGTTTACTAATCAAGCTTCTCAAAGTTGTCAAATGCCTACACCTATGCCTCAACAAGGTATGTCTCCTAATTTTGAATGTCAAGATACTTGGTACCAATCGAAAATGTCACTTGAGGAAGTTGCCTTCATACAAGGAAGAAATTATGGTGGTAATTTTGGTAACCATGGAGGTGGATATCAACAAAGGCAAGGAGGATGGGAGCAAGGAAATTTTCAAGAAAATTTTAACCAACCTCGTAGGTATGAGAATTTGTCATATGAAAATCAAGAAAATGTCCTTACTCTTCCACCGGGCACTAATCCGGGGGAGAAAGCTCCAAATGGTGAAGGGAAGCCTACAATGAAGGATCAACTGGCCAAGATGTTTAACTTTATGAGGCAGAGAGATGAAGTCAATGAAAAAAGATTTAAATCATGGAAACACAAATGAGCCAAATGGCAAGTGAAAGGGGGGATGTTCATCATCAAAGGAAGTTTCCATCTACAACAATCCTAAGGAGCAATGTAAGGCTATTGAACTTCATAGTGGAATAAAATATAAAGGGCTTTCGATGCCAATGGAAGTAGAGGGAGTAGAATGTGAATTTGAGCCTATGGAAAGAATGGATAAAGAATGGAAAGAGAAAGAAGTTGAAATTGTTGAAAAAGATGAAAGTACTCCTACACTTGAAGAAGAAAGAGTGAAGTCTCCAGAGAAATGAGATTGATGTAGAGAAGCAAAACGTAAGGAGAGGGAAGAGAACTTTGAAAGAGATGAATGGGGAATACCTAAGTTGCCCATTGTAATTCCGTTCCCACAAAGATGCTTGAAAAAGGGATTAGAAGAAAAAATTGCTAAGTTTGTTGAGATGTTGAAGAAGATACATATAAATATTCATTTTGCGGATGCTTTGCTTCAAATACCCAACTACTCCAAGTTTTTGAAGGATATCTTGTCAAAGAAAAGAAGTTTGGGTGATTTTGAAACGGTGAATCTCACGGAAGAATGTAGTGCTATTTTACAAAAGAAACTCCCTCCTAAATTGAAAGATCCGGGAGGTTTCACTATTCCATGTGAGATGGGAGAGCATGAAAACTACAAAGCTCTATGTGATTTAGGGGCAAGCATCAACTTGATGCCCTTGTCAATTTTCAAGAAGTTGGGCATTGGTGAGGTTAAACCGACGTCGGTTACATTTCAATTAGCTGATCGGCCTTTGACACACCTAAAGGGAATTGTGGAAGATGTTTTGATCAAAGTTGGTAAATTTTGTGGTACTAGACATGGATGAAGATGCAAATGTCCCGTTGATACTTGGTCGTCCATTTCTTGCCACGAGAAAGGCATTGATAGATGTGGAAAAAGGGGAGCTAACCTTAAGGGTGAATGAGGAATAGGTGATATTTTCATTAAGAGAGGCTATGAGGTATCCTAGGAACAAGGAGGAATGTAGAAGATTGGAGGTTGTGGACAACATTGTTGAAGATCATATGTATCATCATCACTCCAAGAATCCATTGGAAATTATCATAAGCCACTCTTACTCTATTGACTCTATAAAATCTAGCTCTTCTTGTTGTTTAGAAAAATGAGGAAATAATTAATGAATTGCATGGTTTAAATGCTTTTAGGGAACTCACAAGTGTGGAAGCAAATGAAGCAAAAAATGGAGAAACTTGATGAAGAACCAAATGAAGAAGTGCAAGAGAAGAAGAAGATGGAGTTGAAACCATTATCGGAGCATTTGAAGTATGCTTACTTGGAAGAGAATGAGATGTATCCGGTAATTGTGTCTTCTTCCCTTAATGATTTAGAATTGGAAAAGTTGTTAAGAGTGTTAAGGGAGCATAAATCTTCTACTGGTTGGAGTATAAAAGACTTGAAAGGTATAAGCTCATCTTTATGTATGCATAAGATTCACTTGATTGATGATGAGAAGTCATGTGTGTAAAACCAACGTAGATTAAATCCTATAATGCAAGAAGTGGTAAGAAGTAACTTGTAATCTCATAAGTATGTGAGAAACAGTAATGATCTTATGACACAAAAGTTAAGTATAAAATTATCTATAAATATAAAGTTTGCAAGCAAGAATCCAATTCGGCTGATTTTTTTCTTAGCAAGCATCCAATATAAAGTTCATCAGAAACAAGCATACAATCAAGGTGTTTAAACATAATTTCGAGAACTACCAATGCCAATTAGAAGTGGGGGCAGTTGCCAATGCTCATAATTTCCATTCCCATAAGAGAGCACAATCTGAATAGCAATTGTAATGAGTTACTAAAAGTACTCCCAAACATAGGCATAGAATTAAAACAAATTCAAAACTTTCCAAACTCCAAATGGTGGTCTATCTAAATCCCAACAAAATACTAAACACTAACTCCAAAGAATGGTTAAAACATTAAAATCAATTTGTTAACCCCAAGCACCAGAGGTGATAAGAACTAATTATCTATTGACTGCTCTAAACCACCAGGAAAGCCTCAAGCAACAACCAGCAATAATACTTAAAAAATGAATGGTAAATACCCAATTAGAACAAATGAGGACAATATTGGTGTAAACAAAATATAAAATAAAATTAAACAAATTACAGACATGTTAATGTAATAATAAGCTTGGCAACGTTTACCGAACTATCAAGTATCATCAGAATATACCTTATCAAATACACGCACATTAGTAGTCACACCGTTTTTCATCATCTTAACCTATCTTTAACTATGTAAAAAGTTAAATATCATTAGTGTCCATAAACGTGACAGGTATCAGGTAATATGCATGGCAATGTGTGTGAACCGTGTGCTTTAATGGCAGCCAATTTATTCCCTTCTCATTCTAGTCAGTTGTATGTTCTTTAATCTAGCTAAATAACTCTCATAATTGCCTTATGCCTAAGAAGTCACCTATTCCACCAAAACTAGCAGAACCTTAATGGCATTTTGTATAACAATCCATCACTTGGTATCATTTACTAAAGGTTTATATATCAAGAAAAAATTGAAATTATAGAAAAAGCTCATGATAAAGAGAATCCAACAGCCATTAGTCTTTTCTGAAGCCAAACAAACAAAACAAATTCTAAACCTTAATGAAAGCAAAATAATGTTACACAAATTTAAACAGAGTGAATTACTATCCATGTGAGAGTAAAATCCCCAAAAAAATATTAATTAATATAAACACAATATATTGAAAAGCAGTTCAAGTATAGTTGTTATGTAAACATTTCACAAAGCTAAAAATATGGCACGTATCCAAACCTTTGAAATCAGAGGCTCTGTCAATCGGCTGTGACTTTGGAGAAATAGGAGGAGAAGACAAGAGGGACGGAGTTATGTGTGGCTTAATCTACCAAGAAGCTACCTACAATCGACATATGTAAGATGTGAAAATAAGGAGAGAAAGGATAGTAGCAATTCAATCTATAGAAATTTTCACAATCTCAAAAAAAAAAGCACAAAACATTTAAAGACAATTTCAACAAATTTATGTGTGAAATTTTAACCTTTGTGCAGAGAATGCGAGGCAAGACGATGGCAGTGGCGAGGTCTGTAAGCGGACATGTACAATTTCATAAGTTTTGGAATTAAGAATAGACTCATATTTAGTTTTGGGAATTTGAAATAAGAGCAGTAATTTTTCCTTCGATGCTAAGTTTGCGCTCTACATAAGCAGAGTGTATGTTTTGGCCATTAAAAATAAGACCGCCATTTTGGGCATTAAAAATAAGACCGCCATTTTTTCCCTCCAAGGTAAATTTGCGGCCCAAATTTGTTGTGGGCAACACCCAATACAATGGAACATGACAATGTTTTTATTTTTTTTAAATAATTAAGAGTTTATTTTATTATTAAATATAATAGTACAATTTTTGGTTAAAATTTTTCTATTTCATTTTATTTATGAGTTGGTCTCTTGTGGCCCGGTGTTTAAATGTATAATAATTTGTTCTAAAATATATACTCCCTTCTTCCAACATTAAGGTTTACGCTTTCCATTTTGATTTGTTCCAAGTTAAGGTTTACATTTTATTTTTTATGAAGTAGAACCCACACAAAATAATTACTTCATATTCCATATAGGCCCACATTCAACACTAATATAACTACACACTATACATTTAATATTATTTATTTCACCTCACTACACATTAAAATATTATACTCTTAATTCATGTTCAAAAAGCAAACGTCAACGTTAACGCGTGACGGAGGGAATACACTTTAATTAATAAAAATATCTTTTTACGTTAAAATTTTTTTATGAAAATATAAAAAGTATAAATGTTTGATCAAAAAATTATTTTTTTATCCAAAAAATCAATTTTAAAACATTTAATACTAAAATGGAGTACAATTTTTGAAAAGTGTAGAATGTGGGTCCCCCTTGGACATGCAAGACTTTGCTTTTGTTTATACAACAACTTTTTATAAGTGAGACAATGAGTTTGCTTTTAAATATAAATTGTACTCTTATTTTAATTTATTATTTTATAATGAAATTTAGGATTGATTAGAGAATAAGTTTAAATTTTAAATTTTAAAACTGCTTTTTTATTTATTTTTTCATAATTCTATTATTTGAATTTAATAGTTCATTTACTTTATTTATTTTAATATTATAAGAATAATTATTTATTATAAATATATAAATTAAAATATTTTATTAGTTTAATTGATATAGTGAGAGCTTATTTATTTTAAAACTTTTACTATTTTATGGGGTAAATAATATAATAGAATAAATAAATGAGGAAATAATGAAAAACTTGTTGGGGTGAAAGAAATAATAATAAAAAGGAGTAGGGTATTTTTTTTAATAACAATGTATATAAACAAAAGTTAAATTTTCTTTAATGGCAAAAGACCCTGCGTCCCGGGGACATGTTATCGTAGGGCATTTGAAATCACGCACAACGACAACACATATTATGTGTTGTCGTTATGCGTCCTCTTAGAAAAAAAAACTTACAATGACAACACATATTTATGTGTTGTCGTTGTGCGTCTTTATGTGTTGTCGTTGTGCATCTTTTAACAAAAAAAAATTATGAAAACAGATTATATATGTTGTCTTACTTGGTTAAGACAACATATATATGTATTTTCTATTAATGTAGTACAACTAAATTATTCATAGCGTCTACATTTTATATATATTGTCGAACTAATTAATTATTATACAAAAAATTTATAATTAATTGATAAACAAAATAATAAAATTCAAAATGGATTAAAACATTCTAAATAATCCAAAACACGCTAAATATCAAATATCCCTCTCAAATCTAAATGTTGGCAAAATCCAAATACATCTCATAAGACATGACATAAATAGAATTGGTTTAAAAACCACGAAAATATGGATCCAATTCTAGACAATTAATGAAAATCCAAATACATCCAACAAGTCATGATCATTCTCTTTAGCTCTGAAGCCTCTTCTTTGTCCAAACACAATCATAACTTTATCATGAAAAGTTAAAACACCTGCCGAATAATACAAAGTCAACTAGAAAATTCCAATTTTCAATATAACCATGTAAGAGTTGAGAAAATAAACCCGAGGAAATAAATCAGCTACACCAATAATTCAAATCTCATATTATCTCATGAAGAAAAATGGCAGTACAATCCATTGCTTTAACAGACGTCCTCTAATATATCAATTTTTCATTCTAATGGCATATTTAACGAATGCAGATTTAACATTAAGAGAGAACGGAATCACAGTTGATCTAACACCAATTTTAATATAGCAATAAATCTATACAATTATGAACACAATAAAAGAAGATTAATCTAAAGAAGAAAACAACAAAAACCGTGGACAAGAAGTCAACGATACAATCATTCGCATCAAACACTAATCTTCCTCACAGTTCATCATTCTCAAAGAAAAAGATTCTTATTTCTTATAGAGTATTAATTCGTCTGACTCAATGTGCAAAGAGTGCCAATTGTGATCTCATTTAAGGCCGATGATCAAGATAAAACTATCCAGAATCAATTCATGAAGATAGAATATCATTACAGAGCTTAGAATGGATGAAAGCTATAAGTAAACTAACCTAAAAAATTCACTAGAAAACTCTTTCTCTACGCCTTTGAGAATATCTTCCCCATAAGCTGTAGTATAAGCTTCCTGAATCAACTTTCTCCACCCACCATTCCTGTGAGCAAGGATCCATTATCGTCGCCTCATCTATGCACATATCCTACCATAATAAATTCACCACACATCATTTATTTAATGCATTATCACAACTTAAAGGTCATTTTCTCATTCCTTTTAAATGAAGATGTAAAGTGACTACTATATTCAAATCACAACCAAATCTAACCATCAATATAGATAAAGAAAATAGGAGCTAATAAAATAACATTTAGGGACAAAATGAGAGTAGAGTATGCCAAACAAGTAGTACACCACATGGACTGTCATCAATACATGCCAATAATAAGTTGACAATTTACAATTTACAATTTAAAAGAAGAAGCACACCTCCATTTACGTTAGATAAACAAATTGGATAAACAACCAATTAGGCATTGAATCTGCACAATTCATGAAACCACTTAACATAAGCTTTAAATGTGTTGAATGTAACGGTCCACATTAGAAGTAACAGTTGTTTAGTTTATTCTCTAGCCTATAATCCAAGCAACCATATAAATTAAAAAATATCAAATTTTATCATACGGACCTGAAGAAGAGCAAACTACAAGGTACGAACTAGGTCCATCAACATACTAACTAGGTGCATCAACATACAAACAAAAGGAGAGCAAACTACAACCAATAATGTCAAAATGGATCATCAAATATACTGCCATGATTGCCCAACGATCCATAAGGGCTCTAACGACTAGGCAAACAAAGGCGCCAATAATCAAAAAATCAGAAAGCTGAAACTTACAGAAAGACGTATTGAACGGGTAATTCAGCTTAGATAAAGAGCAGGCTGCCTCAATAGAATAACAACCCTGTATTGAAGAAGATTGTAGCTGGGCAACAATCGACAGAACATATCCGGGGCTGAAACTGAAAAAAGGGAAGCCCCAATTGATTCTGGAAAATCAGGCTTGGAGGCATTCCTAATCAGCCAGGGAATCTATAGGATCGAGAGGGGAGAATCCTTGACAGGAGGGAACTATCGTTGAACGGCAATCAGATCCACAAGACTAGACAGCGGAGTAACCAGCGGGTTAACCACTTTGAAAATTCAAGTGGCTGAGGTGGATTGATGGACTCACGGGCAGAGGACGGCTAACGAACCTTGGCAGAACAGGGCAGTCATAGAATGACTGCCAGCGTTGTGGGTACTGGCCTGAGTTCGAAAAAGGGGGGAAGCCCAATGAGTGGCTACGTGAAAGCACGCTGCGATTCGGCCAGCGGCGGTACAGCACGAATCTGAGCGTCTGAACCGCGAGCCCTAAGAGGCATGGCAGTGAAGGACGTGTACTCTTTGGTGGCAAGACGGAGCGAGGGGCTCGCTCATAGCAGAGACGACGGCTGAAGCGTCGAAGAGAGTCGCATCGATGATGGAGTCCAAAACGAACGGCTACCGGCAGCTGAAAGATCTGGCCTCCAATAGAGAAGTCGACACAGCCGACAGCAACATCCTTTATCGATTACGTGGAGTGGGAGGAACCCTAGACACTGGAACAGTCGGCTTTCCAAAAGCAAATCGAAGGGCAGTAATATCCCAGCAATGGAATGTCGTGAGCCCAGCCGGAGAAGGTAATCTATGGAGGGCGGCGGTTAGGTCAATAATGGGAAAAAAGTTTAGAGGTAGGGGGAGAAATTTCTATTTTCTATTTCATAGAAGTAAACAAATTATATTAAATTTTTTTCTTATTCACTTAAATTATTTTTATATTTTAAATTAAATAATTTTTTTATTAAGTAAATTTTTTTCTTATTCACTTAAATTATTTTTATATTTTAAATTAAATAATTTTTTTATTAAGTTAATTTATGAATATTAAAATTATGTATTAAGTATATATATAATATTTTTTAAATATTTTTAATTTATAATTTATAATTATTTATTAAAAATTATTTCAAATTTAATTAAAATAAAAAATTATTTATATATTTAATGTTTAACTAATTTATAAAATGTTCAGAAATTTGTAAATAATAAAAAAAAGTACAAATTATATTTATTGTCTTAAAATAAATAAATTAAAAATTAATTATATTATCCACAACCTATATTATCATATATGTTGTCCTTGTGCGTAAAAAAAATTATGACAACATACAGTGAATTACTTGAAAAATAGCATATAGGACAACACATTAATACAACACTAGTCAATATGTGTTATCTTTATGCGTGTCAAAATATTTAACACAACATATATATTTAAGACTACACATATCAAGCATGTGGTAACACATATTTTTTATCTATGTAGTTTATTTATTGTTGTTTTAATGCTTTTTTTATTGTAGTGTATGATATTTCAATTTTTTGTATTGAAATTTAATGTCGAATAAAGAAAAATATAAAATGTAAAATTTGATATGGAATTGAATGGATGAAATATTAAAATAGCCTTTCAATCAACTGTCATATTATCATATTTTTTTTCAATTTCATAGTATCAGTATCTTAAATATCTTATACTATTAAATTAATTTACATATTTACAAAACTTTTAAATAAAAATATATTTATAACCCATAAAGACTAATCATATTACTTTGAAAAAAACTTTTCCTATGATGAAGGTTAATTTTATATTAAAAGGAATGTCAGACTTAGGTGATAACTTATCAGAAGCATTAATCCAACTAAAAAAATGGCTAAATGCGTAAATAAAGATAGAAAAATTTACTATAAAAAACTGTCTTAACTAGTTATGAGTAAAGTCTTAACTTAGGCACATCAAATAAATAAAATTATATGCCTAGTCGACTCAAGAAGGCTCCCTTGGCTTCATTGACGCACTCATCATTTCATGAAATACAGTCGCTACAGGCAACACTCCCCTTTTCAATTAAATTCCTCCTTTCCATTTTAATGAAACCATTTAAAATTTTACATGGTCAGTGGATAGAACGGGGGCGTGGAAATTTCAGACTTTCTTTATGAATTTCGCCTATCGCCTAGCGGAGTCGCCCACTGCACACCGTCGTCTGCCACTTAATTAACTACTGCCTACCACCGTCAGATCTGAAGGAGTTATTAGGTAAAAGATCTAATGCTTGCCCTAAATTTCTTAATTTTTAATACTCCCTCCGTCCGCTTCTAAGATAACTCTTTGCTTTTTGCACGTGGATTAAGGAGTATTATTATATATAAAGTGGGTAGTTGTATTAGAGGGAAGTGGTGGGTCATATTGTGTACTTTTTTTACTAAATAGAGAAAATTGATATCTTTGAAGCGGACTCCAGGAATAGTGAAATAGATACCTTAGAAGTGGACGGGAGGGAGTAATTGATTCAAATCCCCTCAATTTGGAAGCGGTGCCTGACACCAATGGAGTGGTGGCGCCTGGAGGGGCATCTGGAGCGCAGTTTCAAATGACCTCCATGTATGTTGGTGACTTGGATTTCAATATGACGGACTCTCAGCTCTGTTCAATGAGGTCGGTCAGGTTTTGTTGGATAGGATTTGCAGAGAGCTCAACAATACGTTGGTTGTGGCTATGTTAACTTTAACAATCCCAAGATGGTTAGTACTGTTATTATAAGATTTATAACTTTTCCTCTTGATATGCTTAAATTTTCAGAAGGATTGAATGTTAGTAAATTTATTTTGCATTTAGAATAATCAATTGGTTTATGAAATTGTCATATGCTTGTGATAATATTCTTTTATCTTGGTGTTAGAATTTCGAAACAAGTTGCTATGTTATTGAAATTCGTTGCTTAATTGGCGATAGCCATATACATTTTTATCAGGAAGTAGTGTTCCTGGAGTGATTTTTTCGAGGAGACCCGCCTACATCACCGTTGCAGCAGTATAAAACTCGACTTCTCACTTTTCTACATCAAATATACGGTTGAGAATTTTCAGTTTTGGTTTCTTATTTTCTTTCTTTTGATTCTAGGTCTGCTATTGCTTGTTTTGTTGATTATTCTTCTTGGAATTGGTGGTTAGATTGATCTTGTATCACCCACTATGTGAATTAACAGTGGCTTTTAATTGTTCAATGCTTATCATGCTCTAATATTGAAATTTGTTATGAAACTAATAAATTGTTGAATAATGCACATTATATTGCAGTTTGAATTTAAACTAACACCTAATCAATTGCAAGACTTGTATCCTTCGTAATGCATCAATGGGGATCTATTGTCGTTGTCTCAAGTGATTAGACACTAAATTACATTCTTTAGTATTTTCACCTATTCCTCATAGTAATGCACCTATTGGTATAACATCAAAATTTTCTTTGAATCTAAGTATTTAGTTGAGTTACGGGTGGTTCATATTTTTAAATTTATGCTAACAACAAATTAGTTGCAACTTGTATTCTTGTTAGCATCAGGGGAGATCAGCTGTTAATTTTGGGAGTGAATTTATTGTGTGATATACTGTCACGCCCCGACCCCAGACAGAGCGCGACAACCGCCACGTTAACCATAAATTTCATAGAATGGGTGCACTCCACTCCACAAAGTTTATAGAAAACGTAAGGCTTGCTATCAAGTACCTGTAGACTGAACAACTGATAACAACGGGTACAACACGAGGACATTATCTCATAAAGTATCAACAAGGATTTACAAAGGTACAAAATTCAACGGTGTAACTTAGTTTAAAGAAAATATACATGAACGATATAACATCGCGAAGGTACAAAAAGAACATCAAGGGGGTCACCAAATATAAACTATACAATCTCGCCAATGAATCCGTCAATTTACATAAAAGAGAAAGTACCCAAAACACGGATTGGATGATGAGCAAACGATAGGCAAACCTCCAACCAAAATGATATCAACAGCCTGAAAAGGAAAGAATGATGGGGGGTGAGCAAAACCACTAGCTCAGTGAGGTGATAAGCCGGTCACCCCGACCCTTATACGAAGCATGTACTCCCACTCGCGGTTCATAACATAAAATCCCACAATTCGTCCCACAATAATTATTCTCACTCAGTGTACATATTAATGAAAATAAAAACCTTAGTGAACATTTATGAATAACACAATTAGTTCAAACAACATGTTATCACATAAAAGACGCGTGGGTAGTCAATATCCTCCTCGAACTGAGCTCTCCGTCGAGAGACAGTCCAAGCCCGTCACCGTTACTCTAGATAAAATGCACATTAATATTCTTTCTCAATATGCCAAGTGCTAAAGTTCACAATTCAATATCGACTGAATACTTGAAATGATCAAACATATAAACATATATGACATGCATGTCCCACACCGGTGACGTTGACTGAGCCTATAATAGACTGATCCATCTAACGATCACCCTCCAGAGTATCAGTATTTGGTAAATGGACAGGTGCCTCGTTAGATCTAACTCACGCGGGTTTGCCAATCACGGGCAACTTGGTTGTCACTCTAACTCACCCGAACCGCGACAATTCGGGCTACTTAATCAATGTCGCTCCAACTCACCCGAACCGTGACCAATTCGGGCTACTTAACCTTGGTACCAGGCATACATATGCATGTGCATCATAAGATGAATAACGACTCAAGTTAGAGTCTTAATTGGCACACAAGAATAACCAGAAATCAATAATACTCATAAAATGGCTAACATGACTCTAACCAGAGCAATCGAGCCAATCAGGCTCTTTACCACATAACATAATACCAAATAATTTTCTTATCAATTAACTAAAACTAAAATAAATGCACATTTAACGAGGGTCCACACTTCCCACAAGAGAAGGCGTTCCCGAATTATCAACTCACAAGGAAGTGATTAACTCTCTCCGGAATCTGAAGTCGGTCCCTTGCCCTTCGTCGATGGTTCTTTACCTAGAAAGGAGATGAGCAATTAAAGACAAATTAAATATAACTAACTATTAGCGTTAACATCCCTTTCATTGCTAAAAACAAATCCTAATCGAGTTCGAACGAGTCGATATTAAATAAAAATGGCATGTAACTCTTTAACATCAGTTCCCAATCCCATATAACCGTTTCAATACATTAACTAGACGAAACGATAGAAAATAAGTTTGAATTCGACATAAAAATTCTGAAATTTTCCTGCTAGCGGCAGTTTACGAGAAAAATCATAACTAATTGTAGAATAATCGGATTGAGGTGTTTCAAGTGGCTACGGAAAGCTAACGAGTTCAACTACGTACAGAAATTAAGTTTGCAAAGTTTCGAGGACAATAGCTATCTCGAAATCAGTTCGAACAGTCTACAAATTTCCCACATACCAAAAAGAAAAACCCCACAAAATTACAAAATTATGAAAGAAGGAAGCTTAATTCACACACCACTTACCTCAAAACAACTTAAAAACCACCTAGGATGAGGGTTGTAAGGGAGAATTTGGTCAACAAGGGTTTCTCCTCTTCCTCTCTTCTTTCCCCTCTTTTGCTTTTCTTCTCCCGTTCTTCTCTCTCTTTTTTTTTTTAACTTTAGTCTTACTAATTATATATCAGGCCATTTAAGTGGGCTGAAACTTTGGGCCACAAAATAAATAAATAAATAAGTTTGGGCTTTCTAAAAAAATTCTAATTGGGCTTAATTGGGCTGGCCTTTTGGGCCATAAAAATAAATAATTAGGTTTTGGGCTTTCTAACAAAATCTAGTTGGGCTAAGATAGGGCTGGCCTTTTGGGCCATAAAATAAATAAATAGGTTTTGGGCTTTCTAAAAAAAAATCTAGTTGAACTAAGATATTATAAAGTATCCCCTCCTCCAAAAAGTTTCGTCCTCGAAACATAAACGTACCTAGAGATGAAAAGAGATTTGGATGGTGTTGACGCATGACTGACTCTGGTTCCCATGTTTCTTCTTCAATTTGATCACTTCTCCATAGAATTCTCACCATAGGAATGGATTTGTTACGAAGCATTTTCTCTCGGCGATCTACAATTTGAACAGGTTGTACTTCGTACGATAGATTTTCCTTTAATACAACTGGGGGATCTTTGAGCACGTGCGAGGGATCTGGTTCATATTTTCTAAGCATAGAGACATGGAAGACATCGTGAATCTTCGACAATTCCGATGGTAGGTCAAGTCGATACGCGACACGACCAATCCTTTGTACGATCGTAAACGGGCCAATATACCTTGGACTCAACTTTCCTCGACGGCGGAATCGCAACACGCCCTTCCATGGAGAAACTTTCAGAAAAACTTTGTCTCCTTCATTAAACTCCAAATCGCGCCTCCTATTATCTGCGTAACTTTTCTGTCGATCTTGCGCTGCCTTAAGTCTGTCTCGAATAAGTTGTATTTTTGCCTTCGCATCTTCGATAAGCTCTACTTGTTCGATTTGTCTCTCGCCAACCTCATCCCAAAAGAGTGGTGTTCGACACTTTCGGCCATACAGAGCTTCGTACGGGGGCATTCCAATGCTTGAATGATAACTGTTGTTATAAGCGAACTCCACCAAAGTCACGTACTTATCCCAGCTACCTCCCAAATTCAACACCACTGCACGTAACATGTCTTCTAGTGTCTGTATAGTTCTCTCTGACTGTCCATCAGTCTGTGGATGAAACGAGGTACTGAATAGTAATTTTGTACCTAGCGCTTTCTGCAGAGTAGGCCAAAAACGGGAAGTGAATCTTGGATCACGGTCAGATATGATTGACACTGGTACTCCGTGCAATCTCACGATCTCATCGACATATAACTTGGCAAGTTTCTCTAAAGATTCGTTGGTATGCACTGGAAGGAAATGTGCCGATTTTGTCAGACGATCGACAATGACCCAAATTGAGTCATGACCCTTTTGGGTTCGAGGTAAACCAGAAACAAAATCCATTGTGACGTTTTCCCATTTCCACTCAGGAATAGGTAGTGGTTGAAGCATACCGGCTGGTTTTTGGTGTTCCGCTTTAATCTGTTGGCATGATAAGCACTTTGATACAAATTCAGTAATGTCCCGTTTCATACCTGGCCACCAATAATGCTCCCGAAGTTTTCTGTACATTTTGGTACTACCAGGATGCATAGCATAGGCTGAAGAATGGGCTTCCTCAAGAATAGCTCTACGAACATCAAGTTCTGATGGAACACAAACACGATTTTTAAAAGTAAGAAGTCCATCATCCCGAATTCGAAATTCGGTTTCTTTTCCTTGATTTAGCTTTACAATCTTCTGTTGTAAATAAACATCATGTGATTGTCTTTCTCGAATTTGCTCGAACAAGGTAGGTCTAACCTCGAATTTGGCGATTAAGGCAGAATCATTAGACTTTTCACAATCGAGCGAAATGTGTAAAGATTTAAATTGCTCCAACATAGGAAGATAAAAAGATTGAATTGAAGCAAGTGAGGTAGAAGACTTTCTACTCAGAGCATCTGCAACAACGTTCGCCTTGCCAGGATGATAATCGATGACTAAGTCATAGTCACTAATCAACTCCATCCATCGCCTTTGCCTGAGGTTGAGCTCCTTTTGCGTAGTGATATACTTTAAGCTCTTGTGATCAGTGAAAACCCGACAAGTTGCACCATACAGATAGTGCCTCCAGATCTTCAATGCAAAGACGATTGCAGCCAACTCTAAATCATGTGTAGGATAATTTTCTTCGTTCTTCTTCAATTGCCTTGAAGCGTAGGCAATAACCTTTCCTTCTTGCATGAGAACGCATCCTAATCCTTGTCTCGAGGCGTCGCTATAAATGGTAAATTCTCCAATCGCTGGGTCTGGCAAAGCAAGAATAGGAGCTGAAACGAGTCGTCTTTTCAATTCTTGAAATGCTTCGTCACATTCTTCATTCCATTCAAATTTTACCCCTTTTCGAGTCAATTTAGTCAAAGATGAAGCCAATAACGAAAAGTCTTTGACAAACCGTCGATAATATCCAGCTAATCCCAGAAAACTACGAATCTCTGTCACGTTCTTTGGACGCTCCCAATCTAGTATAGCTTGAATCTTCGCTGGATCGACGTAGATTCCTTCTTTAGAAATGTGATGACCCAAAAAGCTTACCTCGCGAAGCCAAAATTCACACTTCGAGAATTTAGCATAAAGCTGATTTTCTCTGAGAATGTTCAGAGCAATTCTTAGATGCTGAGAATGCTCGTCGTCCGATTTAGAATAAATAAGAATGTCATCAATGAAGATGATGACAAACTTATCTAAGTACGGCCGAAAGACCCGATTCATAAGATCCATAAAAGCTGCAGGAGCATTTGTGAGTCCAAAAGGCATAACACAGAATTCAAAATGACCGTATCTGGTTCGAAAAGTAGACTTAGGGATATCAGATTCCCTAATCTTGAGTTGGTGATAACCGGATCGCAAATCAATTTTTGAGAACACAATTGCTCCTTGCAATTGATCAAACAGATCATCGATTCTTGGAAGAGGATATTTGTTCTTGATAGTCACCTTGTTCAATTGACGGTAGTCGACACATAGACGAAGTGATCCATCTTTCTTCTTGACAAAAAGAACTGGAGCACCCCATGGAGATGTGCTAGGTCGTATGAAACCCTTCTCCAATAATTCCCCAAGTTGTGTCTGGAGTTCCTTAAGCTCAGCAGGCGACATTCGATATGGAGTAATCGATATAGGTGTGATTCCAGGAAGTACGTCAATGGAAAAATCAATCTCTCGATTCGGAGGTTGTCCTGGTAAGTCTTCGGGAAAGACATCTGGAAATTCATTCACGATTGGGATGTCATCTAGTTTAGTTTCAGAAAGAGAAGTATCGATGACAAATGCCAAGAATGCCTCACAACCCTTACGCATTAATTTATGCGCAGTCAACATTGAAATAAAAGAGAGGGATCTCGTTTGAAGTTTACCCTCAAAAACAAGTTCTGAGAACCCTGGTCTACGAAAAATAACAAGCTTCTCGTGGCAATCGAGAATTGCATGATGAGAAGAAAGCCAATCCATGCCAAGAATAACATCAAGATCAATCAAAGGCAATGGTATCAATTCAGCCTCTAAAATGACATCTTTGATCTTCAATGGACAACCAAGGAATACCGAATCACGAATTAGACGCTCTCCAAGAGGGGTATGAACGATGATTCCAGGTGACAAATGAGAGATAGGATAATCTAAGATCGCAGTAAGATCATCTCGGATATAAGACCTATCAGAACCTGGGTCAAATAAAGCGTAGACCTGATGGTCTCCCACAAACACATGGCCTAAAGAAGCAATATTATGTGAGATTGTGATTTAAAAAATTTGAAAAGATAGAATTTCTTACGAATGTTTTATTCGTAATCAAGTGGCATAACAAGGCGGGGTTAGATTTAGCTTGTGAAAATACTCAAATTATAAATTACCTGTCACAACCTTCGGATCTGAGCGAGCCTCTTCTTGGGAAATATGAAATACTCTAGTTTGCTTCCTTCCTTGCATAGGTGATTGAGTACTAGGGCCGCTTGAGGCATCGGGTACTCTGGTAACTGCAGATCGAGTATCTCTGGGTGTAGAATATGTTAGTTTACCACGAAACTGACCAGAACCCTGACTGCTCGTTCCCATAAGCTGAGGACAAGAACTTCGCATATGCCCCGGCTGTCGACACTGAAAACATACTTGAGGAGCCTTACAGGGGCCGTCATGATATTTTAGGCAATTCTGGCACTTGCGATTTTCACCAACCGATCCCGAGACATTGCTCCCGCCTCTACTAAACTGCTCCCGAGGTTGAGGAAAACTAATAGATGCCGAACTTGGTGCGCCACGCGAAGATCCCACACCCCTATACACCTTCGATGCATTTCCTGGAAATGCGCTCCCTTGCCTTTTCTTTTGAGATCGTTCTGCAAGCTTATGTCTCGCCTGAACTAAACCTTCTACCCTCAGGGCTTCTTCTACGAGATCGTCAAGACTCTCGTACTTGTCTCCGGACTTGATGCGATCTCGAATATTTAAATTAAGACCATCTTCAAATCTCTTGCATAAGTCTCTCGTCGTATATGACTCAGGAGCGAATTCTCGCAATTCCAGAAATTTGCTTTCGTACTCAACGACCGACATAATGCCTTGAAAGAGGTTGAAGAACTCCTTTCTCTTCTGATCCTTGATGTACTGAGAGAAGTATCGATCTTTGAATCGTTCCACAAAGATAGCCCACGTAATAGTAACCGAAGATGTCTCTTTTAGATTCTGCCACCATCGTCGTGCATCTGGGCCTAACAGCTTGGTCGCAATGACCACACGATAACATTCTTCAATCATCAAGGTGTCAAAGGTCTCTGTAATCTCCTTTAACCATGCCCCCGCTTTAGAAGCATCTCTTGCACCGTCAAATTTCGAAGTCCCCATGTTTTCAACTGCTTTCACCAAATCAGGTATAAAAAGTGCACCTCGAGAAGCAGAACCTCCTAAAGCCATTTCTGGAGTAAAAACTGGTACATTAGATGTAGGTCGAATCAATTCATTAGCACGAAGAACCTCTTCAGTGACAGTCGTAGTTGTATGAGCCGTTGTAGGTGGTGGAACACCATGTATTCGAATGTGATCATAATACAATTGGTACTGCTCGGGTGTCATCATGTGCTCAACCCGCAACTGGGCCCGTGGTTGCTCTACCTGGGAAACTGGCACCCTATGATCAGAATTGATAGGGTCCATAACCGTCGGAGGAATGACATGATCAGAAGAAACATGTCCTCGAGGTCCACGAGGAACAGAAGAGAGTAGAGGACTCGGAGGATCACGAGGAGCGTGTCCTCGACCTCGACCTCGACGACGAACTGGAGGTGCCATAATGACTGAAAGGAAGAAAGGAAAGAAAATGCAAGGTCAACGTCAAGGCAATACGATACCTTAGGATGACATAGAAACAAAGTTGGACTCATTGGCTTGACACAAAAAGAATGAGAATCATAAAACCAGGCTCTGATACCAAGAAAGTTGTCACGCCCCGACCCCAGACAGAGCGCGACAACCGCCACGTTAACCATAAATTTCATAGAATGGGTGCACTCCACTCCACAAAGTTTATAGAAAACGTAAGGCTTGCTATCAAGTACCTGTAGACTGAACAACTGATAACAACGGGTACAACACGAGGACATTATCTCATAAAGTATCAACAAGGATTTACAAAGGTACAAAATTCAACGGTGTAACTTAGTTTAAAGAAAATATACATGAACGATATAACATCGCGAAGGTACAAAAAGAACATCAAGGGGGTCACCAAATATAAACTATACAATCTCGCCAATGAATCCGTCAATTTACATAAAAGAGAAAGTACCCAAAACACGGATTGGATGATGAGCAAACGATAGGCAAACCTCCAACCAAAATGATATCAACAGCCTGAAAAGGAAAGAATGATGGGGGGTGAGCAAAACCACTAGCTCAGTGAGGTGATAAGCCGGTCACCCCGACCCTTATACGAAGCATGTACTCCCACTCGCGGTTCATAACATAAAATCCCACAATTCGTCCCACAATAATTATTCTCACTCAGTGTACATATTAATGAAAATAAAAACCTTAGTGAACATTTATGAATAACACAATTAGTTCAAACAACATGTTATCACATAAAAGACGCGTGGGTAGTCAATATCCTCCTCGAACTGAGCTCTCCGTCGAGAGACAGTCCAAGCCCGTCACCGTTACTCTAGATAAAATGCACATTAATATTCTTTCTCAATATGCCAAGTGCTAAAGTTCACAATTCAATATCGACTGAATACTTGAAATGATCAAACATATAAACATATATGACATGCATGTCCCACACCGGTGACGTTGACTGAGCCTATAATAGACTGATCCATCTAACGATCACCCTCCAGAGTATCAGTATTTGGTAAATGGACAGGTGCCTCGTTAGATCTAACTCACGCGGGTTTGCCAATCACGGGCAACTTGGTTGTCACTCTAACTCACCCGAACCGCGACAATTTGGGCTACTTAATCAATGTCGCTCCAACTCACCCGAACCGTGACCAATTCGGGCTACTTAACCTTGGTACCAGGCATACATATGCATGTGCATCATAAGATGAATAACGACTCAAGTTAGAGTCTTAATTGGCACACAAGAATAACCAGAAATCAATAATACTCATAAAATGGCTAACATGACTCTAACCAGAGCAATCGAGCCAATCAGGCTCTTTACCACATAACATAATACCAAATAATTTTCTTATCAATTAACTAAAACTAAAATAAATGCACATTTAACGAGGGTCCACACTTCCCACAAGAGAAGGCGTTCCCGAATTATCAACTCACAAGGAAGTGATTAACTCTCTCCGGAATCTGAAGTCGGTCCCTTGCCCTTCGTCGATGGTTCTTTACCTAGAAAGGAGATGATCAATTAAAGACAAATTAAATATAACTAACTATTAGCGTTAACATCCCTTTCATTGCTAAAAACAAATCCTAATCGAGTTCGAACGAGTCGATATTAAATAAAAATGGCATGTAACTCTTTAACATCAGTTCCCAATCCCATATAACCGTTTCAATACATTAACTAGACGAAACGATAGAAAATAAGTTTGAATTCGACATAAAAATTCTGAAATTTTCCTGCTAGCGGCAGTTTACGAGAAAAATCATAACTAATTGTAGAATAATCGGATTGAGGTGTTTCAAGTGGCTACGGAAAGCTAACGAGTTCAACTACGTACAGAAATTAAGTTTGCAAAGTTTCGAGGACAATAGCTATCTCGAAATCAGTTCGAACAGTCTACAAATTTCCCACATACCAAAAAGAAAAACCCCACAAAATTACAAAATTATGAAAGAAGGAAGCTTAATTCACACACCACTTACCTCAAAACAACTTAAAAACCACCTAGGATGAGGGTTGTAAGGGAGAATTTGGTCAACAAGGGTTTCTCCTCTTCCTCTCTTCTTTCCCCTCTTTTGCTTTTCTTCTCCCGTTCTTCTCTCTCTTTTTTTTTTAACTTTAGTCTTACTAATTATATATCAGGCCATTTAAGTGGGCTGAAACTTTGGGCCACAAAATAAATAAATAAATAAGTTTGGGCTTTCTAAAAAAATTCTAATTGGGCTTAATTGGGCTGGCCTTTTGGGCCATAAAAATAAATAATTAGGTTTTGGGCTTTCTAACAAAATCTAGTTGGGCTAAGATAGGGCTGGCCTTTTGGGCCATAAAATAAATAAATAGGTTTTGGGCTTTCTAAAAAAAAATCTAGTTGAACTAAGATATTATATATACTCTTTTCTTCATTTTGTTGTAGGCTATTGCAGATAGAGGTCTCGAGCTTTTATCCACAACAGTGATATTCAATGTTTTAATAAGTTTCAGGCTTAACTACTTGTTTTCTTTTTCTTTTTCTGATCATGTAGAATTTTTGTAGCAGAAACATGGGAGACTTTTAAGTAGTTGGTGTATGCACGTTTAGTACTTTGATATTACATTCTACAACATCTTTCTCCAACGGAGTTACACTACAATATGGACTGGCAATTGCCTCATCTCTGCATTAGCATCTAACTATGAACTGAGACAATTGCTTTGGGCATCAAATATTCATAAAAATGTAACTACATGTAAGATTTTTGGGAGGATCGATGATTTGATGAAAAACCAACTTCTGAAAAAGTTCATGGCACTATACAATGATATCACAACTTCTGTAGATTATTTTTAATTATTTTCTTGCCTGATTCATAACTGCTAACTACTTGTCAACACCAATTTATGTTTATGCAGTTCTCATTATATTTGAAGTATCCTTTTCAGGTGACCTTTCTTCTTTACGTGGCTAGATGCAAATCCTATCATCAAAGTTCTTACATAAAACCACACATCACTGGAAACCTGATCCATGACTGGTGTGTAGCATTTGATGAGGGATACACCAAGACTGTTTCTCTAATGGACTTATGGTGCTTATGCTTTGTGGTGCCAATCCTAAATTGCACATCAATTATTATTTCTTCAAGCTGGCTTGTCTTTCTAGATGCATAAGCTTAAATGATTAATGATGTTGAATTGTGGTCAATATTTACATTCCTGCATGATAAAGAAAAGTATTTGTTAAAAAATCTACTAAGACAAAATATCTGAATCAGCTTTTGCAGATATTTATTATATTATATTCATTCTTTGCTTCTCAAGTTTCAATTCTAAAGTTTAAGGTCATGGCTTTAAAGTTCTAATGATGACGTTTCACATATCAGGTGACAGGTTGTACAGTTCAACACTTTGTTCTTGGGAATCGACCTCAAGTACGTTTCTTAAATAAGATTTCTTGATAATGTGACCATCTTACACATAACTCATAGTTCGTGTCCTCATTTATCTTATTACAATATAGTTTATATGCCAAATCTTGATCATATATTTATATTTGGTGCAATTAAATTTCAAACCTCTATTTGATCTTATTGAGCATTGTTACGTTAGAATTTATGGATATTCCAGGAAACTCTCTCATAGTTGAAATGCATGAGATATTTTAATCTGGTAAATTTACTTATAGAATTATGTTACACTTTTTCTTATTGGTAAAATATTTTTTTTCTGTAAGTTCTATTTTGTTAGAGCCAGTGTGTTGGCATGGCTTATGATGAATCTTTCTGTTTTAGTGAAGTGAGTTCAAGAGATGAACTTAAGCCAGTCAATGATTCTTTACTGGATATTGTGTATTGTAAGTTGCTGCATAAAACTAGGTCTGGTATTTAGTTGTTCAAGTTATAGAATTTTTACTCTTTTTAGTACTACAACAGCTGCATTTTCATGGTATTGCGTCATTGTTTATATCTAATTATGTGATGTGAAGAATTGTAGCTAATACTTTTGCTTGTCTGGGAAATTAAAAACATAATTGGATGTGATATCTTTTGAGTTGTGCCATTCTAATTCTAAATTTTTGGCTTCTCTTTTGGAAATTATATTTGCTAACATGCCATGTGATACTTTTGATTTAAAATACATTTTGTTTCACTTGGAGCAAGTTTAGTGGAAATATTAAAGTCTTGAAATGATTCTTCTAAACCTTGTATAAGTGTTGTTCTTGTTTTAAGAGGTACTGAGACAGAGATGACATTGACAATGGTGATGGGTAATTTGAGAAAGAAAGTTCAAGATGAAGACTACTTATTAGACTTTATTTTATTAGGCTTTATTTAGTTTTCTTTCTTTGCGCTTTTGTCCAATGTAATTTTAGGTATGCGTATATATAAGTACGTATTTCATCATAGTACATGAACTTTAAATAATATTAGCAATTGTGTCGCAATTATTTAGACTTTAGTAATTATGTATTTATAGTAATGATATTTTTTTGTATATCATGCATCGAATTAAGTTTATTATATGTTTTAATTTTGAATGATATCTAATGTAATAATTAAATTAAATTATTATTATGAAATTACTATTTTCATAATTTAAGATTAAATAATCAATATAAATATAAAAAATTAATAAAATTATTATTATTCAATAATCATTTAATAATTTAATAAAATTATTATTGCTATTATTATTAATAAATAGTGTATAAATAACTCAAATGTTAGCATATGTGTTACATAATTGTATTACAAATGTGTTACATGTATTTGCAAAAGTGATATAATTGTCAAATATAATTAATGTTACATTATATTTATAAGAGTTAACAAAACAATTAAATAATGTTACATTATATAAAAAAAAGTGTTAGCAAAACAATATATTTAATGTTATGTTTTATTTAAAAGTGTTAACAAAATAATGTTACATAAGAATAAAAAAATATTACATTAAGAGTATATGCAACATCTTTTAAAGTGTTATAATAAAAAGTTAAAATTGATATGAGGTGTTATCAAAAGAAAAAAAAGTGTAACATTAGACTATAGGTAACAGGGGCAACAACGACACCGAAAAAAGTGTTACTTATCATCTATAATAATATTTTTTGATTGTTAAGTAATAATTTTTGGGTGTTACATAATAAGACTTATGTTGTCGTGGGGGACGAGGAGATCATATTCTCACTTGATTCTTTGAAGCATCATTCTGAAGAGTCCAGCTGCAAGTCCATTGATGTTGATGAGAGTGTAGAGGAGAAGCTGCCATTGATTCCAACTGAGGATCAAGTGAAAACCTGCATCAGGAACATTCCTTCTTTCTTTACTCTTGCTATTATTGTTGAATTTGATTTTTCATCTGATATTTTATGTAATGAACTAACAGATTGTTTGAGTGCTGTTAATGCTTGTAGGAAGGAGAAAAGAGAGGTGTCATGGATTGAAGGAGGAACATGGACTCAAATCCCACCAGTCCCTCCGGATATAGCGGCTCTCATTTGTCTGATCTTGATGTTGATAGGAAGGAAGTATATATAGATAGAGATCAAGATAAGTTGATACTTGAGAGTAAGAAAGGAGAGATGATTTGGGTGGATCGAAAGAGGGCAAAACAACACTTCAAAGTGAAGATGAAAGATGATGAAGAAGTGTTGATGCATGAGTCTGAAAATCTCTGAGTCTACATTCCGTCAAGCTCCTCAACGTTAAACAAGAGCGCTTGGTGGAAGGCAACCAACCATTTTATTGCTTTTATTTTATTCTGTTTGTTATGTCTTGTGCTAGGTGAGTTATACTCAAGGTGCGTGCTTACACTTAAAGTAATAACATCCTTTGAAACTTAGATTCAATTCACTTTTTCATCTAAGTTTGGGGGTGTGATGTTCTTCCGATGTTCCATTTGCACCTAGGTATGTTTACTCTGCATTGTTTAGTGTCCATTTTCTTGGAGGTCGATTTTTTTAGAATTTTTTAATTATTTTCGATCTTCGAATTCTTTTGCGACTATCCAAGTGTCTTGTGAGTTTTTGTTCGTTTTTGTGTGTCCTTTGGTACTCTGTTATTGATTTTCATCTTTCCAATATTTTTATCTCTCCTGTGATGATGAGTTTTGTTTGAGCTGGAATTAGCGGCTATGGTTCATGCCTTGAAGATATGGTGACACTACCTTTATGGAGGAAGATGTACAATCTTCACGGACCATAAAAGCTTGAAGTGTCTTTTCACGCAAAAGGAGCTCAACATGAGACAACTGAGATGGTTAGAATTGGTGAAGGATTATGATTGCTCAATTGAGTACCATCCAAGCAAGGCTAACATGGTAGCTGACGCCTTGAGCCGAAACACCAAAGTGGAGCTTAATAGTTTGCATATCAAGCAAGAAGAGTTGATCAAAGAATTCGTCAAGATGCAAATCGAGTTGGAAACATCACCCTCCAGCACGAGGGTGATCATTGCAACGTTGGAAATCCAACCGAGTCTAAAAGTGGAGATAAAAGAAGCTCAAGAACTGGATTACTTTTGCAAGGAATGAAGAAGAACGCATAAGAATGCGATTATAATGGTTTCAAGGTGGATGATAAAGGAGTGTTGTCATTCAATGGATGATTATGTGTTCTGATAGTTGAAGAGTTAAAAGAGAGGATTTTAGGAGAAGCGCATGGAGCGCCATACACCACTCATCCAGGAGGAACAAAGATGTATCATGATTTGAAGGAAAGATTTTGGTGGAGAAGCATGAAGCGAGATATTGGATACTATGATGAGAGATGTTTGACTTGCAAACAAGTCAAGAGTGAACACCAACGACCAACCGGAAAACTTGGATACTATGTGGAGGAGATGTTTAACTTGCCAACAAGTCAAGATTGAACTCCAACATCCAGCCGAAAAACTTAAACCACTCGAGATTCCTGAGTGGAAATGGGAGCAAATTGTCATGGATTTTGTCGTAGGTTAACCAAGGTCTTCAAAGGGAAACCATGCCATATGGGTCATCGTTGATCGATTGACCAAGTAGGCTCACTTTTTACCCGTAAAGATGATGTTCAAGATGGATTAGTTTGCTACATTGTATATATTCAAGAAATAGTGAAGCTTCATGGCATACCAAATTCTATAGTGTCTGATAGAGATACGCGCTTCACTTCAAAATTTTGGGAAAGCTTGCACAAGGCCATGGGAACTAAATTTTATTTCAGCACAGCTTATCACCCGCAAACCGATGGGCAATCAGAAAGAACGATTCAGATTTTTGAAGACATGCTAAGAGCCTGCACACTTGACTTAGATGAAGCATGCGAAAGGTTTCTACCTCTAGTCGAGTTCGATTACAACAACAGCTATCAAGCTACCATCAAGATGGCCCCATATGAGGCACTATAAGGGTGAAAGTGTAGATCTCCACTGTATGGGGATGAAGTTGGTGAGAGGGCTCTCCCAGGCCCCAAACTAGTAGAAGAAGCAGTCGACAAAATCAGAATCATTCGATAAAGAATCAAGTCTGCCCAAGATATGTTGGTGTTCGATCATTTGGTTAATATGCACCGTTAGGGTTCCATACATTTCTAATTCAGTGGAAGTAAGAAAACATAGAAACGTATTACCTTTCACCAGGGTATATTGAAGAAGATGGATTCTCGCCGGCAGCCTGCGCAGTCTCACCGTTTTAGCCATTACTCTCTCATCTGATGTCCGATTAAAGTGATCTACATGCCAAAACAATCCTCTCTTCAGTAGCTTCCGGTCAGTATATCACACATCTAGTTTTGAGTTTTACAAATTTTAGAAAAATCATGGAAGTTGACAAACAGCAGCAGCAAACAACCTTCCGATCTTCTGCTGTATTCCCAAGTCCAATCTTGATGTGGGCTACGATCCTCAAGATCTTCTCAATATCCTATTCCCTCACCCTCCTCACAGTGTTAGGCATGAATTACTTTTCAGTTAAGGTTTCCGGACAGCTAAGATAACTTATATATGGGCTACAGCAGGGACCAGAAGGAGAAATTAGAGTTGGGCCTCCATTGGCTTAAGTATCTAAGCTTAGCCCAAAGCTTATACTTAAGTCCAATAATAATATATATCACTAAAATATTATTACTGTACTACCATTCTAATCCCATAATTACGTTATGGGCTCCTTCTTATTATGATCCCATTACTCTCCCCATGTTTAAGATATACAATGCCCATTAATTAACTAAGCTACTGACAACTCCATTAATTAATATCTCATCCAAGAGTAGTACCACTCAACCTCATTATCATGTCGTAATAAATCCACAAGCAGGGTTTACATGATAATCCTTATGAGCTCCTCAAGGGGACATCATCAACCTATAACGGACACGGATTCCTTCTACAATCAACAGCACACCATAGAGACAGCACTATTTCCCAACTCACCGAGTTTATTGATTTAATTACATGTAAATCTCACCCATTGATGAATCAAAGAAATACATACTCCCTTACGTGTCGAGGTTATTGTATAGGGATTAAGAGCACAAACATCCATAATAACTGAGATCAAGTTCTTCTATATAGACAGTACAAGTCGAACGATCTCATACGGTCCCGCTCAATACACACGAAGTGCACTAATGTGATTCTATAGTCAAGACAAACTAATACCAAATCACAACGAGAGACAAGAAGTTAAATCTTGTGAGGGATAGTGCCTGAAACAGTATCCCGAATGATAGAGAGGGTAATGCCTGAAACTGGTACCCTTATACTTGAAGAACACCAGAATTGGCATGTTAATACGGAAAAGAAGTTGATCCAAGTAAAGATGGAGGAATGGTGCATGAACTAGATTGTTAAGGCAAAGAAGTGACGAAGGGAGCAACTGAAAACAATATACCAAGGTAACTCTTTACTAGTAAAGTTAGTCACTTATCTATATACTTCCACCTTAACCAAAGAGCTGACATTACATCCTTGAAGCAAGTCCTTTGTGATCCAAGTATTGAGTCGATTATAGATGGAGTTTTGAGACCTTTGACAAGATTATGGTTATGCGAGTATATAAATTGAAATTGAGTGTTGATATCAACCATAAGGTGTATATCTTTTACACTTGAGTGAGAGAGTAAAAACTTACCCGTGAGCTAGATGACTTAGCACTCGTAGAAGTATTGTGATTGATTGATGTTTTTACGTGAATGAAGGGTATGGTAGTTGCATGTTCTAAGTTAATATAATTGCATGTATTTTGATGTATTGTACCTGGTGATTACACTCTCTAGATTTATTTGATTTTCGTTGCCTCAAGATGAGCAACATGTAAGTTTGGAGGTTTGATGAGAGCGTAAATTCGGTTGTTTTGGGCCTTGATTTGCATGAAAATAGAGTCCTATTTGGTCTTTTATCGAGATGAATCGGTACGTTAATGAGAAAGGCACGAATAAAAGGGTACAAGGGCGATTTGAGCATATTCGTATAGGAAATAGGTGAAAAAGGCTCAGAATTGGAAGACACGATTTTAGAGGTGAAATCAAGGTGTTGTTCGACCAATCTGACTTGTTCAACCTTCAATAGGTGGTCGAACTGGAGGGGACAAGTCGAGCAGATTGCCAGAGCTTATCTAGAGAGCCAGTTCGACTTGGAGGATCTGCTCGACCAACATTTTCTTGGTCGAACAGATGAGAGAAAGTCGAGCAAAGTGGAGAAAACATCCAGAGAGCTCGTTCGACTAGGAGGAGTTTCTCGACCAGGATCAATATGGTCGAGCAAGAGCGGTTTGGTCAAGCAAATTGCCAAAGTTGTCCAGAATGTTTGTTCGAACAGGGGCTTCTTGTTCGACTTGGATGCTGAGGTCGAACGGCGTGTCGCAGAATGTTATTTATGGTAATTCCGGATGTCTTTCATAGAATTTGACGTGTGCTTCAAGCAAAGGCCTATCCTAAGCCCATAAGGAGATCCTATGTGTATAAAAGAAGGGCTTTCGCAGGAGAAAAAAAAATGACACACAACAAAATAGAGATCATATTGGATCGGAGAGAAGCCACAACAATACTACGCCCCACAAGGGGGGATCACCCCCCAACAATCATCCACATCCTTTCCTCCATCCATCCATCCATCACTTTGAAGATTCGTCTGTGGAATCAAGAGGAGTACCAAGAGGAGAATTCAAGATGGAGAAGTATGCGACGACTCCCAAATCTAGGGTTTATTCGTTTCCTAATTTATCTTGTATTTCTCGAACATCCCGGTAAGATCTATCCAACACCCATGATTGTTCTTTGTAACATCATGGGCTAGAGCCTTTTTGGTGTTTTTACCAATTAATTGAACTTTTGTGTATAAACTCCATACAACACTACTTGTGGATTTATTTTATAAATGATTGTGCTTTCTTAATCCATACTTACGGACATTTTGTGCATCATTAACTGTTGTGTAGAGTCTGAATACATATCTTGGTCATTGATTGAGTGCGTTCACCGCTGAGCAGGATTCCATGTTATGATTCTAAGTGAGGGGACTCTGAATCTTCATTAGAACTATCATATATGAATACTTATTAATTGAATTGAATTCAGGTTAATAAGTAGGATAAAGAGTATAACTTCATAGTACCTATAAAGGGATATCATATCGGGTTAGAGTACCAATGGCCAGGGAAATAATTGATACTGATAGTACCTAGAAAGGGGGTGGAATTATGTTTCTTGCTGCGAGGTTATTCACACGTGTTAGACGCAAGTTTACTTTTGTCCATAGAGTAGATATGCATGGCTTAGTGATGCGTCCATATTCCACAAGGCAGAGTCGGACATCAACACATGGAAGGGAAATTAATGAGTGAAACTGGATTATCCTAGGGCTACCTATTCTCTCTCTTAAGTCACTTTCGTAATTCTTCTAGTGTTTATTTTATTTTAATTTATTTTATATTTTTTGTTAGTATATTAATAATTCAAACCTCAATCTTAATTTCCGTCTTGTCCTAATTAATTTAGATAATAATTAAATTGATAATACACTGTCCATTGGGTTTGATATTCACTTGGTAGCATGCTTAAGCTGCAATTGATATCTTTAATACTTGGGGATTAATTTTGCGTGCAAAGAAAATGCGCATCAGTCTTATAATTTATTTATATATTCGATGCAATAGTCCACGTACTTTATACTGTAGATAATATGTTGTGCGACAACACTCGAAATATCATATTATCGATTTCACTATAAAGTATAAACAGAGGCTCACAACCGAGATGGCGGGGACTCTCTATCGGGATGGTTGTAGTGTGATTTGGTATTAGTTTATCTTGACTATAGAATCACACTAGTGCACTTGTGTGTATTGAGCAGGACTGCTTGAGATCGTTCGACTTATACTAACTTATAGAAGAACTTGATCTCAGTTATTATGAATGTTCGTGCTCTTAATCCTTATACAATAACCTCGAAACGTAGGGCAGTATGTATTTATTTAATTCATCAATGGGTGAGATTTACATGTAATTAAACCAACAAACTCGGTGAGTTGGGAAATAGTGTTGTCTCTATGGTGTGCTGTTGATTGTAGAAGGGATCCGTGTCCGACATAGGTTATTGATGTCCCCTTGAGGAGCTCATAAGGATTATCATATAAACCCTGCTGGTGAATTTATCCCGGCATGATGATGAAGTCGAGTGGTACTACTCTTGGATGAGATATTAATTAATGGAGTTGTCAGTAACTTAATTAATTAATGGACATTGTATAACTTAAACATGGGGAGACTGTCGGGCTCATAATAAGAAGAAGCCCATAACATAATTATGTGATTAGAACGGCAGTGCATTAATAATATTTTAGTGGTATATATTATTATTATTGGACTTTAGTATAAGCATTGGGCTAAGCATGGATACTTAAGTCCAATGGAGGCCCAACTCTAATTTCTCCTCCTGGTCCCTGTTGTAGCCCATATATAAGTCATCTCAGCTGTTCTAACATAAGAGAGACATGCCTAACATGTGAAGAGGGTAGACAGAATAGCAGATTTAGAAGATCTTGAAGATCATCGCCCACACAACGTCGAGATTGGACTTGATAATACAGTAGACGACCGGAAGGTTGTTTGCTGCTGCTGTCCGTCAACTTGCACAATTTTTATAAAATTTTAAAGAAGTCAGAATTCAACGTGTAATATACCAACGGAAAGTCACTGAAGATAGGATCGTTTTGGTGTATAGATCACTCAAATCGGAGATCAGACGAGAGAGTTATGCCCAAAACAGTGAGGCTGCGCAGGTTGCCGGCGAGAATCCATCTTCTTTAACATACCCTAGTGAAAGGTAATACATTTCTTGTTTTCATACTTCCGCTGACTGTTAGAAACATATGGACCCCTAACGGTTTAATTTAACCAAATGATTGAACGCCAACAATTGGTATCAGAGCTTTGGTTTCATGGTGAAGCGTGAAACGTTAGGATAGGGTTTATGTCAAAAGGTGAAAGGTTTTAATTATTCATGTTATGCTAGTATGCCCTATTCAGATACCATATACATGTGTCAAACGTGGATTAGAGTTTAGAAATTAGTGTTTCTTGTTGAATACTCTATACGTTTGATGGCACTCGACGAAAATTTGATAATCTGGAAATTTTGAAAATTTGATAATCTGGTAATTTTTGAAAATTTGATAAGGTGGATATTTTTGAAAATTTGATAATTTGAAAATTTCAAAAATTTGATAATCTGGAAATTTTTGAGAATTTGATAATCTGAAAATTTCGAAAATTTGATAATCTTGAAATTTTCGAAAATTTGATTATCTGGAAGTGTCAAAGATTTGATAATCTAGAAATTTTTTAAAATTTGATAATCTGAATATTTTTGAAACTTTGATAATCCAGAAATTTTCAAAAATTTGATAATTCTGATATTTTCAAAAATGTGATAATATGGAAATTTAGAAAATTTTTATAATCTGGAAACTTAAAAAATTTGATAATATGGAAATTTAAAAAATTTGGCAATCTGGAGTTTTTTTTTGAAAATTTGATAATCTAGAAGTTTAAAAAATTTGATAATCTGTAAATTTTTAAATTTTGATAATCTGGAAATTTTTTGATAATTTGATAATCGGGTCGATATTGATGATTTTGATAATATCGACATATCGATGGTCGATATCGATATTTTTGAAAATTTGAAAATCTGGAGATTTTTGAAAATTTGATAATCTGGAGGTTGTTGCCCGTATTCGTGCTTGGTAGAGAACAATCGAATTTGCTGATACATAACTGTTATAATTAATTTAATTATTTAATTATTGTTATATATGCTATGCATGATTCTCTTTGATTTACTGCCTAATATACCGTAATAAGAGCATGCTAGATTGCGTATATTATTTTGAATATTATATGCATGTAAAAACCCTCGATGTTAAATAAGTAAGTGGGAGAGGGGATTGGTTAATAATTCGCGCGGCCTCTACTATTGGTTTGTTAGCGATGTGAATAAACTTACGCGTCTGCATTAGAGCCTTCCTCCCCATCGGATGAGTTTATTCATGGATTGCTAGAATAGACTTCTTTAAATAATTATTATTTGTAATGTGATGCACATGAACTTGCGCGTTGGCTATAGTGTCTTTCTCCCCTTCGGATGAGTTTATTTGCGGATCACTGTACAAACTTATAATTGGTGACTGTAGGAAGTTATCCGAGCGAGTGTATACTTCTCAATCTGTAAGGCACATAAGCATGCGCAATGGACTTGGGGTCAAATAATGGTGTACACTTAGATGCAAATAATAAGTATCCTCCCAATCGGAGTCACTGCTTTTATTTGCATGACTAAAGAGGAACCGACTATTAATTATTTTGTGATGAGGTTAGATTGACAAATGAAATTAATGGGTAAAACCTTCTCTTTTAAATGTTTAAGTTTCTATGCATCCACACTATCGTGGCATGAAGTCTCACGGTACTTGAGATGTCGGTGAATTTTATTTTTATATTGTTTTGAGGGAATCAATATAAAATGGATAAATTCGAAGATTTGATTGGCATATTTATGTGATTCTCTATATTTTCGAATGATTTTATTTCGCTTATTGTTTACTGAAAGAAAACATATTTACTGGTCCAAAATTAGATGATTAGAAAAGAATCTTGATTTCGATTTTTACTGCTTAGGTAAACAAATGTGTTTTCACTAAGGATGTTCTATGATGCATATTAAAGTCTCTAGTGGAGAGGTGAGAGGTTCATAAAAATATGATGGTCTCATGCAACTCTTCGGATACTTGAGTGAGGTTAGAAGGCAAGAAGTCATGGTTGGATTGATGAATGAATTGGAAATGCTTGGAGTAGAAATTGAAGGGGAAACTTAGATCAATTTATTCTCCATAAATTGCCTAGATGTTTTGAGCAAGTTCTACCTGAAATATGAGAGGTTGTATATGGTGGGGAACATCTAACAAAACCTGTGGTGAAAGAAATTCATTTTCATCAAGGTATGAACGAGATCTCATTCACTAGTCGTTGAAGCATGATTAGTGATGACATCTACTGACATGTTGTGTGTATATACCATAATCATTAAAAGCCTGCAACTAAGTGATGATGAGATAATTGAGTACATGGGTAAGCTACGAAAGTAGTGGTTGTTGTAGTGGGAGTTCTTTATTTATCTTACGATATGAATAAACGTTTGATTTTGAGAAATTGTCTTTACGTACATTTTCATTGAAAGAATTTCATTTCATTTTCTATGCATTTACGGATGGATATTCCATTTCATATAAATGACACGGTCATAGTAATGAAGGATGAATCTATAATCTGTTATGGTACGTTGGTGATAATTTGTACACTCTTAATTTTTTTCCAAGGATGCAACAAATAGAAATTAACAACTCGTCTTCTAATCCTAATAAGAGTAAGACTCTTATGGAAATGGTTAGATAGATGGTGACTTATTTGGAATTATTAAATTCATTTTATGGGTATGCCCTAGAAACAGCATGTCGTATAACATTTGTCTGTTTGTGGGATATCCAAGAAAAATGAAGGGTGATTTATTTAGTCCAAAAGATCGGAGGGTGATTGTAAACAGAAACACTAGATTTTTGTAAAAGGACTATGTAATAAATCACATACCTATGTATAAATTGTTCTAAAGGAAGTGAGAGGGAAAACACGAAGCATAAGTATCAATTGTCCAAGAGGAAATACCACAAGGTAAGTTGCAACGCGTGTCACGCCTGATACACAATTGCGTGTAATGTCTTGTCATAGTGGGAGGGTTGTTCGACAACCTATAAGATATATGTTTTGGGATAGTCGTGAGACATGGTCCTTAGTAAATATGGAGTTGATCCATGGATACGATGCAGCACTACAAGATCGAAATGCGATATCTTAGCTAGTGCAATGATGTTGAAATAGAATCGATGAATTCTAAATCAAGTCTGGGAGCTTGTAGGACCACTAAATGGTGTAAAAGCAATTGGAAGTAGTCATACAAAATAAAAGAGGATCATACAGTAAAGTGAAAATCGTGGAAGCAATGCTTGTTGCGAAAAGGTATAATCAGAAAGAAAAGGTTCGATTATGAGGAAACCTGTTCGTCGATATCTATGCCTTTGTTGATCCGGACTCTTTTATATGTTGGTGCTTATATGAAATGTGAGAGATAGCAAATAGATGTCAAGACAGCTTTCCTGATTTGAAGTCTTGAGGAAAACATCTATGTGAAGCAACCAGAGTGATTCATTGCAAAGGGCTAAGAGCATTATGATAGTAAGATTAAAAAGTGTCCATCGATGGACTAAAGCAAGCTTCAAGATCATGAAACATCCATTTTGATGAGGAAATCCAGGCATATGGATTTATTCATGCGCGGATGTGTCTTGTGTATTGAAAAGAGTGACGGAAACGTGGTGGTATTTCTTGTATTGTACGTAGATGATATATTGCTTATTGGAGTCAATGAAAAAGTATTGTCGGGTAATACATATCACAAGAAAGGATGTTATACTTGTCTCAAGCTTCATGAAATGATACAATCTTTACTTGTTTTAGCATGTGACTTTATTAAAGGAAATGTGTCTTGACACAAAAGAAGATAAAGGAGATGAAATCGGTTTCTTATGATTTGGCGAATAAGGAAGCTTAATCTAAGGAATGCTATGCACAAGATCGGATATCTGTTTTGCCGAAGGCATGGTCAGTGAGTATCAAGGTAACCCGAAACAAGAATGAAGAACTGTGGTAAGACATATCATTATGTACCTGAAAAGGACCAGAAATTATATGTGAACTTACTGGATAGATTCACTACTTCTTGTGGGTTACATAGATTCAGATTTTTCAAATCAGATAGGGACTGCAATAAATCCAACTCAAAGGTTATGTGTTTAATTTTAGGAAGTAGAGTCATAATGTGGAGGAGTGTTATATAAAAATATATTTCAGACTCCAGACTCCATCATGGAAAGATGATAAATTGGAGCCTATGAGGCAGCCAAAGGTATCTATATGACTCTAGAAACTTCATGATGGACTTTGAAGTGTTTCTAAGTTTGCCAAAGGTTATCACAATTTATTTTGATGATAATGGTGCAGTTGCAAACTTGAAGGAATCACGAGCCCATAAGATAATTAAACACATGGAGCGTAAGTACCACATGTTACGAGAAATCGTATGATGAGGGGAAGGTTGTTGTTGCCAAGATTGCATCGGATGATGACCTAGTAAATCCATTTACAAGGGCCTTAAGGCGAGAGATTTTGATGGTCGTGTAGTGTGAGTGGGAATCAGATGCATGGCAGAAGACATGACAACATAGACTTTTAGTATAAGTGGGAGATTGTTGGATTGTATACTGAAAGTCTAGCTTTTGTATGAACAATACGTTAACAGTTAATTTGAAATGAGAATCATATGATCAAATGATTGCATCTTATAATTTATTTATATGTTCGATGCAATAGTCAAATTACTTTGTACTGTAGATAATATGTTGTGTGACAACACGCGGAAGATCATATTATCAATTTCCTTATAAAGTATAAAAAAAGGCTCACACCCGAGATAGACGGGGGCTCTCTATCGGGATGATTGTAGTGTGATTTGGTATTAGTTTGTCTTGACTATAGAATCACACTAGTGCACTTGTGTGTATTGAGCAGAACCGCTTGAGATCGTTCGACTTATACTGACTTATAGAAAAACTTGATCTCAATTATTGTGGATGTTCATGCTCTTAATTAGTGGAGTTGTAAGTAAATTAATTAATGGGCATTGTATATCTTAAACATAGGGAGACTGTCGGGCTCATAATTAGAAGGAGCCCATAACGTAATAATGGGATTAGAACGGTAGTGCAGTAATAATATTTTAATGGTATATATTATTATTATTGGACTTAAGCATAAGCTTTGAGCTAAGCTTGGATACTTAAGCTCAATGGAGGCCCAACTCTAATTTCTCCTCCTAGTCCCTGTTGTAGCTCATATATAAGTCATCTCAGCTGTTCTAACCCTAAGAGAGACACGCCTAACACGTGAAGAGGGTAGACGGAATAGCAGATTGAGAAGATCTCGAATATCGTCGCCCACACAACGTCAAGATTGGACTTGGGAATATAGCAGAAGACTGAAAGATTGTTTGCTAATGTTGTCCGTCAACTTTCACAATTTTTATAAAATTGTACAGAAGTTAGAATTCAATGTGTGATATACCGACGGAAAGCCACTGAAGAGAGAATTATTTTGGTGTATAGATCACTCAAATCGAAGATCACACAAGAGAGTTATGTCCAAAATGGTGAGTCTGCACAGGCTGCCGGTGAGAATCCATCTTCTTCAACATACCCTGATGAAAGGTAATACATTTCTTTGATTTCTTGCTTCCGCTGAATTAGAAACGTATGGAACCCTAATGGTTCACGTTAACCAGATGATCAAACGCCAACAGTTGGATGCACGGTGGCATGGCTAATGTCACATGGCGGAAAGTGGTGGTGTTACAGCTGGCTCCAGGCTGTCGGTGATGGGATAAACGACGACTGGAGTGATGGAAAGGCTGTACAATATGAAAGGCTTATACGATGGTGGGGTTGACCGTGTGTGGTGAAAGTCGATGGCGTGTCCTCTCAATGGCGATGATGAATGATGGGGCTGGGGTTGTTGTCTTGCACAGCAGCACAACAGCGCTGGAAGGCGATGGAGTAAGGGAAACTGGCGTGCAAGGCGAGGTTGCGATCAGACTAAGAAGGGCTTTCGATTAGATCTGTAACGGTTTTTGATCGGGTCTTCACAAGTTTGAGTGAGTCTCCTTCAATTGCTGGTCTGGGATGAGTGCTGGACGTTGGAGTTGAGTACATCTGTGACTTGTCCCACGGTGTGATGGCCTGGAAAAGGTGATGGCAGCACGATCAATACACGCTGGATGAGCGACTGTCGGCGCTGAGGGGGCGGCGGGGCGTGCCGTTATTTGGCGTTAGGGCAGTGTCTGATTTAAGAGCCACAATTCCAGACCAGCAAGGCTGGGAGGTTGGCTGGTGGAAGGACGTGGTGGCTCTGGTGACTAACGTCGATTCTTGGAGGCAGCATTCAAAGTCGTGTCGTTGTGGGTTTCAGCGATCAACGATCTGGACCGGAGTGCAACACGCTCACCGGGGTGTGGAGGTCAGACGATAGTCAGTCATGGCTTTGCTACCATGAGACATGGTTAGTGGCTGAAAGTCACTGGAACCCAGCTAAGCAGTCTGCATGACCAGCGGGTTTTCCAATGATCGGGATACTACCAGCACGTAGTGTGGTGGCCATCATTGAGAGTGGAAATTAGAGTGTTTGAGTGTCCAATTTAACACCTTTTTGATGAGAATTATTGTCATACATTAGCACAAGGTTCTTATATTCAATATACGTGAGAAAAAGGTACATTTGAGGTGTTTTATAGTGTTTTAGGTGGAAAAAGGATCAAAAGTGCAAAGTTGAAGAAAAGGTGCAACTTGTGCAAGAATGCTGAAACACGCACGTCCAACTTGTGTAATATTTCTGTATTTGTGTGGAGATCAAAACTAGTGGTGTGATACATGGTTGGAAAACCACTCAAAGGAGTATCATTTTGGCATAAAGAACATCTCAATCGGATTCCAAACGAAGAAGTTATGATCAAGATGGTTATGTCGCGCGAGCTGTGCCGCACAGAACGGCTGTGTCACTTTTCATGGCTTGGTACACCTTTAATTCTTAGAGTTTTTGTTAGTTCTTTATATGGATAGAAAGCCAAGGAAGAGAGGATCGCGTAAGCATAAGAATCACTCAAATCGAAGTCCGGATGTGGAAGTTGAACGTGAAATAGTGAGACGGCGCAAGTGCAGTTCGACCACGACTAGTGATCGAACTGCTAGTTCGACCAAGCCATCGTGGTTGAACCAGAAGCCTGAAGTGCGAATTATCGCCGATTTCGATTCGAACAGGGTTCGACCAAGCCCTAGGTCGAACCATAGGTCGAACTCCATGCCTAGGACGATTCCAGATCCAATTTTTACACCCCAAGTGCATGATTCTGCTTGTTTTTGAAGAACAAACTCATCCTAAGTCCATAAGGAGAACTTACAAGTATAAAACGGGATGTAGATCACACAAAAGAAGACAAGACAATAGATTGGATTGGAAGAAAACCACAACACAATACACCCCACAAAGGGGGATCACCCCCCAACCATCATCCACATCCTTTCCTCCATCCATCCATCACTTTGAAGATTCGTCTGTGGAATCAAGAGGAAAATCAAGAGGAGGATTCAAGATGGAGAAGGACGCAACAACACCACATCTAGAGTTTTGTTTGCTTCCTAATTTATCTTGTATTTTTCAGACTACGGGTAAGATCTATCCAACCCCCATGTGTGTTTCCTACAACACCATGGGCTAGAGCCTTTTTGGTAGATCTAGGGTTGTGAAGGTTTTTACGAATTAATTAAACTTTCGTGTGTAAACTCCGTACAACCCTACTTGTGGATTTATTTTATATATGATTGTGCCTTTTTAATTCATACTCACGGTCGTTTTGTGCATCATTAATTGTTATGTAGAGTCTGAATACATATCTTGGTTATTGATTGAGTGCGTTCACTGCTGAGCAGGATTCCATGTTATGATTCTAAGTGAGGGGACTCCAAAGCTTCATTAGAACTATCATATATGAATACTTATTAATAAATTGAATTCGGGTTATTAATTAGGATAAAGAGGATAACTTCATAGTACCTATAAAGGGAGTGGAATTATATCTCTTGCTCCGAGGTTATTCACACGTGTTATACGCATGTTTACTTGTGTCTATAGAATATATATGCATGGTTTAGTGATGCGTCCATATTCCACAAGGCAGAGTCGGACATCAACACACGGAAGGGAAGTTAAGTAGTAAAACTGAATTACCCTAGAGCTGCCTATTCTCTTACTTGATCCACTTTTCTATCCTTCGAGTGATATTTTATTTA
Source organism: Pogostemon cablin (assembly GCA_023678885.1). Lineage (NCBI taxonomy): Eukaryota > Viridiplantae > Streptophyta > Magnoliopsida > Lamiales > Lamiaceae > Pogostemon > Pogostemon cablin. The sequence goes on from CM043006.1 coordinate 2,041,924, forward strand.
ATTTGTCATTTTACTTAATTATTTATAAGTTTAATAATTAAATCCTAAAACTGAATTGCATTGTCTTAATTAATTTAGTAAATAATTAAATTAATAATACGTCGTCCTTTGGGTTCGATATTCACTTGGTCGCTTGCTTAAACTACAATTGATATCCTTAATACTTGGGGATTAATTTTGCGTGCAAAGAAAACGCGCATCAATTTCTTGGCGCCTTCGCCGGGGACGGCTGTTATTATTAGTTTATTATTTCTGATTTGATTCAGACTTTTATTTGTGATTATTTAATTTTATCTAACCTTGAATTTTTCTGAGGTACTTGTTCACTAGGAAAAGGAAAAGAAGGAAAAGAAGGAATAACACACTAAGCTAAACATGGCCGGAGCAAGGCAGAGTCCGGATAATGTTGCCATACGTGAAATTTTCATGAACTATGGGATTGGTAACATGGGGTTGATAGGAGCATGGGGGGAAGATGATGATTTCGAGATACATCCCGCTCTTATTAACACGGTAGAGAAGAATTCCTTTTCTGGAGGTTGCTTTGAAGATCTATATCAGCATCTCCGAAGATTTCTTAGTTATGCAAACACTCAGAAAGGTGTTGGAGCTAATGATAATGCTAGAAGAATCGCCCTATTCAAGTTCTCTTTGATTGATGGAGCAGAAGCTTGGTATGAGACTATTGATGCAGTAGATTGCACTACATGGGACCAACTGCAGTAAAAGTTCTTAGAGAGATACATGCCACCCTCAAGGGTCTTTAAAATGAAGCAAGACATCACCCAATTTGTTATGAATCTGGGTGAGCAATTTCATGGGGCGTGGGATAGGTTTAAAGATATGCTCAGGAGGTTTCCGTAGCATGGGATGTCTAAGGCTCAATAAAAAAGTATCTTCTACTATGGATTGGATTGTGAGTCACGTGTTTTTATTGATGCATCATCAGGAGAAGTGTTGTTATCTAAGACGGCACTTGAAGCAAAAAAGTTATTTGAAGACATCTCTTTGAATTTATGTGACAGGTCTACGGAGAGAGTAAGTGGAACTTGTGTAGTTGGCAAGGTAGCGCAGGTTGAACATCAAGTGAAGCCGAATAGGGATGATGAGATTGTCTCTAGTCTAGCTAACATCAACAAGATACTAGAGTCCCAGCAGAAGCAGATTACAGAGTTGATACTAAAGGGGCCTAGTATGAAGCAGCACGAAGTGAAGAGTGTTGAAGATACCTTCAATTGATACATGGCTGAGAACGATGCAAGGGTTGACCACATTGAAGCTAGAATGAATGTTGATCATACAGATTTATCTAAGCAGTTGAAGGACCTAACTTGGATTATGGGGAAGATGACCGCGAACTTGAATCAACTGACACAAAAATTGGAGAATAAAGTTATCACGTTGAGGTCTGAAACGCAGTACGAGGGACAGATGAAGCTGAAAATGAAATCTGAAGTGAAAGAAGTCCGATTTGACCCCGATTCGACCAGCACAGATGGTCAAATTAGGCAGAGGATGTCGAACCAGGCATCTAGGCGACATCCGGAAGAAGCAGAGGGTCAGTTCGACCAAAAATAGGTCAATTCCACTAGAAGCTCTGGTCGAACTCAGGTCCAACGCTACTGTTCATGATGATCTATTTTGTCTGATGCCCGATTCAACAACGATCACTCCGATTCGAACGACCCTACTAGTTGAACCCAGGTCGGACGATACTATCCAGAGCACTCTATTTTGTCTGAAGCTCGATTCAACCATGATCACTTGGATTCGACCAACCCTGTTGGTCGAACCATGGTCGAACCGGCCTGTAAGGGGGATAACCAACTTTCAGGTGTTCAGTTCGACCATTATTCAACGAGTTCGACCACCTACCCAAGTCGAACTCAGGTCGAACCCTACTGTCCTGCACCATTTTCCACGCCGAAGCTTTATTTGATGTTGATGCTACTCCAGTATCATCCCAAGGACAGAATACTGAGCTTATAGTTGAGAAGAAGTGGAAAAGAGCAAAGAGGTTGAGAGCCGAGAAGCTTAGACTGCAGATGGATAATGAAGATGTTGTTTTCTCTCATGATCAAGCAAAGAAGATGCCAATGGAGACTCAATCATACAAGAGCATAGATGTGGTTTCTAACTTGTTTAATCTTAATTTTTCTAAGGAAGATGATTCTGAATTTAAGTGGAAGATTGACAAAGAGGTGTCTAGACAGCCATGGGAGGAAGAAAATTTCAAGGATCATATACTTGTTACCAAGAAAGGTGAAGTGCTGAGTGTAGACAAGAAGAGGGAAATAAAGTACTTAGAGGTGAGGATGCGAGAAGACCGCCATCTGATCCAGTAGTAAAAAGCAGTAATCTGTCGTGACTCTCCGATGTTAAACATGACCGCCTGTTGGGGGCTTGCTCTTCCGTTTTATTGCTTTATTATTTCTTTTATGTGTGTAAGAAATTTTTATATTTAAGGTGCTTACTATTCGAAAATTACATCTCTTTTCAAACTTAGTTTCAACTTACGTTTTTCCTAAGTTTGGAGGGGTGTGATGTTCTTACCTCATTGCAGCACCAAGAGTATAATCTTTTCTTTGTAATGTTTGCTAGGGGGTTGATTTTTTGCGGTATGTTAAAACTTTAATTAGTTTTGATGTGTTGATTTTTTACAATTTGCCTAGTGTTCAGTGGTGTTTCTAGTGTGTGGAGTTGATTAGATAGTCAATTGATTCTTTCTTCTAGTTCTCTTATTTTATTATTGATGAATCCTGTGATGCTGAGTTTGTTTGAACTTTGATGATAGAAGAAGGTAAAAGAGTGGCAAGATGATCGAGTTAAACACCTGGAGGAGCTCGTGAATGCATTGAAGGAAAAATCAGGTGCCCTCGTTTCCTTATTCTAATTTTTATGTGTGCTTTTAATTTATAGGAGTGAAAGAATTGAGTTTATACTTGTGATCCATTTATGCTTGTGATCCATGTGAGCTTATATTGTTTTAAATTGTGCCTAAAATTCATATGCTTTTGAAATTGATGAAGGAAGTGTACTTGAGTTATAATGCGATATGAAGTTCTATGTGTAATTGTGGGATATTACTTACAATGAAGAGTGCTCTGTTACTTGTTAAAAACTCATGTGAGATTTTGAGCCTTGTTGATCATGATACATAAACACATGATATTTCTTTCTGGTGAGTATCGTTCTTGTGTGTGTATTCTAGAACTTTCTTCTTGTCTTACTTTAAACTACATGTGTGTTAGATGATGAGAGATTATTTTAGGCCATCCTTGAATTTATGAGTCACTTTGCCAAATTATTTCCTACCAAATAATTTTATATCCGTAGTTAGCCTTGTTGAGCCTAAAAGCCTTATTTCTTTGGCAACCTACGAAGATAGCCACTTTGATATCCTATATGAGCCTTAAATTCCTATATTTAGTTGAGAATTAAATGCTATCAAAGTGTGTGAATTGATTTTCATGGAGTTTGGAAGGAATAAAATATATGCAGCTGTACAAATGATTTTGAGTTGAAAATATGAGCTGAAAAATAAGTTGCTTATGGGTAGTGCCCGAAACTGGTACCCCAAGATGTTAGAGGTAGTGCCGGAAACTGGTACCTTGAGAAAAAAGAAAGGAAAGAAAAAGTATGTTGAGCTTGAAGGAGAAGGAGAAAAAAGAAAATTAGAAGAGCATGAAGCTGGATAACCTTGAAGTGTAAAAATCTGCAGTACAAAAGATCTCCGGTTTTGATTCTCTACAACTTGAGTTACTTTATCCATATGTTTCCTACCTTTATCAAAGAGCCAACATTACATCCCATTAAAAGTTCTTTTTGATCTCAATGTTGAATCATACTTTTAGTGGTGGAGAGTTTGAGATATTTGGCAAGCTTATGGTTATGCATGCACTTGAATTGAATCTGAGTGTAAACACCTTAACCCATAAGTGTACATCTTTCACACTTGAGTGCGAGTGATATATACTTCCCGTGAGAACATGTGAATGGAGCATTTGAATTGGTGGTGATTGTATTAACTTGTATGCAATGAATTGATTTTACATGTAACGAAAGTTGCATGACCTAAGTTGAGGACAATGGTATTTTGAATGAGGTATGTGTTATAGTCCTTGTTTCCCCACTAATTTTCATACTCTCTTTCTTTTCATTTTTAATTTTTTGCCTCGGGACGAGCAACGAGTAACTTTGAGGGATTGTTGAGAGTGGAAATTAGCGTGTTTGAGTGTCCAATTTAACACCTTTTTTGATGAGAATTGTTGTCATATATTAGCACAAGGGTCTTATATTCAATATATGTGAGAAAAAGGTGCACTTGAGGTGTTTTATTGTGTTTAGGTGGAAAAAGGATCAAAAGTGCAAAGTTGGAGAAAAGGTGCAACTTGTGCAAGAATGCTGAAAAACGCACGTCCAACTTGTGTAAACTTTTTGTATTTGTGTAGAGATCAAAACTGGTGGTGTGATACATGGTTGAAAAGCCACTGAAAGGAGGGTCGTTTTGGCGTAAAGAACACCTCAATCGGATTCCAAACGAGGAAGTTATGATTAAGATGGTGATGTCGCGCGAGCTGTGCCGAACAGAACGGCTGTGTCACATTTCATGGCGTGTTACACCTTCAATTCTTGAAGTTTTTGTTATTTCTTTATATGGATAGAAAGCCAAGGAAGAGAGGATCCCGTGAGAATAAGAATCACTCAAATCGGAGTCCGGATGTGGAAGTTATACGTGAAAGGCACAAGTGCAGTTCGACCACGACTAGTGGTCAAACCAGAGGTTCGACCAAGCCATCATGGTCGAACCAGAAGCATGAAGTGCGAATTATCACCGATTTCGATTCAACCAGGGTTCGACCAAGCCCTAGGTCGAACCCTAGGTCGAACTCCATGCCTGGGACGCGTCCGGATCCGATTTTTACACCCCAAGTGCGTGTTTCTGCATGTTTTTCAAGAAAAAGCCCATCCTAGGTCCATAAGGAGACCTTACAAGTATAAAGGGGGATGTAGATCACACAAAGAAGACAAGACAATAGATTGGATTGGGAGAGAACCACAACACAATACTACACCCCATAAGGGGGGATCACCCTCCAACCATCATCTACATCCTTTCCTCCATCCATCCATCACTTTGAAGATTCGTCTATGGAATCAAGAGGAGAATCAAGAGTAGGGTTCAAGATGGAGAAGGACGCGACGATGCCACAACTAGGGTTTTGTTTGCTTCCTAATTTATCTTGTATTTTCCAGACTACGGGTAAGATCTATCCAACCCCCATGTGTGTATCCTACAACACCATGGGCTAGAGCATTTTTTGTAGAACTAGGGTTGTGAAGGTTTTTAAGAATTAATTGAACTTTCATGTGTAAACTCCATGCAACACTACTTGTGGATTTATTTTATATATAATTGTGCCTTTTTAATTCATACTCACGGTCGTTTTGTGCATCATTAACTGTTATGTAGAGTCTGAATATATATCTTGGTTATTGATTGAGTGCGTTCACTGTTGAGCAGGATTACATGTTATGATTCTAAGTGAGGGGACTCCGAAGCTTCATTAGAACTATTATATATGAATACTTATTAATTGAATTGAATTTGAGTTATTAAGTAGGATAAAGAGGATAACTTCATAGTACCTATAAAGGGATATCATATCAGGTTAGAGTACCAATTGGGCAGGGAAATAATTGATATTGATAGTACCTAGAAAGGGGGTGGAATTATATCTCTTGCTCCGAGGTTATTCACACGTGTTGCACGCATGTTTACTTGTGTCTATAGAGTAGATATGCATGGTTTAGTGATGTGTCCGTATTCCACAAGGTAGAGTCGAACATCAACACACAGAAGGAAAGTTAAGTAGTAAAACTGGATTACCCTAGAGCTACCTATTCTCCTACTTGATCCACTTTCGTATTCTTCGAGTGATATTTTATTTAATTTGTTATTTTACTTAATTATTTATTAGTTTAATAATTAAATCCTAAAACTGAATTGCCTTGTCTTAATTAATTTAGTAAATAATTAAATTAATAATGCGTCATCCTTTGGGTTCAATATTCACTTGGTCGCTTGCTTAAGTTGCAATTGATATCCTTAATACTTGGGGATTAATTTTGCGTGCAAAGAAAATGCGCATCAGCCATTCAGGCTGGAAGGGGACACCGACAACCATAACTAAGCGGTGGTAGGAGTCGTTAAATCACATTTTCCGACAGGCGTTGGGACTCCATGATGGAGTGACACCGGTGCACATATGTTTTTCTGTTTCCAGCGAATACGTGTGGGTGATGACCTGGCAGGTAGTTGCGGGCCGGTGTATGAGCGGTTTTCTTAGCAAATCCATTTGTTGGGCTGTTTTTCTTGAGGCCCAAGAAATTTCTATTTCTCCTAAAAGTCAGTTAGTTAGTTTGGGAGTTGACCAAGTCAATTTCTTTTATTTGGTTAATTTTTCCTTATATATAATTGATATAATTTTTTTATTTGCCAATTATTATTATATATTTGGATTGTTTGTACTATTTGATTTACTACCTAATTTACCATAATAATAGTATGTTTATTTGCGTTATTATATCTGTTATATTGTATGCATGCAAAAACCCTCTTGTTAAATAACTAAGTGGGAGAGGGATTGGTCATGATACTGCGGCCTCCATTATTGATTTATTAAGTGATGCAAGTAAGCTTATGAGTCGGTTATTATAATATCTTAGCCCAACTAGATTTTTTTTAGAAAGCCCAAAACCTATTTATTTATTTTTATGGCCCAAAAGGCCAGCCCAAACTTAGCCCAACTAGATTTTTTTAGAAAGCCCAAACTTATTTATTTATTTATTTATTTTGTGGCCCAAAGTTTCAGCCCACTTAAATGGCCTGATATATATAATTATTAAGGCTAAAGTTAAAAAAAAGAGAGAGAAGATCGGGAGAAGAAAAGCAAAAGAGGGGAAAGAAGAGAGTGAAGAGGAGAAACCCTTGTTGATCAAATTCTCCCTTACAACCCTCATCCTAGGTGGTTTCTAAGTTGTTTTGAGGTAAGTGGTGTGTGAATTAAGCTTCCTTCTTCCATGGTTTTGTAATTTTGTGGTGTTTTTCTTTTTGGTATGTGGGTAATTCGCAGACTGTTCGAACTGATTTTGACATAGCTATTGCCCTCGAAAGTTTGCAAACTTAATTTCTATACGTAGCTGAACTCGTTAGCTTTCCGTAGCCACTTGAAACGCCTCAATCCGATTATTCTACAATTAGTTATGATTTTTCTCGTAAACTGCCGCTAGCTGGAAAATTTCAAAATTTTTATGTCGAATTCAAACTTATTTTCTATCGTTTCGTTTAGTTAATGTATTGAAACGGGTTATGTTGGATTGGGAAATGATGTTAAGGAGTTACATACTATTTTTGTTTAATATCGACTCGTTCGAACTCAATTAGGATTTGTTTTTAGCAATGAAAGGGATGTTACCGCTAATAGTTAGTTATATTTAATTTGTCTTTAATTGATCATCTCCTTTCTAGGTAAAGAACCATCGACGAAGGGCAAGGGACCGACTTCAGATTCCGGAGAGAGTTAATCACTTTCTTGTGAGTTGATAATTCGGGAACGCCTTCTCTTGTGGGAAGTGTGGACCCTCGATAAATGTGCATTTATTTTAGTTTTAGTTAATTGATAAGAAAATTATTTGGTATTGTGTTATGTGGTAAAGAGCCTGATTGGCTCGATTGCTCTGGTTAGAGTCCTGTTAGCCATTTTATGAGTATTATTGATTTTAACTTATGTTGAAGAGCCTTGCCGGCTCGATATCTGATAGCATTTATTGTGAATTATTTGAGAATTGATTTCTGGTTATTCTTGTGTGCCAATTAAGACTCTAACTTGAGTCGTTATTCATCTTATGATGCATATGCATATGTATGCCTGGTACCAAGGTTAAGTAGCCCGAATTGGTCACGGTTCGGGTGAGTTGGAGCGATATTGATTAAGTAGCCTGAATTGTCGCGGTTCGGGTGAGTTAGAGTGACAACCAAGTTGCCTGGGATTGGCAAACCCGGGTGAGTTAGATCTAACGGGGCACCTGTCCATTTGCCAAATACTGATACTCTTGAGGGTGATCGTTAGATGGATCAGTCTATTATAGGCTCAGTCAACGTCACCGGTGTGGGACATGCATGTCATATATGTTTATATGTTTGATCATTTCAAGTATTCACGTTGATATTGAATTGTGAACTTTAGCACTTGGCGTGTTGAGAAAGAATATTAATGTGCATTTTATCTAGAGTAACGGTGACGGGCTTGGACTGTCTCTCGACGGAGAGCTCAGTTCAAGGAGGATATTGACTACCCACGCGTCTTTTATATGATAACATGTTGTTTGAACTAATTGTGTTATTCGTAAATGTGCACTAAGGTTTTTATTTTCATTAATATGTACACTGAGTGAGAAATAGTTATTGTGAGACGAAATGTTGGATTTTATATTATGAACCGCGAGTGGGAATACATGTTTCGTATAAGGGTCGGGGTGACCGGCTTATCACCTCACGGAGCTAGTGGTTTTGCTCACCCCCATCATTTTTTCCTTTTCAGGCTGTTGATATCGTTTTGGTTGGAGGTTTTCCTATCATTTGTTCGTCATCCAATCCGTGTTTTGGGTACTTTCTCTTTTATATAAATTGACGGATTCATTGGCGAGATTGTATAGTTTATATTTGGTGACCCCCTTGATGTTCTTTTTGTACCTTCGCGATGTTATATCGTTCATGTATATTTTCTTTAAACTAAGTTATACCGTTGTATTTTGTACCTTTGTAAATACTTGTTGATACTTTTTGAGATGATGTCCTCGGGTTGTACCCGTTGTTATCAGTTGTTCAGCTCTACAGGTACTTGATAGCAAGCCTTACGTTTTCTATAAACTTTGTGGAGTGGAGTGCACCCATTCTGCGAAATTTATGGTTACCGTGGCGGTTGTCGCGTTCTGTCTGAGGTCGGGGCGTGACAACTTTCTTGGTATCAGAGCCTGGTTTTATGATTCTCATTCTTTTTGATTCGAGCCAATGGGTCCAACTTTGTTTCTATGTCATCCTAAGGTATCGTATTGCCTTGACGTTGACCTTGCATTTTCTTTCCTTTCTTCCTTTAAGTCATTATGGCACCTCCAGTTCATCGTCGAGGTCGAGGTCGAGGACATGCTCCTCGTGATCCTCCGAGTCCTCTACTCTCTTCTGTTCCTCGTGGACCTCGAGGACATGTTTCTTCTGATCATGTCGTTCCTCCGATGGTTACGGATCCTATCAATTCTGATCATAGGGTGCCAGTTTCCCCGGTAGAGCAACCACGGGCCCAGTTGCGGGTTGAGCACATGATGACACCTGAGCAGTACCAATTGTATTATGATCACATTCGAATATATGGTGTTCCACCACCTACAACGGCTCATACGACTACTACTGTCACTGAAGAGGTTCTTCGTGCTAATGAATCGATTCGACCTACACCTAATGTACCAATTTTTACTCCAGAAATGGCTTAAGGAGGTTCTACTTCTCGAGGTGCACTTTTTATACCTGATTTGGTGAAAACAGTTGAAAACATGGGGACTTCGAAATTTGACGGTGCAAGAGATGTTTCTAAAGCGGGGGCATGGTTAAAGGAGATTACAGAGACCTTTGACACTTTGATGATTGAAGAATGTTATCGTGTGGTCATTGCAAGCAAGCTGTTAGGCCCAGATGCACGACGATGGTGGCAGAATCTAAAAGAGACATCTTCGGTTACTATTACGTGGGCTATCTTTGTGGAACGATTCAAAGATCGATACTTCTCTCAGTACATCAAGGATCAGAAGAGAAAGGAGTTCTTCAACCTCTTTCAAGGCATTATGTCGGTCGTGGAGTACGAAAGCAAATTTCTGGAATTGCGAGAATTCGCTCCTGAGTCATATACGACGAGAGACTTATGCAAGAGATTTGAAGATGGTCTTAATTTAAATATTCGAGATCGCATCAAGTCCGGAGACAAGTACGAGAGTCTTGACGATCTCGTAGAAGAAGCCCTGAGGGTAGAAGGTTTAGTTCAGGCGAGACATAAGCTTGTAGAACGATCTCAAAAGAAAAGGCAAGGGAGCGCATTTCCAGGAAATGCATCGAAGGTGTATAGGGGTGTGAGATCTTCGCGTGGCGCACCAAGTTTGGTACCTATTAGTTTTCCTCAACCTCGGGAGCAGTTTAGTAGAGGCGGGAGCAATGTCTGGGATCGGTTGGTGAAAATTACAAGTGCCAAAATTGCTTAAAATATCATGACGGCCCCTGTAAGGCTCCTCAAGTATGTTTTCAGTGTCGACAGCCGGGGCATATGCGAAGTTCTTGTCCTCAGCTTATGGGAGCATCAGGGTTCTGGTCAGCTTCGTGGTAAACTAACATATTCTACACCCAGAGATACTCGATCTGCAGTTACCAGAGTGCCTGATGCCTCAAGCGGCCCTAGTACTCAATCACCTATGCAAGGAAGGAAGCAAACTAGAGTATTTCATATTTCCTAGGAAGAGGCTCGCTCAGATCCGAAGGTTGTGACAGGTAATTTATAATCTGAGTATTTTCACATACTAGATCTAACCCCGCCTTGTTATGCCACTTGATTACGAATAAAACTTTCGTATGAAATTCTATATTTCCGAATTTTTAAATTACAATCTCACCTAATATTACTTCTTTAGGCCATGTGTTTGTGGGAGACCATCAGGTCTACGCTTTATTTGACCCAGGTTCTGATAGGTCTTATATCCGGGATGATCTTACTGCGATCTTAGATTATCCTATCTCTCATTTGTCACCTGGAATCATCGTTCATACCCCTCTTGGAGAGCGTCTAATTCGTGATTCGGTATTCCTTGGTTGTCCATTGAAGATCAAAGATGTCATTTTAGAGGCTGAATTGATACCATTGCCTTTGATTGATCTTGATGTTATTCTTGGCATGGATTGGCTTTCTTCTCATCATGCAATTCTCGATTGCCACGAGAAGCTTGTTATTTTTCGTAGATCAGGATTCTCAAAACTTGTTTTTGAAGGTAAACTTCAAACGAGATCCCTCTCTTTTATTTCAATGTTGACTGCGCATAAATTAATGCGTAAGGGTTGTGAGGCATTCTTGGCATTTGTCATCGATACTTCTCTTTCTGAAACTAAACTAGATGACATCCCGATCGTGAATGAATTTCCTGATGTCTTTCCCGAAGACTTACCAGGACAACCTCCGAATCGAGAGATTGATTTTTCCATTGACGTACTTCCTGGAATCACACCTATATCGATTACTCCATATCGAATGTCGCCTGCTGAGAAGGAACTCCAGACACAACTTGGGGAATTATTGGAGAAGGGGTTCATACGACCTAGCACATCTCCGTGGGGTGCTCCAGTTCTTTTTGTCAAGAAGAAAGATGGATCACTTCGCCTATGTGTCGACTACCGTCAATTGAACAAGGTGACAATCAAGAACAAATATCCTCTTCCAAGAATCGATGATCTGTTTGATCAATTGCAAGGAGCAACTGTGTTCTCAAAAATTGATTTGCGATCCGGTTATCACCAACTCAAGATTAGGGAATCTGATATCCCTAAGTCTGCTTTTCGAACCAGATACGATCATTTTGAATTCTGTGTTATGCCTTTTGGACTCACAAATGCTCCTGCAGCTTTTATGGATCTTATGAATCGGGTCTTTCGGCCGTACTTAGATAAGTTTGTCATCATCTTCGTTGATGACATTCTTATTTATTCTAAATCGGACGACGAGCATTCTCATCATCTAAGAATTGCTCTGAACATTCTCAGAGAAAATCAGGTTTATGCTAAATTCTCGAAGTGTGAATTTTGGCTTCGCGAGGTAAGCTTTTTGGGTCATCACATTTCTAAAGAAGGAATCTACGTCTATCCAGTGAAGATTCAAGCTATACTAGATTGGGAGCGTCCAAAGAACGTGACAGAGATTCGTAGTTTTCTGGGATTAGCTGGATATTATCGACGGTTTGTCAAAGACTTTTCGTTATTGGCTTCATCTTTGACTAAATTGACTCGAAAAGGGGTGAAATTTGAATGGAGTGAAGAATGCGACGAAGCATTTCAAGAATTGAAAAGACAACTCGTTTCAGCTCCTATTCTTGCTTTGCCAGACCCAGCGATTGGAGAATTTACCATTTATAGCGACGCCTCGAGACAAGGATTAGGATGCGTTCTCATGCAAGAAGGAAAGGTTATTGCCTACGCTTCAAGGCAATTGAAGAAGAACGAAGAAAATTATCCTACACATGATTTAGAGTTGGCTGCAATCGTCTTTGCATTGAAGATATGGAGGCACTATCTGTATGGTGCAACTTGTCGGGTTTTCACTGATCACAAGAGCTTAAAGTATATCACCACGCAAAAGGAGCTCAACCTCAGGCAAAGGCGATGGATGGAGTTGATTAGTGACTATGACTTAGTCATCGATTATCATCCTGGCAAGGCGAACGTTGTTGCAAATGCTCTGAGTAGAAAGTCTTCTACCTCACTTGCTTCAATTCAATCTTTTTATCTTCCTATGTTGGAGCAATTTAAATTTTTACACATATCGCTCGATTGAGTCTAATGATTCAGCCTTAATCGCCAAATTCGAGGTTAGACCTACCTTGTTCGAGAAAATTCGAGAAAGACAATCACACGATGTTTATTTACAACAGAAGATGGCGAAGCTAAATCAAGGAAAAGAAACAGAATATCAAATTCGGGATGATGGACTTCTTACTTTTAAAAATCGTGTTTGTGTTCCATCAGAACTTGATGTTCGTAGAGCTATTCTTGAGGAAGCCCATTCTTCAGCCTATGCTATGCATCCTGGTAGTACCAAAATGTATAGAACACTTCGGGAGCATTATTGGTGGCCAGGTATGAAACGGGACACTACTGCATTTGTATCAAAGTGCTTATCATGCCAACAGATTAAAGCGGAACACCAAAAACCAGCCGGCATGCTTCAACCACTACCTATTCCTGAGTGGAAATGGGAAAACGTCACAATGGATTTTATTTCTGGTTTACCTCGAACCCAAAAGGGTCATGACTCAATTTGGGTCATTGTCGATCGTCTGACGAAATCGGCACATTTCCTTCCAGTGCATACCAACGAATCTTTAGAGAAACTTGCCAAGTTATATGTCGATGAGATCGTGAGATTGCACGGAGTACCAGTGTCAATCATATCTGACCGTGATCCAAGATTCACTTCCCGTTTTTGGCATAGTCTGCAGAAAGCGCTAGGTATAAAATTACTATTCAGTACCTCGTTTCATCCACAGACTGATGGACAGTCAGAGAGAACTATACAGACACTAGAAGACATGCTACGTGCAGTGGTGTTGAATTTGGGAGGTAGCTGGGATAAGTACGTGATTTAGTGGAGTTCGCTTGTAACAACAGTTATCATTCAAGCATTGGAATGCCCCCGTACGAAGCTCTGTATGGCCGAAAGTGTCGAACACCGTTATTTTGGGATGAGGTTGGCGAGAGACAAATCGAACAAGTAGAGCTTATCGAAGATGCGAAGGCTAAAATACAACTTATTCGAGAGAGACTTAAGGCAGCGCAAGATCGACAGAAAAGCTACGCAGATAATAGGAGGCGCGATTTGGAGTTTAATGAAGGAGACAAAGTTTTTCTAAAAGTTTCTCCATGTAAGGGCGTGTTGCGATTCCGCCGTCGAGGAAAATTGAGTCCAAGGTATATTGGCCCGTTTAATATCGTGCAAAGGATTGGTCGTGTCGCGTATCGACTTGAGCTACCATCGGAATTGTCGAAGATTCACGATGTCTTCCATGTCTTTATGCTTAGAAAATATGAACCAGATCCTTTGCACGTGCTCAAAGATCCCCCAGTTGTATTAAAGAAAAATCTATCGTACGAAGTACAACCTGTTCAAATTGTAGATCGCCGAGAGAAAATACTTCGTAACAAATCCATTCCTATGGTGAGAATTCTATGGAGAAGTGATCAAATTGAAGAAGAACATGGGAACCAGAGTCAGTCATGCGTCAACACCATCCAAATCTCTTTTCATCTCTAGGTACGTTTATGTTTCGAGGACGAAACTTTTTAGAGGAGGGGATATTTTATAATATCTTAGCCCAACTAGATTTTTTTTAGAAAGCCCAAAACCTATTTATTTATTTTTATGGCCCAAAATGCCAGCCCTAACTTAGCCCAACTAGATTTTTTTAGAAAGCCCAAACTTATTTATTTATTTATTTATTTTGTGGCCTAAAGTTTCAGCCCACTTAAATGACCTGATATATATAATTATTAAGACTAAAGTTAAAAAAAAAAAAGAGAAGATCGGGAGAAGAAAAGCAAAAGAAGGGAAAGAAGAGAGTGAAGAGGAAAAACCCTTGTTGATCAAATTCTCCCTTACAACCCTCATCCTAGGTGGTTTCTAAGTTGTTTTGAGGTAAGTGGTGTGTGAATTAAGCTTCCTTCTTCCATGGTTTTGTAATTTTGTGGTGTTTTTCTTTTTGGTATGTGGGTAATTCGCAGACTGTTCGAACTGATTTTGACTTAGCTATTGCCATTAAAAGTTTGCACACTTAATTTGTGTACGTAGCTAAACTCGTTAGCTTTCCGTAGCCACTTGAAACGCCTCAATCCGATTATTCTACAATTAGTTATGATTTTTCTCGTAAACTGCCGCTAGCTGGAAAATTTCAAAATTTTTATGTCGAATTCAAACTTATTTTCTATCGTTTCGTTTAATTAATGCATTGAAATGGGTTATGTGGGATTGGGAACTGATGTTAAGGAGTTACATATTATTTTTATTTAATATCGACTCGTTCGAACTCAATTAGGATTTGTTTTTAGCAATGAAAGGGATGTTACCGCTAATAGTTAGTTATATTTAATTTGTCTTTAATTGCTCATCTCCTTTTTAGGTAAAGAACCTTCGACGAAGGGCAAGGGACCGACTTCAGATTCCGGAGAGAGTTAATCACTTCCTTGTGAGTTGATAATTCGGGAACGCCTTCTCTTGTGGGAAGTGTGGACCCTCGATAAATGTGCATTTATTTTAGTTTTAGTTAATTGATAAGAAAATTATTTGGTATTGTGTTATGTGGTAAAGAGCCTGATTGGCTCGATTGCTCTGGTTAGAGTCCTGTTAGCCATTTTATGAGTATTATTGATTTTAACTTATGTTGAAGAGCCTTGCCGGCTCGATATCTGATAGCATTTATTGTGAATTATTTGAGAATTGATTTCTGGTTATTCTTGTGTGTCAATTAAGACTCTAACTTGAGTCGTTATTCATCTTATGATGCATATGCATATGTATGCCTGGTACCACGGTTAAGTAGCCCGAATTGGTCACGGTTCGGGTGAGTTGGAGCTACATTGATTAAGTAGCCTGAATTGTCGCGGTTCGGGTGAGTTAGAGTGACAACCAAGTTGCCCGGGATTGGCAAACCCGGGTGAGTTAGATCTAACGGGGCACCTGTCCATTTGCCAAATACTGATACTCTGGAGGGTGATCGTTAGATGGATCAGTCTATTATAGGCTCAGTCAACGTCACCGGTGTGGGACATGCATGTCATATATGTTTATATGTTTGATCATTTCAAGTATTCACGTCGATATTGAATTGTGAACTTTAGCACTTGGCGTGTTGAGAAAGAATAGTAATGTGCATTTTATCTAGAGTAACGGTGACGGGCTTGGACTGTCTCTTGACGGAGAGCTCAGTTCGAGGAGGATATTGACTACCCACGCGTCTTTTATGTGATAACATGTTGTTTGAACTAATTGTGTTATTCGTAAATGTGCACTAAGGTTTTTATTTTCATTAATATGTACACTGAGAACCGCGAGTGGGAATACATGCTTCGTATAAGGGTCGGGGTGATCGGCTTATCACCTCACGGAGCTAGTGGTTTTGCTAACCCCCATCATCACGGAGCTAGTGGTTTTGCTAACCCCCATCATTCTTTCCTTTTCAGGCTGTTGATATCGTTTTGGTTGGAGGTTTTCCTATCGTTTGCTCGTCATCCAATCCATGTTTTGGGTACTTTCTCGTTTATGTAAATTGACAGATTCATTGGCGAGATTGTATAATTTATATTTGGTGACCCCCTTGATGTTCTTTTTGTACCTTCGCGATGTTATATCATTCATGTATATTTTCTTTAAACTAAGTTACACCGTTGTATTTTGTACCTTTGTAAATACTTGTTGATACTTTTTGAGATGATGTCCTCGGGTTGTACCCGTTGTTATCAGTTGTTCAGCTCTACAGGTACTTGATAGCAAGCCTTACGTTTTCTATAAACTTTGTGGAGTAGAGTGCACCCATTCTGCGAAATTTATGGTTAACGTGGTAGTTGTCGCGTTCTGTCTGGGGTCAGGGCGTGACAGTTATAGTGTCTTCCTCCCCAACAGATAAGTTTTATTTGTGGATCACTGGAATAAATTTCATTAAATAATTATTATTTGTAATATGATGCAAGTAAGCTTATGAGTCGGTTATAGTGTCTTCCTCTGATAAATCGTAATTTTACATGATTATTTTAGATGAAATTCACTTTTTTACACGTGAGTTGTGAATTATTTAATGTTAATTACGACTTATTTCTATTTTATACACTTGAGCTTTTATTGTTTTATTTCTTATTGAAACATGCCAAAATTGAGATAAATTGTACAGTCATAATAATTTATTTTTGTGACTGATACTATAATTTTATTGCAGGAAAATTAAAGAGTTGACCAAGATAAATAAGGAAAAGAAGGATTTGGTGATCAACAATAAATAAAAACTTACCAAAGATAAGATACGGAACCTGGACACTCTTCAAAAAGGATAGAAATCAATTAGCTTTCTTGGGGAATAAGAAGATAAATAAGGAGGATATATTATCACACTCACACACTGATCAGACACGCTTGGATGAGGGAATGCAGATTGAAGGAGCCCCCCATGAAGAACATCGGTTCTTCTATTTTAATTTTTATATAGTTTTTATTATGTAATTTCCTTTTCTAGTCCAAGGATTGTGAACTTCCCGTTGATGAATTTACATGTTTGCTTATGATTAAAATTATCAACATGTTTTATGAATTTATTTTGTGATTGGCTTTGATATGAATTATGACTTTTCAATTGCTTGTGTAGACTACCCCTCTCATATGTGATTGATTATTCAATAGTTATTTTACATATTATAATCTGTAATTATTATAATATTGTGAACCGAGTAGCAAAGTGAGTAAGTACCTCTTAAAATCACAAATCTTGGTTGTATGATTCGCTACCACTGTTTTCATAGCCTAGTAGTCCTAATATCTAAATATTTATGCATTGTCGAGTTCGAATCCATAGGGTCACTCGGGAATAGTTTAATCTAGAGGTCGTACCCTAGGTTATTAAACTTAAGGATATTTCGGGTTAATTTGGTCATCCCATTAGCCTAGGGACTTGAGTTTATGAACTTGTTGGTGTTTTAGGAATTTCATCCATGTGAATTATGATACGGGAGGGGATCAAATCATTGGATTAGGATTCAATTTTATTTGTTTATCTTATTTTTATTATTTTTGCTCTTTTAATTATTTAGGTTATTATGCTTATTAGTTGTTAGTAATTTAATCCAAACTCCCCCTCCAGTTACTTTATTAAAAACACGATTAATTCAATTTAAATTTGATTACTCCCTATGGTTCGACCCGTACTTATCCTACTACACTCTAGTGTGGATTTGTTCGAAAAATTATAAATCTTATTTTTGGGTGCCAGCGACAGCACATCAAATTTTGGCGTCGTTGTCGGGGAGTAATCCAAATTTTTTTTTGAATTTTTTGTGTTTTTATTTTATTTATTTTTGAATTTTTGCGCAGCAGTGCACTGACACTGAACCCTTCAGTGTCATGTCTGCCCTGTTTTTGTTTTACCTAATTTTCGTGCATAATCACTTTCTCTCCTTGTAGGCTTGCTTCTAATGGATCGATTTCATGGTTATTATGGTCAGAATATTCAGCCATGTAGAGTTTGTACAACCACTCTTCATACCACTCATGATTGCTCATCCTTGATTGATAGATTAGCGGTGAGACAAAGAGATGAATATTGGAGTGCTAATCAACAAAGGCATTGGAATGATCAACCATATGTCAATACTTACAATCAAGGGTGACGTAATCCTCATCATTCTCTATATGTGGACCATTTTTACAATCAACCTTATGAAAATCAAAGGCAAGGCTACTATGATCAAAAATCTCAATCCTTCAATAATAGTGAATGCTATTATGAGGATGATGGGTATTATGGTGATGAACATAGTTTGAAGGCTTCATTGGAGTCCTTGGTGAAATGGATGGATATTAGTAATTTGATATTTCAACAAGGAATCCAATTGAGTATTTGGAGTTTGGAGCGCCAATGTAGCCAATTAAAGTTAGAGGTTGATCATATGGTGGCACAACAAAGTGTAAACCAAGGGGAATATCATGAGGAGACCACCCAAGAAGAGAATTTTGAGATTGAGGCAGAAATTGAAGGGGATGAAGTTGCTGAAAATTCTGTAGATTTTGTGCAAAAAAATCAGACTGCAGAAACTGACACTGAAGCCTTCAATGTCAGTTTTGTCGGAAACAAAAACGAGGTAAAGCTGCCCGAATCAATTTCTGTTAATTTTGATACTTTTCATCTCCATAAAGGTTGCCCAAGGTTGAAGATCCTCAAGTAAAGGAGACAATTGAAGTGTTTCGCATTGATGAGATTAAAGGTCCTTTTCTTGAGGCGATCAAACAATTTTCTGTGGAGCTTGACATGTTAAGGCTGACCAAGAACCATACAATTTTGAAGGGAGAGAACACTTCTCGTAAACCAATAAGATCATTATATTAGTTTGAATATTTTACTCCTATTACGTGAAAGGGAAGTGAACATCGATCCAACGACGTTAAGAAAAGACGCTTGTTGGGAGGCAACCCAACTTAGCTTTATTTTTATTTATTTGATTTTTTTTCTTAATAAATAATCTGTTCTTTTGGTGGGTGTTTATTTTTAGGCTATGGAGTGAAGTAGCAATGGTGTTGGTAATGTTTCTAGAGAAAGAGAAAAATCCTAATATGCGGTCAATCAAATTGAGCTTAACCCGGTGACTTCTTTCCACTCTTACAATTAACTTTCCCTTGAATTTTATTATGTTTTGTTTGCTTGAGGGCAAGGAAATGATTAGGTGTGGGTAGGTTTGGTGTATTTCGTGGTATTTGAAGTTACAATTTTTTTATTAATGGCATGTGCATATAATAATTCATTTGGGATCACATTTTTACATTTATGCACATGTGAAGTTGGTGTTGGATTTATGATGAAATTGTGCTTTGACATGTGAAATTTTTGGCATGACAAGAGAGTTGAATTTAATGTCTTATACTTGTGAGTTGTTGGATTTGTCTTGTTATTTTTGTGATGAATGTGGAATAATTTTTGTTTGAGAATTCATGGCAAAATTACCCTATTTTGAGAGCTTTGAGCCTTGAAGAGCTATCATCTATACAAGCTCTATATTTTTCTTGATTGAGTGCATATTGAACTTGATATGTAAATTCTAGAACTTGCTCCTTGAATACATTTTGAGATCTTACATTTGAGAATGTGTACTTAAATGATAAAGGCACCTAAGCAAACCATATTTTGGCTTTCTTTTTATCTACCCGATCATATTAATCTTTTAGGAGAGCCAAATTGAGCCTAGCTTTTTCTTTGATGAATGAGCATATTAATTTAGCCATGTTCCATTTCTTTCTTGAACTCTTCCATTTGAACCTCCTACTATTTTGCATATTGTGGAATTCATTGAAAAAATATTTGTTGTGATTGGATTTTTGATGAAGGAGAGATGATGGTTGAGAAAAAGAAGAAAAAAATATGGAAAAAAGAAAAAAATGGAGAAAAAAGAAATGAAAAGAGGAAAAGAAAAGGAAGAATCAAAGTTGAGAAAAAAGATGGTTGAAAAGAAAAAAAGAATCTGGAAGTGAAAAAAAATTAGCAGAAGGGAAGCTGGAATTTGCTTGCTGAATTTTTCTGTAAAGACACTGAACCCTTCAGTGTTACCCTGTTTTTTTCGAAATTTTGAGAAGAAACAGGTGTGGGTAGGGGATGTGTTAATGAAAATCAGATTTTTTCAAAAGAAAAATGAAGATGTGGATGTGGAAAAAAAATAAGAATGGCAAAATGTATCCCTTTGATATACGTTTTACTTGATTAACACAATTTGCAAAGTGGTAAATTTAGCCTTTCTAATCCTTTTTATCCCACCTTATCCCAAGCCCCATTACAACCATTTTAAAAGTCTTTTTGATATTTGCACAACGTTCATTGAACTTGGTGGAGATTTGGTTTGGGAACAAGCTGATGGTAATGTCTTGTCTTATTTAAGATTGAGTGTTTTGTTACCCATTACATATACTTGAGCGTTATTGAGTGAAACCATTGTGAGGCCATGAATTCTTGAATTCTTGTATTCTATACATAAGTTGCAAATTTTTGTGATGCATTCTATCACTCATTTGTATTTGGTGCACATTATTTAATCTCTTTTGAAAGTGTCATCGTTTTACTATCACTTGCATATGATTGTCATTTTTCTTATCCTTTTTTTTGTCTTGTTTTGCTTGAGAAAAAGCAAAGGTTTAGGTGTGGGTAGTTTGATAAGTCGTAATTTTACATGATTATTTTAGATGAAATTCACTTCTTTACGCATGAGTTGTGAATTATTTAATGTTAATTACGACTTATTTCTATTTTATACACTTGAGCTTTTATTATTTTATTTCTTATTGAAACATGCCAAAATTGAGATAAATTGTACAGTATAATAATTTATTTTTGTGACTGATACAATAATTTTTATTGCAGGGAAATTAAAGAGTTGACCAAGATAATTAAGGAAAAGAAGGATTTGGTGATCAATAATAAATAAAACTTACCAAAGATGAGATACGGAACCTGAACTAGGATACGGGAGGGGATCAAATTCTTGGACTAGGTTTCAATTTTATTTGTTTATCTTATTTTTATTATTTTTGCTCTTTTAATTATTTAGGTTATTATGTTTATTAGTTGTTAGTAATTTAATCCAAACTCCCCCTCCAGTTACTTTATTAAAAACATGATTAATTCAATTTAAATTCGATTACTCTCCGTGGGTTCGACCCGTACTTATCCTACTACACTCTAGTGTGGATTTGTTCGAAAAATTATAAATCTTATTTTTGGGTGCCGGTGACAGCACACCAAATTCCTCCCCAACGGATGAGTTTTATTTGCGGATCACTGGTACAAATTAATAATTGATGGTTATAGGAAATAATTTGAGCGCGTGTGAACTTCTCCAACTTTAAGGCACACAAGTTTGGGTAACGTACTTAGTATCAAATAATGGTATACACTTAGGTGCAATTAATATGTATCCTCTCCAATGAATTCACTGCTATTAAATTGCATGGCTGAAGGACAACCGATATTAATCATTGAGTCATAAGGTTAATTATGACGTATGGAATTAATGGGTAAAACCATCTCTTGCGAATGTTAGAGTTTGTATACGTACACACTAACATGGCATGAAAATTCACGGTGCTTGAGATGTCGGTGAATTTATTTTATATTGTTTATTGAGGGTATCAATATAAAATTTAAATTTGAAGTGTTTGATCGTCGTATTTATTTATTTTATTCTCTAAATTTTTTAATATTTTATTTCACTTATTGAAAGAAATCATATTTACTTGTCCAAAATAAATGATTAGAGAAGAATCTTATTTTTAATTCTTACTGCTTAAGAAAGTTAAAATGTGTTCTCACTAAGGATGCCTTCTGATGCCTATTTAAGTCTTTAGTGAAGAGGTGAGAGGTTCATAGAAATATGATGGTCTCATGCCAGTCTTCGGATACTTGAGTAAGAAAGGCTAGAGGTCATGGTTAACTTGATGAATGAATTGGAAACACATGGAATAGAAATTGAAGGGGAAACCTAGCTCAATTTATTCTCCATAATTTTTCCTAACGTTTTGAGCAAGTTTCACCTGAATTGCAAGAGGTTGTATATGGTGGGAAACTTCTGACAAAAGTGTGGCAAAGGAAAACCAATTTCATCAAGAGATGAACAAGGATAGTATTTTATTCACTAGTTGTTGAAACATGATTAATGATAGCGTTTACTGACACGTTGTGTGTAAATACTGGAATCATTAAATGTTTTAAACATAGTGATGATAAGATAATTTAATGCATGGGTAAACTACGAAAGTAGTGGATATTGCAGTGGGAGTTGTTTATTTATCTTTTGAAAGGAATAAACGTTTGATTTTGAGAAATTGTCTATATGTATGTTATCATTGAAAGAATTTCATTTCGGTTTCTATGAATTTACGGATGGATACTTTAATTCATTTAAATGACATGGTCATTATAATGAAGGATGGAGCTATAGTCTGTCATGGTACGATAGTGACAATTTGTACACTCTTAAATCTTGTTTATCCCACGGATGCAACAAATAGTAATTAATAATGCATCTTCTAAACTTAGTAAGAGAAAGGAACCTTTGGCATCTAAGACTGAATCATTTTATTTAAGTACGAATCGAAAGTTGATAGCTAGTAGACCTTTGGGTTTATTGGAGGAAACTATCCAACTATTGAGTCTTACTTGGAAGTGAATATGATTAGTTGCCTTTTCAAGGCAAAAGGGTTTAGAGCCATGAAAAGATATGTTTGAAAGGGTTCATTTTGATTTAAGCGATCCTATAATATTCTAAGTGAGATATGTTCGTCATTTTGTTTGACAATTATTCTAGAAATAAGATAAATTTATTTGATGCACCACATGTCCAGGTACTTTGATTAACTCAAGGAGTACATGGCTGATGTGGTGAAGCGTCATGGAAAATATATCAAGTCATTAAGATTTAATCGTGATGGCGAGTAGTACCTCTTAGGATAGTTAGGAGCTATTAATCAGAGGTTGGGATTAAATTCCAAGTTAATTACACCAGGCAAACCCCAGTTGTATCATGTGATGGAAAGAAGGAATATGACTCTTATGGAAATGGTTAGGAAGATGATGAATTATTTGGAATTACTAAATTCATTTTATGGATAAGCCTTAGAAATAGCATGACATATGATGTTTGTCTATTTGTGGGACATCCTAGAAAAATGAAGGTTGATTTATTTAATGGTTCAAAAGATCTAAGGGTGATTGTTGATACCGAACACTAGATTTTTAAAAAAGGACAATGTAATAATTCACAAACCATGTATAAGTTGTTCAACAGGTGTGAGAACAGAAACACAAGTTATAATTCCAAGACTACAAGAGTATATACCACAAATAAACTGCATCGCGTGTCACATCTGATACACAATTGCATGTAGTGCCTTATCGTAGTGGGAGAGTTGTTTTACAACCGAATACATTTATGTTTTGGGAGAGTCGTGAGACTTGGTCCCTAATAAACATGAAATTGGCCCATAGACACGACAAAGCATTACAAGATCGAAATACGGAATCATAGTAAGTTGCAATGTTTTCTGGAATTAAATTTGGGAGCCTGTAGGACAACTAAATGGTGTAAAAATCGTTGGATGTGTGGCTCTACAAAATTAAAAGAGGATTAATCACTTTATGGCGATCCGGATTCGTTTATTTATTGTTGCTCATATTAATTATGAGGTACATCAAATAGATGTCAAGACGGAATTCCTGATTGGAAGTCTTGAGGAAAACATCTATGTGTAGCAACTAAAGTGATTCATTGCATGAAGCTAAGAGCATTTTGAGTGTAAGCTTAAAAGTGTCCATCGATGGACTAAAGTAAGTTTTTAGATCAAGATTATCTGTTTTGATAAGGAAATCCAGTCATAAAGATTTAATCAATGCTCGGATGGATCTTGTGTGTTGAAAAGAGTGGCGGAAACGTGGTGGAATTTCTTGTATGTACGTAGATGGTATCTTGCTCATTCGAGACAATGAAAGAGTATTCTCGGGCGTATGAGTATGGTTAATAAAGCAGTGTGAAATGAAAGACTTAAGAGAAGTAAAATATATCCTTGCGATCATAGCAATAATGATCTTAAGATAGGATGTTGTGCTTATCTTGAGCTTCATGAATTGATACAATCCTCACTCATTTTAGCATGTGATTTTATATAAGGATTTGTGTCTTAAGACACAAAAGAAGATAAAATAGACAAGGGCAGTTCCCTTTGCTTCGGCAATAAGGAAGCTTAATCTATGGAATGCTATGTACGAGATTGGATATATGTATTGTCAATGGCATAGTCAGTGAGTATCAAGGTAACTCGTAACAAGAATATTGAATTATGGTATGACATATTTGAAGTGCCTGAAGAGGGCTGGAAATTATATGTAAGCTTACCGGAATAATTCATTACTTCTTGATGGTTACTTAGATTCAGATTTTCGAATCATGGGGATGGCAGTAAATCCACCTTAAGGTTATGTGTTTAATAGAAGTAGATTTATAGTATGGAGGAGTGTCATATAGAATTATATTTCGGACTCCACCATGAGGAGAAGATAATATTGGAGCCTTGTGGTGGCCAAAGTATCTGTATGATTCTAGAAACTTCGTAATAGACTTAGATGTGATTCTGAGTTTGCCCAAGATCGTCATAATTTATTGTGATAATAATGGTGCAGTTGCAAACTTGAAGGAATCACAAGTCCATAAGGAAATTAAACACATTGATGGCAAGTACTACCTAATACGAGAAATCATATGATGAGGGGAAGGTGGTTGTCGCCTAGATTGTATCGGATGATAACCTAGTAGATCCCTTTACAAGGACCTTAAGGAGAAAGCTTTTAATGGTCAAGTAGTGGGAGTGGTAATCAGATGTATGTCAGAAGATATGGCAGCATAATCTTTTAGTATAAGTGGGAGATTGTTGGATTGTATACTAAAAGTTTAGCCTTTTATATGAACAATGATTAGAAACTATTTGAAATAAGAATCATGTGATCAAACGTTTGCAATAATGAATTGTTGCAAAGGTCCATTTACTTTATACTATAGATAATGTGATGTGCGGCGTCACATGAAAGATCATATTATCGGTTCATTATAAAGTATAAACAGATGTTCACAACCGAGACAGACGGGGACTATCTATCAGTATGGTTGTAGTGTTATTTGACATTAGTCTGTCTTGACTATAAAATTGCACTAGTGCACTTTGTGTATTGAATAGGACCGCCATTGAGATCGTTCGGTTTATACTGATTATATGTTCGTACTCATAATCCTTATACAATAATCTCGACACGTAAGCCAGTATTTATTTCTTTAATTCATCAATGAGTGAGATTTAATAGTAAAATCAATATGCTTGATGAGTTGGGAGATGGTGCTGTCTCTATGGTGTGCTATTGATTGTAGAAGAAATCTGTGTCCTAACGTAATTGGTTGATGATGTCCCCTTGAGGAGCTCATAATGATTATCATGTAAACCCTGCAGGTGGATTTATTTCGGCATGATAATAAGGTTGAGTGGTACTACTATCTGTAAATATATTAATTAATGGAGTTGTCAGTAACTTAATTAATTAATGAGCATTGAATCTTAAACACGAGGAGATTAACGGGCGCATAATAAGAAGGAGCCCATAAATGTAATTTGGAATTAGGGTGCTAGTGCAATAATATTTCTTTAGTTGAATGATTTATTATTATTTGACTTAATAAGATTTGAGCTAAACTTGGATGCTTAAGCCCAATGGGAGGCCCAAACCCTAATTTCTTCTCCTGGTCTCTGTTGTAGCCTATATAATAGCCAATCTCAACAATCCAAAATCTGAATAACACGCATAAGACATATGAAAGGCAGATTAGGGTTGTAGACTGAGTTCGTCTTGTAGATCATTGCCCACACCAACGTCAAGACGTGGCTTAGGAATACAACAGAAGACCGGAAGGTCGTTTGCTGTTTCTGTCCGTCAACTTCACCAATTTTTCTAATGTCGTATGAACATTAGAACTGGACATGTGATATACTGATGGAAAGCCACGGAAGAGAGTATCGTTTTGGCGCATAGATCACTTGAATCAGAGGTCGGATGAGGAAGTTATTACCAAAACTGTGGGACAGCGCAGGCTGCTGGCGAGAATCCTTCTCCTTCAACATACCCTGGTGAAAGGTAATACATTTATTATTTTCTTGCTTCTGCTGTAGAAATGTATGGAACCCTAACGATTCACGTTAACTAGAAGATCCAAATGCCAACAAAAGGGACAAGTGTTGGCAGATTTTCTAGCTGATCATCCAATGTCTGCTGAATGGGAATTATCTGATGAACTCCCTGATGAAGATGCTTTCGCTGTGGAGATAGCTTCTCCTTGGAAAATGTACTTTGACGGAGCATCTCATAGAGAAGGAGTCGGTGTTGGAGTCGTGTTTGTAACATCCAGTGGTGAAGTTCTACCATATTCATTTTCCTTAACAGAAAATTGCTCTAACAATATGGCTGAGTATCAAGCACTCATACTTGGTTTAGAGATGGTCATCGATATAAAGCAATTACACCTTAGGGTGTATGGTGATTCGTTGCTTGTGCTAAGCTAACTACTTGGAGTGTATGAAGTAAGGAAGCCTGAGTTGCTCCCATACCACAAGTATGCTCAAAAGCTGATGGGTTGGCTCGGTGATGTTGATATCGAACATCTTTCTAGAAGAGAGAATAAGCAAGCTGATGCCCTTGCTAGGCTAGCATCAACTATAGCTATGCTAGAGGTGCAAATTCAAATTTTGGTGTGTAAAAGATGGGTTGTACCACCAATCTTCGAAGATGATGATTATGAAGAAGTTGAAAATCCTGTGGTGGAAGTCTTCAAAATTGAAGAAGAGGATTGGTTTCCAACCACTCGTGGATTATCTGAAGTATGATAAATTGCCAAATGATCCACGCCAAAGGGTCGATATTCAGCATCGAGCACCTCGACTTATTTACTTCAAAGGCACACTGTATAGAAGATATTTGATGGAATTTTCTTGAGATGCTTGAGTAAAGAAGAAGCTACTCAAGCAATGGAAGAAACTCATTTTGGAATTTGGGGTGCCCATCAGTCTGGGCTGAAATTGCATTTCAGAATCAAGAGAATGTGTTACTATTGGACCACAATGGTGAAAGACTACATGGAATACGCACAAAGATGCCAAGCTTGCCAATTTCATGGAAATTTGATTCATCAACATCTGGAGCCTTTGCATCCAACCGTCACTTCATGGCCTTTTGATCTTGGGGTTTAAATGTGGTAGGGCCACTCAAAAATCTTCTAGTGGACATCTCTACATTCTTGCAGCCACCGATTACTTTTCTAAGTGGCCGAAGCTGTGCCTCTAAGGGAAGTGAAGAAAGAAAATGTTGTTGATTTCATTTGGATCAACATCATTTATAGATACAGCATTCTTTGCTACATCATCACTGATAATGGAAAGCCATTTAGCAACAGCTAGATTGATAAGTTCTGTGAGAAATTCGACTTCAAGCAGAGAAAGTCATCAATGTACAACGTAGCTGCCAATGGCCTTGCAGAAGCCTTCAATAAAACTTTTTGCAGTTTGTTGAAGAAAGTTGTCTCTAACTCAAAAAGAGATTGGCATGACAGAATAAATGAAGCTTTATGGGCATACCTTACCACTTATAGAACACATACTCGGGCCACTCCGTATTCGTTGGTATATGGTGTTGAAGTTGTTGTGCCTCCTAAAAAGTAAATTCCCTCTTTGAGGATGGTCATACAAGAAGGCCTCACCGAAGAAGAAAATGCAAAGTTGCGCCTTCAAGAGTTAGAGGCATTAGATGAAAAGAGGTTGGAAGCATGATGAGTGATATTTTTACCTAGATTTTAGTGTCTTTTTATGTCCATTTTAGTAGTATTTTATCCGTATTTGTATTCTATTTGGTTGTGTTTTGTGTTTTTATAGAAATGTGTATGAATGAGCTTAAACCTATGATTTTCATGATAAGGAAGACGTAGGAAAAAGCGGATCTCAATTCGGAGTTGAAACGAGGGAGAACGACCTAAAATAGTGAAGGAAATAGGGTTGCAAGTACACGGGCCGTGTACAGAACACGGCCCTGTCGAAATTGGCCGTGCTCCGTTGCCAGAAGTCCCTACACGGCCACCCTGTGGCCGTGTGAAGTAACACGGGCCATTTACCAAACACGGCCCTGTCCAGAAGGGCCGTGTGCGAGCATCAGAAGACACAACACGACCACCCCTGTGGCCGTGTACTGCACACGAGCCGTGAAGGTGTTGGGATCAGAAAATTTCCAGAAACTTCTAGAAGCTTCCTAAGTAGTATAAATACCCATTTATTAAACATTTGAAAGATATTCGTTTCATTGGCCCTCCACACACACATCACACACCGTTCCTCCCATTTTACACCACCATCTTCATCCATTCACCATCCATTGGATCTACCATCATCCCACCATCAAAACATTCATCCAATTGAGAAAAAGAAGCAAGGAAGAGAGGAGAATTGTAAGGGAAGGAAGGAGATCACCATAGAAGTACTTCAAGGGAGTTTTCATCTATACTTTGTAGTGAAACCTTATTGTTTATCATGTTTTGTAAGGATCTTAATGTCTATGTTGATTTCCTTTTAAATATGGTAGGCTAATCTCCCTTGTGAGATTAGCAACATGAGAGTTGTTGGATAATTTTAGGATTTGTGTATTTGAATTCATATGTTGATTGGGTAAATGGATTTTCTATCATTGATGTTTAAGATCTTGAAGTTTATGATGATTTGTGTGTTTAGTTGTTCTAAATATGTGATTTGATTGAGAAATCAACTATGTGCTTAGGATAATTGAGTAAATCATTTCATCAAACACTTCATGTGCATTATAAATTGTAAAGAGATTGAGAAATCCTTTAAAATTTAGAATCCTTTGATAGAACATGTGATTGGTTTGATCGAGAGGTTGATGAATTGTGTGAAGGAACTCTCATTTCAAGCTTAGTACCTAGTTGGAATTGTTTGTGTAAGAACCAATCCGTTGAGCTAATTGAGATTCATATCCTATCCATCTCGAGAGGGAGCTTAGGTGAACTTAGTGTTGGCCCTTAGTCTTATATCCATGATTCATATGAATTTGATGCATGTATCCTAGAATTTCCACTTCTTAATTGTTGTTGATCTCACTTTTGCTTAATTTGGAAAAACACCCTTCATCCATCTATTTTTATTTGATTGATAATTTCTTGCTTACTTAGATTGATTTTATTTACTTGTTTCAACAACCTCCTTTGATGATTCGTCTCTATAAAATTACAAGAAACGTGAGATCGCTTAAGCTCTAGCACCTACCTCCCTGTGGTTCGATAAATTGTTTTAATTGGCCATCCCTACAACAAAATGGGTAATCAAAGCACAACAAATACTTGAGTGTTACCAATCTCGACTTTCTATAACGTTCGACACAAAAGTGAAGATACGTTCTTTTTAAGTTGGTGACTTGGTGCTTGCTGTGAGAAGGAATATTGTGGTCACTCATCGTGTGTGGAATAAATTTCTACCCAAATGGGACGGCCCTCATGTTATGAAAGAAGCCTACACAAGTGGCGCCTACAAATTGATCTTGGAAGATGGCGTAAACATTGACCCCATAAATGGGAAATGCTTGAAACACTATTACGCGTAAAACAAATACATGGCACAACGTTCCATGACGCACGAGCCTAAACTGTATGTTACTCCTGGTCCACATGAGTATAAACTGTGTACAACGAACTCCAGGTACGCATGAGTATAAACTGTGTATAACGAACTCCTGGTCCGCATGAGTATAAAATGTGTACGACAAACTTCTGGTCCACATGAGTATAAACTATGCATGACACCCCCCATTCAAACCAAATTATGTCCCTTTGAACTATGTAATGACTTGATCCTCCGTAAAGAGGTACGTAGTCAGCTTAGCATTTTGTTAAGTTCAGTCATGTTTTGGTTTATTCGCTCAAGTTTGTGAAGCAAATTAAAGTATGACCGTAAAGATGTACGTAGGCAGCTTAGCATTTTGTTAAGTACAGTCACGTTTTGGTTTATTCACATCAAGTTTGTGAAGCAAATTAAAGTATGAAGGCAGCAAGTAAATATCAAAAGGAAGTAAAGCAAACTAAGGATGCAATGATGAATAAGAAGAAGAAAAAGAGATAAAGGAAAAGATGAACTTTATTGATAATATCATTACAGCTCAGAACAAAAAAGGAAATTGAAATAAAATGGTTCAATACAAACTAATGAAAAATATTCATAATGGATAACTCATCTCGAGCGACTTCCAAAGCTTGTGTAATACTCTTTAATTCATCAGCAATGGAATCTTCTAGGAGGGGTGTTTTCTGCAGCACATCAATATCCCTAGAAACAGTTTGGGCCCCGAGCTTTGCACTTTGAACAGACTCCCAAAGACGTTCAACTGTTTGAGACATTGTCTCCTTCTCCTTCGACAGGAGCTCGATTTCCTCTGTAATCTTCTTCAACCTAGTTTCAGATTCTTGCAACTATTTTTATTCTCTGTAGCTTCTTTGCCTTTGTAGTCTTGCGCACGCTTCTTTGCATCAGTCAGACGCTACTTGACTTCTCTCCTGGACATCCCATCATCAAGTTTTATCTTCATAGAATCATATGCATCAGCTTTAGAAAGTAAGATATTAAATGATCCTTCTAAAGCAGATCCGTCAATCCCTGAAGCGCTCTTAAAATTGTTCACCATCTTAAGTCCCTCGTTCCTCATAAAAGATAAGGAGCTGACAGGAGTCCTCTTCAGTTTATCTTGAAAGCGTTTCCACACTTCCATGTTAACTAGTTTCCTAGCATCCATGATCACAACATCAAAATTAAAGTTTGTAATTTCTGGAGCTTCAGCCGTAGTAACTAGAGGATGAGACTCAGGTACGATAGGAGAAGCATGATCCAGGAAGACGTCATCAGCTAAGTCTTTTGGGCCTACAACAAAAGCTGATCCTTCCTCAAATTCATCATAATCAGAACTCAATACAACATGCAGATGCTACAAAAAGAAAAGATGTTAAAAAATAATTACAGGCATGGAAGTATGTAACTCATAATTAAAGGGTGATTGAAACCTCGGCTTGAGTTTTCAAGATAGGCACCGGAGATTTGGCTCTCTTAGTCCTTTTCCAGTTTCAGTTTGTGTTGCTATCATTTGAATGAGAGAGATCACTCTTTCTCTTTTCTACTCCACCAGACGTCCCTACAATCACCTTTAGAGAAAGCAGGGCCTCTAACGATACAACTGCCTCATCAGCTTCTACATTATTAGAATTGCCAATAATGTCAACTTCTTCTTCTACGACATGGCTTGGAACAATTTTGATTAGATCTGCCACATGGTCTATAAAATAGGTGCCATGAGTCTGAGAGGACCATTGATTATATTTTAATGAGCAGAAGTCTTTGAACTCTGAAGGGGCACATGGAAAAGCCGCTGTAGAATGAGAATTACATAAGATACATTGTTTCCAATACTGAAACCCTTTGTCTAAAGTAATTTTTTGAAGATCCATTTTCAGTCTCCCTGGAGTATCTGCTTGATAAAATCTAAATTGGCGGCTAAATCAATGTAGGCTGTAAGGTTCAATGAGAAATCCCTCATTCTGCCGCAGGGTATGATAATGCGTATGAATAATAATGAAGAAACTGCAGTCGCGCCAAAGTGCTTGGTCAGTGTCAACATACTTCACTGGGTCCTTTCTTCGGCGAATGTTGCAAGACAAAGAAGCATCATTTCCGTTTTGAAGCTTCTTGCGAGCATTAGCTGGAGTAAAATACTTAGCTCCATTCTCGCCCGAATGATGATTATTGAAATAGTGACCAACCATGTATAAAAAAAATGTACGGGAAATGTTGACTTTACTTCAGAGGGTCTAAGCTCGTTTGAAATCTTATTCAAACCTCTATAGATGCTTGTCAAAACTGGAACGACAAGTCCAACTGAATCAAACTCGCCACCTTAAAGGTACCAGGACGTATCAAATCTACTTCATCGGTAGGGAGTACGAAAGAGCAAAGCCAGCAAGCCAGATGAGCAGCCACATACGTCTCATCTTATTCCGTAACATCAATACCAAGCACTTTAAATGGTTCTATCTCTGCAGAAGTCCATTTCTTGTGATCGCCAATGGTCCCCTTAGGATTGTGTGTCCTCTTGCGGCGATTCTTCCTCCTCTTCTCTACACGTGCCGGGGGTTTCTTGTATTTTATAGGCCGATGAAACCAAAAGTCTATCCATTGGGTGAGTGAAACAAAACCCCTACCGTCAAGGCTACGAAGTTTATGGTAAGCGTGCAGCAAATATCAGCAACTAGATGAAATGCGTAAGCCAGTGGCGTCACGCTCATTGAAGAGTTTGGGCTTGTCAGGCACAACTTCTTCATATAAGTGACCAGCAAGCGGGAATCCCATCCAATGAGTAACGTATTGGTAACGGGGCACCACGCTTCACAAAAAGCTTTAACGAGCTCACGACTGCAGTCATACGTGAATAAAGATGCGAAAATAAGGTCATAAATCTTTGTTTTTTCAAGATTAGAGCGATATCTGTTGAGGACAACATCAGTCCACTCCCAATATCCGGGAGTGTAATTAAATTCCCCGAGAAAGTTCACTGACTTGCTCCACGCCACATCGCCGTTGATTATTTGACGTCCTAATGTGGGCAAAGGGCCAAAGTTTCTTTCTTTAACATGGTTGGCCGCCCTCAAAGCTGCAACTTTGGTTTCACCCAAGTCCAGGTCTCTAGTCCAAGTCTCTAGACCAAATTCGCTACTCTCTCGAGGAAGTTTCTCGATAAGTGCACCCATCAGGGGTCTCTCAATCGGAAGATGAGTTGCTCCATCTGATGGTGAGTTCTTACTGTCAAGAATCACCAATTGACGCTTATTGGAGTATATGACCATATTATCGAAGTAAACCATCTTGAAGTTGAATTAACTGAAAAAAAATATGGGAAAATATATTAGCAAAAACAGTTCAAATTAATTTATATTTTTGGATTTAATTAATTAAAAAGCCCAAAATAAATTTATGGGTCAATTAATTATTAAATTTGAAATTATAAATTAAACATATGAAAAAAAAGAAGAAGAAGAAAGTCACGTGAATTTCTTGAAAAAAAATAAATAAATAAATTTCCACGTGAATTAAATTCGGAAAAAAAAAAGTAGTTTGATCCACTAATATGGGCTCAACTATGGTGAAGATATGTGGCCTGCAAACACTTAATCCAAAGCCCAACTTAATATTTGAATAGTAAGCCCAACTCTAATTAAATAATTGGGCCATGAGGAGTCAAATAGACTTGAAAAAGTCAAAATTGGATGAGAGATTGCAGCATCTGCTGCTCACGGCCTCCACCCGCCACTTATCACGCAGCAGACCGCCCCGGCTGCCAGCGCGTCAGATCGGGACTAACCGCCGCTGGGAATGGTGCGACCCACTCCCGCCATCAATTCACCATCGTCGGAGACACGAACGCGAAGGCCACGAACGCCGCCACCATCGTT
This sequence comes from Pogostemon cablin, assembly GCA_023678885.1. Lineage (NCBI taxonomy): Eukaryota > Viridiplantae > Streptophyta > Magnoliopsida > Lamiales > Lamiaceae > Pogostemon > Pogostemon cablin. The sequence goes on from CM043006.1 coordinate 2,075,594, forward strand.
CTTCGTCGCTGTTTCTTCACTGCCGGAGAATCATCATCACCACCACCTCGCTGTCAAAGATCGCGCCACCCCAAGGAATCGGGGCCACGTCGCCGAGCAGCCGCTCTCACAGTTTATCACCAGTCCCGATCAATGCGCCGCCGCCGCATTGCTGCTGCCCTGAAGCGAGATCACACCACTGCGATGTGCCTTCAGCGTTCGCCAGAACTCAACAGCCGCCGCTCCTTGTCGGCTTTCAGCTTCCAATAGACCCCATCCACGCTGCCTACCGCTGGAAAATTGTGACCCAGCCAAATTGAGCGTTGTTCGTCAGCGATCGCCAACGGAGCTTGCCGGCAGTCATTCCCCGCTAGCACCCATCAGTCGATGTTTCTCCGATTGCCATGCTGTTGCGCGCCGCAGCCGCCACTCGATCTCCACGCCGCCATCTCTCCGTCGCGCGCTGCTCCTATCCCGTCTCGGATCCGCCGCTCACCCAACCGAAGTGCAGACCTATCTCGTCGACCGCCATCCCTCATACCGAACACAACATCATCTATCGCTGTTACAGCCACCGGCGACCACCACTTGCAGCCAACGGATCTCCCACGTTGCTCAGCCACCATCTCAAGGCCGCCGGAAACGCGACACCACGCGAGATCACCACTGGGAACGTGCGCACTACTGCCCTGAGAGCAGGTCGGTCGTCACCCCTTGCTGGTTTTTAACATTGAAAGCCATTGCGCACCGACGAACAGCAATGGCGGCATGCGGGACAAATCCAAGTCAATTTCATTGAAAGGTACAATCCAGGGACTACCGAGGGACGAACATTAAAGGGACGACAAACGTTAAAGGGACAATCATTAAGGGACGAGGTTCGTTGGACATTCCTTCAAAAAGGAAGAAGGATGAGGGTGACAGGAAGTCATAAATATATAGCAATCATTCAGTACGTGCCTCTCTCTCTATATATATATATATATATATATATATCAGCTGTCCAACATAAAAAAAGAAATGCAAATGTGCTTTACAGATTATTACTAAATTATTTAAAGAGAAGTAAATTGAGAGCTTACCTGGAGGTAATAATAAGTTTGTTGTGTCCCGTGGAAATCTGCAAGGCAAACGTTGCTCTCCGAAAAAAATAAATTGAAGAAAGGAAAAGCAGAACTGTAAATGTCGTACATTCGGTTGGTGAAAAAATCAAAGATCCTAAGCCTCACTATACAGTGAGAGATTTCAAGAGATTTCTTTTATTAAATTTAAGCAAAGATTTGCAGATCATCTGGATGAGCAATCAAATCTGTCCCTATTTCCTGTCTCCCGTAAATCTTGAAATTAAGTAGGGAAGGAAGCTGATTTGGGCCTAAGAAGATAAATTGGGTCACTTGAGAAATAAATAAATTAGGCCACAAGAAAAAAAAAGGTTGGGCCAAGAAAAAAATTATTACTTGGATAAAGTAATTTCTCAATTGTAAATGCCCAAATTACAAATGTTTAAAATAAAAGGAACTTTTGCGATTCCTTCACATCAAGACATGGCGTCCGTGAACAAATCACAAGGGAGCATTTGAAAGCAATTAAATTTTACGGTCCAATTAAATGGCGACACATGAATTTTCTTGATTAAATATCAATTATTAATTTATTTCGGAATTTAAATAAATTAATTTCTAAGAATAGATTAATAAAATTGATAATTAATTTAAGCCCAACAAATTAAATTGAGGCTTAAATTAAATGAGGCTTGACCCAAGTCAAGTAAGCCCAAGTCAAATGAGGCATGACTTAAGTCAAACCTATACAAATTAAATCAGACTCAGATAAAATAGGCTTGATTACAACTCAAACAAGTGAAGGCCCAAGCCCGCAGGATATGACCCAAATAGAGTGGATCAATCAGAATGCAAGGAATTTATGAGAGGGTCTTCACCTCTCACCTATATAAAGGGGTCCCTCTTCATTCATATGAGACACATTGAAGCACCCAAAGACGACAACGATCTGAAGAGATTGAAACACGAGCCTCAAGATCTTCAAGGCTAGAACAACATACGACACAGGTTTAAGGTGCTAAGCCCCCCAGATAGAGTATTTTCCATACACTAAGTTCTTCAGTGTTCTTCGAGACAAGAACAACATATGACTCGGGATCAACGTGCTAAGCCCCAGATCGAGTGTTTTTCACCGCAAATACGTTTAATCCGAACAAAGCCTCGACGTCTCTGGGTTAACATTACAAAGCCTTTAATTCGAGTTCGGACAAGCTTCAACTGAAGATCCGATTCAACATACACAATCAGCGCAGCCAACACAGTCAACACACAAGTCAAAGTCAAAATCCAAATTGGTTCGAGATAAGAATCAGAGGATAGATAGAGATATTGTTTGCTGAATGATCAAGTTTAATCTATTTGGATTATTATGGTAATTCTATTTTTTTGTATTTATTTTATTATAAGTACAAAATTTTTGTTACATGAGCATCATGATGAATGGAAATATGCATCATGATTTAGGAAATGAGCATCATGATGAATGAATTATGCTTCATGATTAATAAAATGAACATCATGATGAAGGAAACGATCATTAAGATGATGGAAATGAGCATCATGATAAAGGAAATGATTATTAAGATGATGGATATGAATATCAATATGAAGGAAATATGCATATTGCATCATGATGAAGGAAATGACCATCATGTTTTAGGAAACACGCATCATGATGATGGAAATGAGCATCATGACAAAGAATTGCATCATGATGAAGTCATTCAACATCGAGACGAAGGAAAAAGCATCATGATGTAGGTAGACCGTCGTAATGAAGGAAATATGCCTCATAATGAAGGAAAATAGCATCATGATGAAGAAAATATGCATCATGATGACGAAAATGAGCATCATGATAAAGGAGAGCATCTTGATTATGGAAATAAGCATCATGATGAAGGAAATAAGCATCATGATAGATAAAATTAGTATCGCGAAAAAGAGAATGATTATCAAGATGATGAACATGAGCATCATGATGAAGAAAATATGCATTATGATGTAGGAAATGAGCATCATGATGAAGGAAATATGATTCAGGATGATGGAAATATGTATTATGATGTAGGAAAGAGCGTTCATGTTTAAAGAAATATGCAATATAATGAAGGAAATGAGCATCATGATATAGGAAATATGCATCATGATGAATGAAATGAGCATAATGATGTAGGAAATTAGCATCTCAATCAAGGAAACATGCATCATGATAAAGGACGTAAATCTCATGATAAAGGAAATATGCATCATGACGAAGGAAATATGCATCATGATGTAGAAAATGAGCAACATAATAAAGGAAATGTTCATTAAGATGAAGGAAATATGCATCCTGATGAAGGAAATGAAAATCATAATGAAGGAAATGACCATAATGATGTAGAAAATGATCAACATGATGAAGTAAATATGCATCATGATGAAGGAAATTAGCATCATGATGTAGGAAATAAGCATAATGATGAAAAATATGCATCATTATGAACAAAATATGTGTCATGATGAAGAAAATGAGCACCATGATGTAGGAAATAGGCATCATGTTGAAGGAAACATGTATTATGATTATGAGCATCATGAAGAAAGAAATGATCGTCATGATGATGGAAATGATCATTATGTTGATGGAAATGAACATCATGATGAAGGAAATATCATTCGTGATGTAGGAAATGAACATCATGATGAAGAAAATATGCATCATGATGAATATAATGAGCATCATGATGTAGGAAATTAAAGTCATGATGAATGAAACATGCATCAAGATGAAGAAAATGATCCTCATGAAGAAGGAAATATGCATCATGATGAAGGAAATGATCATCACGATGATGGAAAGAACATCATCATGAAGGAAATACGCATCATGATGTAGGAAATGAGCGTCATGATGAAAGAAATATGTATCATGATGAAGGGAATGTTCACTAAGATGATGGAAATGAGTATCGTGATGAAGGAAATATGTATCATGATTTAGGAAATGAGCATCACGATGAAGAAAATATGCATTATTATTAACAAAATGAGCATCATGATGAAGGAAACAATCATTAAGATGTTGGAAATGAGCATCATGATAAAGAAATTGATTATCAAGGTGATGGAAATGAATATCATTATGAAGGAAATATGCATCATGATGAAGGAAATGAGCATCATCATGAAGGAAATAACCATAATGATGTAGGAAATAATGAACATGATGCAGTAAATATGCATCATGATGAAGGAAATTAGCATAATGATGTAGGAAATGAGCATTATGATGCAGAAAATATGCATCATTATGATGGAAATGAGCATCATGATTAAGGAAATGAGCATTATGATGAAGAATTGCATCATGATGAAGTCATTCAGCATCGAGACGAAGAAAATATGCATCATGATGTAGGAAGAGCATCATGATGAAGGAAATATGTATCATAATGAAGGAAATGAACATCATGATGAAGGAAATATGCATCATGATGAATGAAATGAGCATCATGATAAAGGATAACATCATGATGATGGAACTAAGCATCATGATGAAAGAAATGAGTATCACGATTAAGAAAACCATTATCAAAATGATGGAAATGAGCAACATGATAGTTTGGAATCTCTGTTATGCATGTTGCTCTTCAGTTTTTCTTCATTTGCTTGCTCTCTTATGAAATGAGTTTGTAATTACAGGACAAATATTTTACATAAGAGATCACAGCTGGAAATCCCAACTAGTGATTAAGGTATGATTGTTTTTGACAATATAATTAAGTAAAGTTTTTTAAAAGTTAATTTTTTAGGACTGGAATTTTATTGTTTCTAAATAAGAACTAAAGTATTTTCTTTACTTGTAATGTTACTTTTTCTACTGTCTTAGTTAGAGTCACAAAGCCTCCCTAATAATTTCTCTTTTTTCTTTCAAGAATTGCTCTTATTTGAGACTTAAGCATGATGACTAGCTATTGTCATTCAAATTTATTAGCATATTGTTCAGAATCTCTTTTATGTTTTTTTTTTTTTGTTTCTTCTCTTTTTCTTGTTCTCTTCTAAAATGAATAGTTGTTTTTATTGTCACTCTTTCGTTTTTTTCAGCATTTAGTTAAATAATCTCCTTTTAATTACTCTTGTAAATCTTGTTACTTCCATTTTTATTGTATCTAGTTTCAATTTTTGGCATTTCAGTTAAATGCTCAAATGCCACATATCATATGATGTGTGTTGAAATATTGGTGCATTTATCAAGGTGCTTGGTGAACATTCAAGGATAAATCTACCAATGTTTGTAAAGCTGCAGAAGCATGCTTCATTGATATATTTAGGGTTTGCGGACAAGAAATGTTAAGTAACTAATTATGATCCAAATTTTATTCACTTATACTCTTATTCAAGTATTTCAATTCCGGAAGGGTTTATTGTTTGGTCTATCTTTTTTATTTTATAGGTGTTCAAAAGTTTGAAAAAAAATACACAATACTCTGCTTTGGCTATTGTCATTGAAAGGTCGAAAGCTTATGGGGGTTTCAACGGTATTCTGTTTACATTATCACAACATCCACCAAAAGGCAACCATATATTATTATCAGATTTCCATTTATGGTCACTGATTGACTTTCATTTCTTGGATGTTTCTTCTTTTTACTCTTTTGATGCAGTTTTTTGATGTCTCATTTATCAGAAGATTAGCGGCCAGCATACTCAGTGGAAAAAAAGCTATTAATATAATGGTAAATTAATCAATCCATTGCTCACTTCATATGGTTTCGTCTGCTATGTTCTAGCAGGAAATGAGCACGTATTTTGGCCCAGGTGATGTGATTTTCGTTTACCACTTTTTCATGTTCTTCAGATGTTTGCCTGGATTGCGACATTATTCTCCTTTAGATATAAATGATTCCTCTCTAATGTCAGAATCTGTTCTTCATATACAGAGTATATATGAAATAAATCCGTATGATGTAATTTATGGTCAATTCTTAATTGTTCTTTTTCGTTGACAGCCATTTGATTGTGAAGGTATCTAATTCTAAAACATTGGTTATTTGCGGCTTAGATTGCCTTCACCCTGAAGATATTGGTGAAAAGATCACTCCTGCTTTATTGAAGGGACTATAGAGTTTTCGATTAAAAGGTATTTTTATATTAATGCTACTGAGAAATTAAGTTAGTAAGCCATTTGTACTATACATTCTCACTTAATCTTTTTGTTTTCCCTAAACTAAATGAATAAAATTCTTTAAGAGCTGCATAAACATATTTAACCTGTTGGAACCGGTATGGGTTTTGATTTTAACTTAGATAAAGTATCAAAATGCAGTAATTTTCTCACTTACGTTTCTTACTTTGGGTGATATATTTTGATATCTAAGAGACCTTTTACAGCGATTCTAACAAAAGATTAATTATGGCAACCCTTTCTTTTCTTTGTGCTCTTGCATCCGCAAAGGGACATCTAGCTCAGAAGTCAAGCAAAGTAAAATTTTAAAAATATGGTTCCATTATTTATTGTAAAAAAAAATCCTCTATATTAACCGCACTTTTAATCCCCACTTCCATATGAAAACTCCATGAAGCATTCCTATTTTATTAAGTCCACTAGATAAACTTAGATCTTTCCTTTTAATGGTTGGTAATTAATGTTAATGTGGATCATGCTGGGTATCATTTGAAATGCCTAGGTGACAATAAGAAGAACACGAGAGAATTCACTAAAGATTAAATTAAATTCTTGGCTTGGTGATAAGATGGTTTGTAGTCATCCATTTGAATAATTTTTTTGTGCATCCTGTTGGCGTTCGATCATTTGGTTAACATGAACCGTTAGGGTTCCATGCAATTCAATTGCAGTGGAAGCATAATATAGAATTGAGTTACCTTTCACCAAGGTATGTTGAAGAAGAAGGATTCTTGTTGGCATCCAGCGCAGTCTCACCATTTTGGCCATAACTCCCTCATCTGATCTCCGATTGGAATGATCTATGCAGAAAAACGATCCTCTCTTCCGTGACTTTCCACCAGTATATCACACGTCTAGTTTGGACTTCTACATGATTTTATAAAAATCGTGAAAGTTGACCAACAAAAATAGAGAATGACCTTGAGATCTTCTGTTGTATTCCTAAGCCACGTCTCGACATTGTGTGGGCAACAATCTACGAGATGATCTCAATCTGCAGCTACCTCAAACTCACGATGTTTATGTCATGTGTATCAAATTATTGGGCTACTGAGATTAGCTATTTATAGGCTACAACAGGGACCAGAAGGAGAAATTAGGGTTTGAGCTTCCCATTGGGATTAAGCATCCAAGTTTAGCCCAAAACTTATACTTAAGTCCAATAATAATAAATTATTCCACTAAAGAAATATTATTGCACGGCCACCCTAATCCCAAATTACGTTTATGGGCTCCTTCTTATTATGAGCCCGTTAGTCTCCCCGTGTTTATGATTCAATGCCCATTAATTAATTAAATTACTGACAACTCCATTAAATAATATATTTACTGAGAGTAGCACCACTCAACCTTATTATCATGCCGGAATAAATTCACCTGCATGGTTTACATGATAATCATTATGAGCTTCTCAATGGGACATCATCAACCAATTCCGTTAGGACACGGATTTCTTCTACAATCAACAGAGCACCATAGAGACTGCACCATCTCCTAACTCACCGAGCATATTGATTTAATAACTAAATCTCACCCATTGATGAATCAAGAAAATAAATACTGGCTTACGTGTCAAGATTATTGTACAGGGATAAAGAGTACGAACTTCCATAATAACAGAGATCATGTTCTATTATATAGTAAGTATAAACCGAACAATCTCAACATCGGTCCTATTCAATACATACAAAGCGTACTAGTGTAATTTTATAGTCAAGACATACTAATGCCAAATCAAACTACAACCATACCGATAGATAGTCTCCTTTATCTCGGTTGTGAATATCTATTTATACTTTATAAGGTGCCGATAATATGATCTTCTGTGTGATGCCGCACACCACATTATCTATAGTATAAAGTAAATGAACTTTTACAAGATTAAAAAACTATGCAAAATGTTTGATCACATGATTTTCATTTCAAATGTTATCATAACATTGTTCATACAAAAAGCAAGACTTTTAGTATACAATCCAACAATCTCCCAATTAGACTATGCTGCTATATCTGCTGCCATACACCTGATTTCCTCTTCCACTACTTGACCATTAAAAGCTCTCGCCTTAAGGTCCTTGTAAAAGGATTTACTAGGTCATCATCCGATGCAATCTAGGCGACAACAACCTTTCCCTCATCATATGATTTCTCGTATCTGGTAGTACAAGATATCATTGTGTTTAATTTCCTTATGGGCTCATGATTCCTTCAAGTTTGCAACTGCGCCAATATTATCACAATAAATTATAATAATCTTGGGCAAACTTAGAATCACATCTAAGTTCATTACGAAGTTTCTAGAACCATACAGATACTTTGGCCACCACAAGGCTCCAATATTATCCTCTTTTCATGGTGGTGTCCGAAATATATTTCCATATGACACTTGATTAGCCATAACTTGTAGTCGGGTTGACCAATTCGATAATTTATCAAACCACAGGGAGGTAGGCACTAGTGCTTAAGCGATCTCACGTTTCTTGTGATTTTATAGAGATGAATCATCAATGGATAGGTGTTCAAACAAGTAATAAAATCAATCAAAGCAAGCAAGCAAGCAATGATCAACAAACAAGATAGAAAAATGGATGAGTGGTATTCCAAGTTAAGTAAAAGCGAGATTAACAATATTAAGAAGTGGAAATCCTAAGATAAATGCAACAAATTCATATGACCATGGGTATAAGACTAAGGGCCAACACTAAGTTCACATAAGCTCCCTCTCGAGATGGATAGGATATGAATCTCAATTAGCTCAACGGATTGGTTCTCACTCAAACAATTCCAACTGAATACTAAGCTTGAAATGAGAGTCCCTTCACACAATTAATCAACCTCTCGATCAAACCAATCGCATGTTCTATCAAAGGGTTCTAAATTCCAAAGGATTTCTCAATCTATTTACAATTTATAATGCACATGAAATGTTTGATGAAATGATTCACTCAATTATCCTAAGCACATAATTAATTTCTCAATCTAATCACATATTTAGAACAACTAAACACACAAATCATCATAAACCTCAAGATCTTAAACATCAATGATAGAAAATCTATTTACCCAATCAACATATGAATTTAAATACATAAATCCAAAAATTATCCAACAACTCTCAAGTTGCTAATCTCACAAGGGAGATTAGCCTACCATATTCAAAAGGAAATCAACATAGACATTAAGATCCTTACAAAACATGATAAACAATAAGGTTTCACTACAAAGTATGGATGAACTCCCTTGAAGTGCTTCAATGGTGATCTCCTTCGTTCCCTTGCAATTATCCTCTCTTCCTTGCTTCTTTTCCTCAATTGGATGAAGGTTTTGATGGTTGGATGATGGTAGATGGTAAGGATGAAGAATGGATAAATATGATGTTGTAAAATGGAGGAAATGGTGTGTGATGTTTGTGTGCAGGGCAACCACCGAAATCTCATCAAATATTGAAGTATTCGGTATTTAAACCCCTTGGGAAGCTTCTATAAGGATTCTGATATGTTTCTGATCCCGCAGCAACACGACTCGTGTGCTGTAACACGGCCACAGGGTGGCCGTGTAGGCATTTTTATGTTAGAAAATGGTCAAAGCTTATACGGCCGTGTTGCTGCAACACGGCTCGTGTGCTGCAACACAGCGGGTTGTGTTGGTGCAACTCCTATTTTTACAATTTTGTTTTGGCTCGTTCTCCTTCGTTTTAACTCTGAATTGAGATCCGCTTTTTCCTACGTCTTCCTTTTCACGTCTAAGATCTATTTTTGCCTGAAAATCAAATTTTTAAGCTCATCCACACACATCTCCATAAAAACACAATACACAACCAAATAATACACAAATACAAATAAAATAATATGAAAACACACTTAAAAAGACACTAAAATTTAGGTGAAAATATCACTCATCACACCCCCAAACTTAAAGTGTTGTGCATCCCCGAACAATGAAAATGATAAAATAAGGAGAGAGGATTTTAACATAGGAAAAAACTAAACGAACATAAGTAATAACACATTAATAGTAATAAGAACTACAATCTATGCTAAGTCATCCTACAACATTAGATTCATGACATGCAAAAAATATTAACAAGTTCAATCAAAAGAGAATAAAGTGTAATATAGTCCATTTTTGGTCCAAGCCTCTCAATGGGATATCAATTTCACTCAATACTCTATTAATTGAGGTAAAACAACACTCGTCAATCGATTGGCTCGACTCACTATAAGCTTGCTCGTGGACTACATTCACAAACCTCCAATGTTTCAATTAGTGATCAAAAAGGTCTTTCATTAAGGATGTAATGATAGGCTCTTTCGTAGGGTAGGAAGACTATAGGTAATAATGACTAAACAAGTGTAAGTAATCGAAGAGATGATCAACTTCCTCAACTTCTTCACTTTTCCTTCTTCCTTTCTTATCTTTGCAAATCTCAAGCACTATTCATTAACTTTCCTTGAATTGAGCTTCTTTTGTTTCATGCTTCCTGTCACGCCCCGACCCCAGACAGAGCGCGACAACCGCCACGTTAACCATAAATTTCACAGAATGGGTGCACTCCACTCCACAAAGTTTATAGAAAACGTAAGGCTTGCTATCAAGTACCTGTAGAACTGAACAACTGATAACAATGGGTACAACCCGAGGACATCATCTCATAAAGTATCAACAAGGATTTACAAAGGTACAAAATACAATGGTGTAACTTAGTTTAAAGAAAATATACATGAACGATATAACATCGCGAAGGTACAAAAAGAACATCAAGGGGGTCACCAAATATAAACTATACAATCTCGCCAATGAATCCGTCAATTTACATAAAAGAGAAAGTACCCAAAACACTGATTGGATGACGAGCAAACGATAGGCAAACCTCCAACCAAAACGATATCAACAGCCTGAAAAGGAAAGAATGATGGAGGTGAGCAAAACCACTAGCTCAGTAAGGTGATAAGGCGGTCACCCCGACCCTTATACGAAGCATGTATTCCCACTCGCGGTTCATATCATAAAATCCAACATTTCGTCCCACAATAACTATTCTCACTCAGTGTACATATTAATGAAAAAAAAAACCTTAGTGCACATTTATGAATAACACAATTAGTTTAAACAACATGTTATCACATAAAAGACGCGTGGGTAGTCAATATCCTCCTCGAACTGAGCTCTCCGTCGAGAGACAGTCCAAGCCCGTCACCGTTACTCTAGATAAAATGCACATTAATATTATTTCTCAATACGCCAAGTGCTAAAGTTCACAATTCAATATCGACGTGAATACTTGAAATGATCAAACATATAAACATATATGACATGCATGTCCCACACCGGTGACGTTGACTGAGCCTATAATAGACTGATCCATCTAACGATCACCCTCCAGAGTATCAGTATTTGGCAAATGGACAGGTGCCCCGTTAGATCTAACTCACCCAGGTTTGCCAATCACGGGCAACTTGGTTGTCACTCTAACTCACCCGAACCGCGACAATTCGGGCTACTTAATCAATGTCGCTCCAACTCCCCCGAACCGTGACCAATTCGGGCTACTTAACCTTGGTACCAGGCATACATATGCATGTGCATCATAAGATGAATAACGACTCAAGTTAGAGTCTTAATTGGCACACAAGAATAACCAGAAATCAATAATACTCATAAAATGGCTAACATGACTCTAACCAGAGCAATCGAGCCAATCAGGCTCTTTACCACATAACATAATACCAAATAATTTTCTTATCAATTAACTAAAACTAAAATAAATGCACATTTATCGAGGGTCCACACTTCCCACAAGAGAAGGCGTTCCCGAATTATCAACTCACAAGGAAGTGATTAACTCTCTCCGGAATCTGAAGTCGGTCCCTTACCCTTCGTTGATGGTTCTTTACCTAGAAAGGAGATGAGCAATTAAAGACAAATTAAATATAACTAACTATTAGCGTTAACATCCCTTTCATTGCTAAAAACAAATCCTAATCGAGTTCGAACGAGTCGATATTAAATAAAAATGGCATGTAACTCCTTAACATCAGTTCCCAATCCCATATAACCGTTTCAATACATTAACTAAATGAAACGATAAAAAAAATAAGTTTGAATTCGACATAAAAATTCTGAAATTTTCCAGCTAGCGGCAGTTTACGAGAAAAATCATAACTAATTGTAGAACAATCAGATTGAGGCGTTTCAAGTGGCTACAGAAAGCTAACGAGTTCAGCTACGTACAGAAATTAAGTTTGCAAACTTTCAAGGGTAATAGCTATGTCAAAATCAGTTCAAACAGTCTGCAAATTACCCACATACCAAAAAGAAAAACCCCACAAAATTACAAAATCATGGAAGAAGGAAGCTTAATTCACACACCACTTACCTCAAAACAACTTAGAAACCACCTAAGATGAGGGTTGTAAGGGAGAATTTGATCAACAAGGGTTTCTCCTCTTCACTCTTTTCTTTCCCCTCTTTTGCTTTTCTTCCCCCGTTCTTCTCTCTCTCTTTTTTTTTAACTTTAGCCTTACTAATTATATATCAGGCCATTTAAGTGGGCTGAAACTTTGGGCCACAAAATAAATAAATAAATAAGTTTGGGCTTTCTAAAAAAAATCTAGTTGGGCTTAATTGGGCTGGCCTTTTGGGCTATAAAAATAAATAAATACGTTTTGGGCTTTCTAAAAAAAATCTAGTTGGGCTTAATTAGGCTGGCCTTTTGGGCTATAAAAATAAATAAATAGGTTTTGGGCTTTCTAAAAAAAATCTAGTTGAACTAAGATATTATAAAGTATCCCCTCCTCCAAAAAGTTTCGTCCTCGAAACATAAACGTACCTAGAGATGAAAAGAGATTTGGATGGTGTTGACGCATGACTGACTCTGGTTCCCATGTTTCTTCTTCAATTTGATCACTTCTCCATAGAATTCTCACCATAGGAATGGATTTGTTACGAAGCATTTTCTCTCGGCGATCTACAATTTGAACAGGTTGTACTTCGTACGATAGATTTTCCTTCAATACAGCTGGGGGATCTTTGAGCACGTGCGAAGGATCTGGTTCATATTTTCTAAGCATAGAGACATGGAAGACATCGTGAATCTTCGACAATTCCGATGGTAGCTCAAGTCGATACGCGACACGACCAATCCTTTGCACGATCGTAAACGGGCCAATATACCTTGGACTCAACTTTCCTCGACGGCGGAATCGCAACACGCCCTTCCATGGAGAAACTTTCAGAAAAACTTTGTCTCCTTCATTAAACTCCAAATCGCGCCTCCTATTATCTGCGTAGCTTTTCTGTCGATCTTACGCTGCCTTAAGTCTGTCTCGAATAAGTTGTATTTTTGCCTTCGCATCTTCGATAAGCTCTACTTGTTCGATTTGTCTCTCGCCAACCTCATCCCAAAAGATCGGTGTTCGACACTTTCGGCCATACAGAGCTTCGTACGGGGGCATTCCAATGCTTGAATGATAACTGTTGTTATAAGCGAACTCCACCAAAGTCACGTACTTATCCCAGCTACCTCCCAAATTCAACACCACTGCACGTAGCATGTCTTCTAGTGTCTGTATAGTTCTCTCTGACTGTCCATCAGTCTGTGGATGAAACGAGGTACTGAATAGTAATTTTGTACCTAGCGCTTTCTGCAGACTAGGCCAAAAACGGGAAGTGAATCTTGGATCACGATCAGATATGATTGACACTGGTACTCCGTGCAATCTCACGATCTCATCGACATATAACTTGGCAAGTTTCTCTAAAGATTCGTTGGTATGCACCGGAAGGAAATGTGCCGATTTCGTCAGACGATCGACAATGACCCAAATTGAGTCATGACCCTTTTGGGTTCGAGGTAAACCAGAAACAAAATCCATTGTGACGTTTTCCCATTTCCACTCAGGAATAGGTAGTGGTTGAAGCATGCCGGCTGGTTTTTGGTGTTCCGCTTTAATCTGTTGGCAAGATAAGCACTTTGATACAAATTCAGTAGTGTCCCGTTTCATACCTGGCCACCAATAATGCTCCCGAAGTGTTCTATACATTTTGGTACTACCAGGATGCATAGCATAGGCTGAAGAATGGGCTTCCTCAAGAATAGCTCTACGGACATCAAGTACTGATGGAACACAAACACGATTTTTAAAAGTAAGAAGTCCATCATCCCGAATTTGATATTCTGTTTCTTTTCCTTGATTTAGCTTCGCCATCTTCTGTTGTAAATAAACATCGTGTGATTGTCTTTCTCGAATTTTCTCGAACAAGGTAGGTCTAACCTCGAATTTGGCGATTAAGGCAGAATCATTAGACTTTTCACAATCAAGCGAAATGTGTAAAGATTTAAATTTCTCCAACATAGGAAGATAAAAAGATTGAATTGAAGCAAGTGAGGTAGAAGACTTTCTACTCAGAGCATCTGCAGCAACGTTCGCCTTGCCAGGATGATAATCGATGACTAAGTCATAGTCACTAATCAACTCCATCCATCGCCTTTGCCTGAGGTTGAGCTCCTTTTGCGTGGTGATATACTTTAAGCTCTTGTGATCAGTGAAAACCCGACAAGTTGCACCATACAGATAGTGCCTCCATATCTTCAATGCAAAGACGATTGCAGCCAACTCTAAATCATGTGTAGGATAATTTTCTTTGTTCTTCTTCAATTGCCTTGAAGCGTAGGCAATAACCTTTCCTTCTTGCATGAGAACGCATCCTAATCCTTGTCTCGAGGCGTCGCTATAAATGGTAAATTCTCCAATCGCTGGGTCTGGCAAAGCAAGAATAGGAGCTGAAACGAGTCGTCTTTTCAATTCTTGAAATGCTTCCTCGCATTCTTCACTCCATTCAAATTTTACCCCTTTCCGAGTAAATTTAGTCAAAGATGAAGCCAATAACGAAAAGTCTTTGACAAACCGTCGATAATATCCAGCTAATCCCAGAAAACTACGAATCTCTGTCACGTTCTTTGGACGCTCCCAATCTAGTATAACTTGAATCTTCACTGGATCGACGTAGATTCCTTCTTTAGAAATGTGATGACCGAAAAAGCTTACCTCGCGAAGCCAAAATTCACACTTCGAGAATTTAGCATAAAGCTGATTTTCTCTGAGAATGTTCAGAGCAATTCTTAGATGATGAGAATGCTCGTCGTCCGATTTAGAATAAATAAAAATGTCATCAATGAAGATGATGACAAACTTATCTAAGTACGGCCGAAAGACCCGATTCATAAGATCCATAAAAGCTGCAGGAGAATTTGTGAGTCCAAAAGGCATAACACAAAATTCAAAATGACCGTATCTGGTTCGAAAAGCAGACTTAGGGATATCAGATTCCCTAATCTTGAGTTGGTGATAACCGGATCGCAAATCAATTTTTGAGAACACAGTTGCTCCTTGCAATTGATCAAACAGATCATCGATTCTTGGAAGAGGATATTTATTCTTGATTGTCACCTTGTTCAATTAACGGTAGTCGATACATAGAAGAAGTGATCCATCTTTCTTCTTGACAAAAAGAACTGGAACACCCCATGGAGATGTGCTAGGTCGTATGAAACCCTTCTCCAATAATTCCCCAAGTTATGTCTGGGGTTCCTTAAGCTCAGCAGGCGACATTCGATATGGAGTAATCGATATAGGTGTGATTCCAGGAAGTACGTCAATGAAAATATCAATCTCTCGATTCGGAGGTTGTCCTGGTAAGTCTTCGGGAAAGACATCAGGAAATTCATTCACGATTGGGATGTCATCTAGTTTAGTTTCAGAAAGAGAAGTATCGATGACAAATGCCAAGAATGCCTCACAACCCTTACGCATTAATTTATGCGCAGTCAACATTGAAATAAAAGAAAGGGATCTCGTTTGAAGTTTACCCTCAAAAACAAGTTCTGAGAATCCTGGTCTACGAAAAATAACAAGCTCCTCGTGGCAATCGAGAATTGCATGATGAGAAGAAAGCCAATCCATGCCAAGAATAACATCAAGATCAATCAAAGGCAATGGTATCAATTCAGCCTCTAAAATGACATCTTTGATCTTCAATGGACAACCAAGGAATACCGAATCACGAATTAGATGCTCTCCAAGAGGGGTATGAACGATGATTCCAGGTGACAAATGAGAGATAGGATAATCTAAGATCGCAGTAAGATCATCTCGGATATAAGACCTATCAGAACCTGGATCAAATAAAGCGTAGACCTGATGGTCTCCCACAAACACATGGCCTAAAGAAGCAATATTAGGTGAGATTGTGATTTAAAAATTTGAAAAGATAGAATTTCTTACGAATGTTTTATTCGTAATCAAGTGGCATAACAAGGCGGGGTTAGATTTAGCATGTGAAAATACTCAAATTATAAATTAGCTGTCACAACCTTCGGATCTGAGCGAGCCTCTTCTTGGGAAATATGAAATACTCTAGTTTGCTTCCTTCCTTGCATAGGTGATTGAGTACTAGGGCCGCTTGAGGCATCGGGCACTCTGGTAACTGCAGATCGAGTATCTCTGGGTGTAGAATATGTTAGTTTACCACGAAGTTGACTAGAACCCTGATTGCTCGCTCCCATAAACTGAGGACAAGAACTTCGCATATGCCCCGGCTGTCGACACTGAAAACATACTTGAGGAGCCTTACAGGGGCCGTCATGATATTTTAGGCAATTCTGGCACTTGCGATTTTCACCAACCGATCCCGAGACATTGCTCCCGCCTCTACTAAACTGCTCCCGAGGTTGAGGAAAACTAATAGATGCTGAACTTGGTGCGCCACGCGAAGATCCCACACCCCTATACACCTTCGATGCATTTCCTGGAAATGCGCTCCCTTGCCTTTTCTTTTGAGATCGTTCTGCAAGCTTATGTCTCGCCTGAACTAAACCTTCTACCCTCAGGGCTTCTTCTACGAGATCGTCAAGACTCTCGTACTTGTCTCCGGACTTGATGCGATCTCGAATATTTAAATTAAGACCATCTTCAAATCTCTTGCATAAGTCTCTCGTCGTATATGACTCAGGAGCAAATTCTCGCAATTCCAGAAATTTGCTTTCGTACTCAACGACCGACATAATGCCTTGAAAGAGGTTGAAGAACTCCTTTCTCTTCTGATCCTTGATGTACTGAGAGAAGTATCGATCTTTGAATCGTTCCACAAAGATAGCCCACGTAATAGTAACCGAAGATGTCTCTTTTAGATTCTGCCACCATCGTCGTGCATCTGGGCCTAACAGCTTGGTTGCAATGACCACACGATAACATTCTAGTGCCTGCCCAAGGGATGGATCCATGGTATGCGGATTATGTGAATTACATTGCCGTAGGTGAAATTCCGAGATATCTCAACCGATATCAACTTGCGAAATTCAAGAGGGACGTTGAGACATTTATATGGTATGATCCATTTGTCTACAAGATATGTACGGATTCCATAGTCCGTAGGTGTGTGCCGGAGATGGAGATGGAGAGCGTTCTTGATTTTTGTCATGCATATCCTAACGGGGGGTACTTTGGAGCTCTAAAAACGGCAGCAAAGGTACTTCAATCTGCTCTTTATTGGCCAACTTTGTTTAAAGATTATGAAACCTATGTGGCGACATGTGATAGATATCAAAGGATGTGGAACATAAGTCGAAGAAATGAGATGCCACTTTAGCCAAGCATTGTTGTTGAGATCTTCAATGTATGGGATCGATTTTATGGGGCCTTTTCCTCTATCTAATGGATTTCCCTACATCCTTTTAGCAGTGGATAATGTTTCTAAGTGGGTGGAAGCCATTCCCACTCGTGTGATTGATTCAAGGACTGTGTTGTCTTTCTTGAAGAAACATATCTTTGCCCGCTATGGAGTTCTTAGAGCACCAGTGAGTGATGGAGGGTCTCACTTCGTCAACAAACTTCTTGAAAAGGTGATTAAGGATTATTGAGTCAAGCATAGGGTTACTACACCCTATCACCCTCAAGCGAATGGGCAAGCTAAAGTCTCCAACCGACAAGTGAAACAAATTTTGGAGAAGGTAGTCGGAACCAATAGGAAGGATTAGGCTATGAAGCTCGATGATGTTTTGTGGGGGTTCCAGACTGCTTATAAGACGGTGTTGGATATGTCACCGTACCAAATTAAATATGGGAAGCCATGCCACTTACCCGTAGAGATTCAACATAAAGCTTTTTGGGCATTGAGGAGTTTGAACTTGTCTTTAAAGGATCAAAAGGAGTTGAGGATGACTCATATTAATCAATTGAATGAGTTCAGGAATCGAGCTTACAAGAACTCGGAGATCTACAAGGAGAGAATGAAGAAATGACATGATTCAAAGATCTCATACAAGGAGTTCAAGCAAGGTGATGAGGTATTACTTTTTAACTCTCGTTTGAAGCTCTTCGCAGGAAAATTGAAATCGAAGTGGACGGGGCCGTTTATTATTCATAGAGCCTGTGGAGGGGGGAGTTTTGAACTTATGGACAAAGATGGGGACATTATCGCGGCGAATGGGCATCGATTGAAGCATTACAGCATTACAAATCACTGGATGATGCTTGCATCATCTTTGAGGATACCTTGCACTAAATTGGTACCGTCGTGACTCTACGATGTTAAACAAGAGCGTCTATTCGGGGCTTTTCCTCCTATTTTATTGCTTTATTTCTTTCGTGTGAGTAAGAGATTTTTATTTTTAAAGTGCTTACTTATCAGAAATTACATCTCTTTGTAAACTCAGCCTCCACTATAGTTTCTAATAAGTTTGGGGGGGGGGTGTAATGTACTTACCTTATTGAAGAAACGTGAGTATAATACTTTCTTTGTAACGTTTGTTAGGGGAGTTGATTTTTTGCGGCATGTTGAAACTTTAACCGGTTTTAGTGCGTCGATATTTTTTAATTTACCTATTATTTAGCGGTGTTTTGTGTTTTTTGAGTGTCGTATGCGGAGTTACACATATATATTGAGTTTTAGGATTGATTCTCGAGCTAAGTTTGCTCCATTTTGGTATCTAATGTTCGTTTTTGAGCTTTAAGTATGCAGGGGATGAAGAAAATTCGACTTTGGAGCATCAGGTGTCCGATTCGACCAAGGGTGCAGGTCGAACTGAAGAGCACAAGTCAAACTAGTGATCAGAGAGTTCATTACAGGTCGATTCGACCACACAGGAGGAGGTTCGACCAAGGCATCGACCAAGACAAAGGTCGAACTGGAGATCAGAGAAGTTTGTACAGGTCGATTCGACTAAGATGGGTTTGGTTCGACCAACGAGAAGGTCGAACCGAGGTCAAATTGCGAACCTGAAAGTTTACACAGAGGAGTTTGACCACGACGTTGTGGTTTGACCAAGTCATTTGGTCGAATCAAGGTCGAACTGAGGTGCAGAAGGTCTCCAGAAACATAGTTCAACCACATCAATCCAGTTCGACCACTACAGTAGGTCGAACCGTACCAGGTAAGTCAGTTTTTAACCTTGTTTTTAACCCCCATTCCATCACTTTTCACACCACCTTCACTCGAATTTTCTCTAAATCAAAAGCCTTTACTTCTAAACTTTGATTTCGCCTGAATTAGCTCCGATTAAACCACACTCCACACTCGTTTCACTCAATTCGTCTCATTTTCGGGACAATCTAGTTGCAAAACTAGGGTTTTTTTGCGATTTTGAAAGATTGTCACACTTGTTCATCGTAAGCTATAGCTGGTTCAAAAGTTATGTTTTCTTGACTCTATTACCCTAGGATTGAAGTTCTAATTGTTGATTGCAAGTGGGTAAGTCGATTGAACAAGTGTATATAAGAATTCATGATGAATTTGAGTTTTTGTGTGCAATCTCATATAAGCAATTGATGGGTTCGATTGTTTAATTATTGTCAAACCCTGATGTTTACATGAAGTTATGAGTAATTGAGGAGTGTGAGATGAAGAATGTTGGATTGTGAGTAAATTGCTTGAATTTGAGTAGTTATTCATGTTGGATTGTGAGTAATTTGAGTAGTAATGCATGCTTGTGGTTAATAGAATCGTTGGTTGTTCTTATTGCATACTTGATGTTGGAATGGAGTTGAGTAAGCATGAGGATTAAAGTATTGAATGATGAGGAGGTAACTTTCTTGTTTGGAGTGACTATGCATTGAAAAACTTTAAGTCTTGAGTAGGGTTGAATGCTAGTTGATTATGAATTAGCTTGGTTTGCTTTTCTTGTTGGTTGGTATTAAAGTAGTGATTTCAGGAAAAGGAAAGGAAGCCGAGGTTCGATCCAAAAAGAGGCAAGATAGACCGTCTCGTGAAGATGTAGTGACAAAGAAGTTAAGGCTTCATGAGAGGTTGCCTATAAATTTCAAGGTTCAAATGAATGATTGGGAAGATATTAAGGATAAGTGGGGTGATATATCAGGATGATGGAGCGATGGTTACAACGTGCATACCAGATGATATCTTGTGGATGTTTGATCAAGTAGGGATTCTTCGCTTCATGGAGTTGAAGAAGCTTACATACTTCCATGTGACTGCTGAGGTGCTATGTTCGATTACCGTTAAGAAGGGTTCGAGCCATCTCCCATATGAGTATACATTCCAGCTTGGAGGTGAGATGAGGACGTGGTCGGCTGAGGAGTTAAATGCACTGTTTCAGACTCTGAGAGGGATCTCTAGGAATGAGAATGGATTCTTCAATGCTAATAACTTCTGGAGTGAGATTTATGGGGAGTATATGGATTTCAAGACTAGTAGTGCTCGTGCTTCGTTGATCTGGAATCCGGTGCTCCGATACATGGATCGGGTGTTGAGCAACACACTATTTGCTCTGTCTGAGGGGAGTTGTGTGTCGAGAGGAGAGTTGTATGCTCTCTAGTGTATGCTCAATAGAGTGAGGTTTAATGTGGGATCATACCTTATTCATCAGTTATACAGGTTCAGAAGCTCTCCGTTTCAGAGGGTTAATATCAGAGGCTTACGTATTACTGTCGCTGAGTATTATCTCATTGCTGATTAGCCATAACTTATAGTCGGGTTGACCAATTCAAGAATTTATCGAACCACATGGAGGTCGATGCTAGAGCTTAAGCTAGATCACGTTTATCGCAATTTTATATAGACTAAACATCAATGATTGGCTTTCAAAACACAAGTAAATAACAATTAGTAAATCAAGTAATGGTAGCAAATAAAATAGTAAAAGATGAGTGGTTATCCAAATTGAGTAGAAGTGAGATTAACAACACTAATGAAGTGGTAATTCAAGAATTAATGCATTAAACTCATATGTATCAAGGGTAAAGATTAAGGGCCAACACATATATCACCTACACTTACTCTCGAAATGCATAGGATGTAGATCATTTTCACAATCTCAAAAAGCTTAAAGGTTAGTTCTCAATTAAACTATTCCAACTAGGTACTAAGTTCAATTAAAGAGTCCCTTCACATAATAAATTGACTTCTCAATCTAATTAATCACATGTTCTATCAATGGGTTCTAAATCCTAAAGGATTTCTCAATCTCTTTACAATTTATAATGAACATGAGGTGTTTGATGAAATGATTCACTCAACTATCCTAAGCATATAATTGATCTCTCAATCTAATCATATATTTAGAACAATCAATCACACAAAACATCATAGATCTCAAGATATTAAGCATCAATGATAGAAAGTCAAATATTCCAATCAACATATGAATTTAATTACATAGATCCACAAATTATCCAACAACTTTCATGTTGCTAATCTCACAAGGGAGATTAGCCTACAATCTTCATAAGATCCTTAACATAGACATTAGAAACCTTACAAATCATGGTAAACTATAGGATTAACACAAAATTGGAATGAAAACTCCCTTGGATTGGATCCAATTGAATCTCCTTTCTTCCTTTAGTGATCACCCACTCTTCCTTGCTTCTTCACTTGATTTGGATGGAAACTTTATGGTGAGATGATGATGGAGTGATTAGATGGATGAATTTGATGAAGGATATGGTGTAAAATGAAGGAATTGGTATGTGAGGTGTGTGGGCAGCTGAATTTTGGACTCTCTCTCCAAAATGTTGAATGAATTGATATATATACCCCTTGGAGACCTTCTAGAAGATGTGTAAAAATTTCCTGTTCTGGCACTGACACGACTAGTGTGCTGCAGCACGAGTCGAGTCATGTTAAGATTTACAAGTCAACTTTCACTCAAGACGGCACACGAGTCATGTGCTGACGCACAACCAATGGGTGGCTGTGTTGGATGAATTGATGTTCCCGCATGGCTTCCCCTTACAGGCCCGTGTTGGCCACACGGGCCGTGTGCTGAGACACGACACGTGCGCCTGCCATGGGCAACTGTGTTGCTGCTACTCTGCCTCTTCTTCTTCGTTTCATCTTCCATCTCCGGTTTTGCTTCTTGTTTCACCTGTTTTATATATGATTAAGTTCATTCACACTCAATTCCATAAAAACACATAACTCCACCAAAAAACACATAAATACTGATAAAAATATACGAAAACGGATATAAAAAGACATTAAAATCTAGATGAAAATATCACTCATGACACCCCCAAACTTAAAGTGTTGTGCATCCCGAACAACGAAAATGATAAACCAAGAAGTGAGAGATTTTCACCTAGGAAAAGACTAAACGAACATAAGTAATAACACATCGATAACAATAAGAATTACAATTTATGCTAAGTCATCCTACAACATTAAACTCATAATATGAAAAATTAACAAGTTTAAACTAAAGAGAATAAAAGTGTAATATAGTCCCTTTTTAGTCCAAGCTTCACATAGGTTATAAATGTCACTCAACACTCTTTAAAGTAGGGTAAATCATCACTCATTAACCGATTGGCTCGACTCGCTATAAGCTTGCTCATGGACTAGATTAATAAACCACCAAAGTTTCCATTAGTGATCAAAAAGGTCTTTAATTAAAGATGTAATGATAGGCTTTTTGGTATAGTAGGAAGAATTTAGATAAGAGTGACTCATCATGTGTAAGTAATCGAAGATATGGCCAATTTCTCCAACTTCTCCACTTTTCTTTCTTCCTTTCTTGTCTATAATGTTCACAAACACTAATCATGAACTTTCCTTGGATTGAACTTCTTTCAATGTATGCTTCCTTCTTTGAATTTTTATTTTCTTGAGCATCTTGTTGTTTCTTTGCTTATTTTCTTGTTTTGAGGTTGGATGTTCACTCTTGTTTGTGCTCTTTCATCCTTTTTATTACTTGTTACCATTTCCTTTCTTCTTTTTCTTTCTTATCAAACCTTTCTAGACCACATCTCCTCAATCACTCACACAAAAGGGTAAATATATAAGGCTCATGTGGGTAATCAAGGCTTGTACTGTGCTAAATTCACAATAAAATGGCTTATAGGCTCAAAGTGGTTGACTAGGGATGATGTTCATGGTAAGGAAATATTTGGCAATGACTATAAATGAAAAGGATGGCCTTAGATCATTTCACTAATCTCCACAAACCGGGCTCGTTCCTATAGTCCTTGAGCAAGTTCTAGCTTTCTAAACTCAATCGATCTACTCATGAAGAAAAACACCATGTATGCACGGTTGAGGCACAAACGCTCACAAGCTTGTGCTCGGACCTTAAGGACTTATTACACCACATCCATCTTAAAATTGAACAAGTTAAATAAAACATTTCACAATTCGAAAGTGTAGAGATTCTTAATCATAACTTGTCATCACTTATCACAACAACATGTCATCACTCATATTCAAAAATGACTCACGACATCCCTAAACAAACCACCAAACATACCAAGACAAAAATAAGAAAACACACAAAACATAAAATAAAGACTCAACAAACAAGAAAAAAAAAAAACACATAACATGCAAAAATAAAAATCACCATCATTAACAGTAAAGCACACATTCTATATCATCCATGACAATTAAGCTCACAATTGTCCCAACCTTTGATTGAAAAACAAACTTCCCAAAAACATAACACATAAAGTAGCATGCTAATCCATTCAATTCAAATCAAAATATGTCAAGCAACTAAAAGTGATAAGGTGTAGAGTACTCCCTCAATAGGCATTTGATAATGAAAGCATTCACTCCAAGCTCCATGATGCTTCCAATACCCTTCATTTATGCTCAAAGACTCATCAAACACCATTAGTTCAACAATTTCATTAAAAATATTGATTCACGTGCACTTCAACACAACCAATCATACCAAAATCCAACCAATACTCATGAGAAAATTTTTAAAATTGACCAATTTTACAAGAAGATCTATCATCATCAATATATCATCATATCAAGCACACTCAAATGGTGAGTTACACCACACACTCTCCCCCCAAACTTAAATCGAAACAAGTTGAGACTTAAGTTGCAAAAGTGGTGGGACTTACCCTTGTAGTTTCCATTGATGGTCTTCGTGTGCAGAAGTAAACACATCCAACAACTTGAGCTATGTCCACCACGCACTAGCCCCCCAAACTTAAATCGAAACATGAGTCGAGAATTAAGTTTGCACAAGTGGTGATATTTTTACTCAAATCCATGAAGCACTTCTCTTTTATTCAATGTGCATTTTCTCACAAGCACAATCCACCTACAAGACCAAATAACAAAACAAGCATCTAATGATAAAAAGAATGGGTTGCCTCCCATTTAGTGCTAAGTTTAACGTCTTCAAGTCGGACGGAATTTCACGATCATTGGACCAAAGGATGGTCCATCCCACTCTCTCCTTGCATCCGCACTTTGAACATTTGCTTAGCTCTCTTCTTGTCCACTAACTCAACCTCACCATTCTTTCTTACTAGCATCAAATCATCATCAAGGAGTGATTCTAGTGGACTTCCTCTTTCTCCTTTGTCAAGCTTCCACTCAAGCTCCGATGCTTTCATCATGTTACCATTATAAGAATCTAAGTTAGAATTTGACATTTTCATATAATCATGAAGAAATGAATTTAAATTGTCAAAGAGAATAGAGTCATGATCCATAAGATCATCCGGAGGCTTTAAATGAGACTTGGATCCTTTTTCCTTATTGCACAAGAATGTGACACTTTTCCTTTTGAGCTCAAAGACAACTCTTCTCTTCCAACATCAATTCTTGCTCTTCCCGTAGCTAAAAATGGTCTTCCCAAAATAAGTGGAACTTTAGGGTTCGCTTTTACTTCCAACACCATGAAATCGACCGGAAAAGCTAGCCCTTTCACTTTTACTTCCCCGTCTTTAATAATTCCTAATGGCTTCACAACCTCGCCATTTACTACTTCAAGACGGATAGTAGTAGGCTTTAGCTCTCCGATTTCAAGGTCTTTGGACGTGGCATGAGACATCACGTTGACGCTTGCCCCCCAAGTCACACAATGCATCAAGAGTGCCTTTTCCTTCAAAATCACACGGGATTATGAACTTTTCCAGATCACCAACCTTTGTAGGCCCCCCTTTTTGCATTGACTCACTTGTTTGGGATGACTCTTCTTTCTTTTTCTCCTCATACTTCTTCTTAAGATATTTTACATGTTCCTCAAACTCCTTTTTCTTCTCCTCTTTTACAAACATTTTTGGATAGGGAATAGGGAACAGAGTGATCGGAATAACCCAATAATCACGTTTGTACTCCTCTTCTTTCACCTTCTCCTCTAATTTCTTTTCCTCTTGCACTCTTTTCCACTTTGGTACCCATTTAGGCTTTTGCTCTTCTTTTATTTCTCCAACAACCTTTCTTTCCAACAACCCTTCTTCAACCTTTTGTTTCCATTTCAACAAACAAACATTGAGCTTTCGGATTTACTTCGGTTTTGGCCGGAAACTTTCCTTTTGTTGAGTACTCAAAGAACTTGCAATTTGTCCAACTTGTTGTGGGTATGAGCTTCCAATACTTTGACCATTAAAGCTTCCTTGCCTTGGTTATTAGTTCCCTTTACTTTGGTTGAAATTACCTTGGTAATTGTTTTGATAATTCCCTTGGTAATTTCTTTCTTGCATGTATAGCATATCTTCCACTCGTGGCATTGAATTGGCCCATTGTTCTCCACTCACAATATTCGAAGGTAGCACACCTTGATCATTTTGTAGCCCTTCAACCATATTAGCTCCTTGATTGTTCACACCTTGATTCGAGCTCATTTGCTTCATGACCTCTGCCACTATCTTTTCCATGCTTGGCATACTTTGATCAACACTAACACTTTTCACACTATATTGTTGCCCTTGCTCAAAACTGTCAAATCCATGGCATCCACTAACCCTCTCCGATGGCCATTGGCACACATTTGTAGCTATCTCATCAAATATCCTTATGGCCATTTACGGAGTCACACCAAGTACGGATCCACCCGCCGAAGCATCAACAAGCACGCTTTGCTCATTCACAAGTCCTTGATAGAAAAATCTAATTCGTTGATTCTCCGGGAATCCATGTTGTGGACACTTGTATAGAATATCCTTGAACCTTTCCCACGCTTCATTAAAACTTTCTTGAGGCATTTGCTTGAATTGAGTGATCAAGCTCTTCATTTGAAGCGTCTTGCAAGGTGGAAAATACTTGTTCAAGAACATTTGGGCAAGTTCATCTCATGTGTTGCACGTACCCAGTGTAATAGTGGAGAGCCATGTTCGAGCTCTATCTCTCAACGAAAATGGAAACAACCTCATCTTGATATAATCCTCACTCACCCCATTCATCTTCATGGTATTGGCAATCTCCACAAATTGAGCTAGATGAACATTAGGATATTCATTCTGGGTTCCACTAAATTGTTGCTCTCTCACCATAGAAATCAAGCCCGCTTTAATTTCAAAGTTGTTGGCGTTGATTGGTGGAGCCATCATGTGTGGCACGGCCCTCGGCATAAAGAAATCCCAAATCACTCTTTGATCATTTTGCATTCCATGTTGCACCGGAGGTGGTGGTGGTACATAAGCTTGTTGTGGAGGAGCATAAGCTTGTTTAAATCCTTGTTGCCTTAGAACTTGTCGCACCATTTGTTGAAGCAAAGCTTGGTTGTTGAAAGCTCCATGATTTTGATAGGCTTGTTGAGGAGGATTTGCATTGAATTGAAGTGCGTTGTCTTGCACGTTCACATTTTGTCCTCCTTCCCCATCATGCTCTATCTCCACACGATTATCTTCTTGGAAATTCTCCATTGGATTACTCTTTTTGGTTTTGTTCTCCATTCTACTCCTTCTCAAAGTATGCTTGTCACGCCCCGACCCCAGACAGAACGCGACAACCGCCACGTTAACCATAAATTTCGCAGAATGGGTGCACTCCACTCCACAAAGTTTATAGAAAACGTAAGGCTTGCTATCAAGTACCTGTAGAGCTGAACAACTGATAACAACGGGTACAACCCGAGGACATCATCTCAAAAAGTATCAACAAGGATTTACAAAGGTACAAAATACAACGGTGTAACTTAGTTTAAAGAAAATATACATGAACGATATAACATCGCGAAGGTACAAAAAGAACATCAAGGGGGTCACCAAATATAAACTATACAATCTCGCCAATGAATCCGTCAATTTACATAAAAGAGAAAGTACCCAAAACACGGATTGGATGACGAGCAAACGATAGGAAAACCTCCAACCAAAACGATATCAACAGCCTGAAAAGGAAAGAATGATGGGGGTGAGCAAAACCACTAGCTCAGTGAGGTGATAAGCTGGTCACCCGACCCTTATACAAAGCATGTACTCCCACTCGCGGTTCATAACATAAAATCCCACAATTCGTCCCACAATAATTATTCTCACTCAGTGTACATATTAATAAAAATAAAAACCTTAGTGCACATTTATGAATAACACAATTAGTTCAAACAACATGTTATCACATAAAAGACGCGTGGGTAGTCAATATCCTCCTCGAACTGAGCTCTCCGTCGAGAGACAGTCCAAGCCCGTCACCGTTACTCTAGATAAAATGCACATTAATATTCTT
Source organism: Pogostemon cablin (assembly GCA_023678885.1). Lineage (NCBI taxonomy): Eukaryota > Viridiplantae > Streptophyta > Magnoliopsida > Lamiales > Lamiaceae > Pogostemon > Pogostemon cablin. The sequence continues at coordinate 2,103,722 of CM043006.1, forward strand.
TCTCAATACGCCAAGTGCTAAAGTTCACAATTCAATATCGACGTGTATACTTGAAATGATCAAACATATAAACATATATGACATGCATGTCCCACACCGGTGACGTTGACTGAGCCTATAATAGACTGATCCATCTAACGATCACCCTCCAGAGTATCAGTATTTGGCAAATGGACAGGTGCCCCGTTAGATCTAACTCACCCAGGTTTGCCAATCACGGGCAACTTGGTTGTCACTCTAACTCACCCGAACCGCGACAATTCGGGCTACTTAATCAATGTCGCTCCAACTCACCCGAACCGTGACCAATTCGGGCTACTTAATCTTGGTACCAGGCATACATATGCATGTGCATCATAAGATGAATAACGACTCAAGTTAGAGTCTTAATTGGCACACAAGAATAACCAGAAATCAATAATACTCATAAAATGGCTAACATGACTCTAACCAGAGCAATCGAGCCAATCAGGCTCTTTACCACATAACGTAATACCAAATAATTTTCTTATCAATTAACTAAAACTAAAATAAATGCACATTTATCGAGGGTCCACACTTCCCACAAGAGAAGGCGTTCCCGAATTATCAACTCACAAGGAAGTGATTAACTCTCTCCGGAATCTGAAGTCGGTCCCTTGCCCTTCGTCGATGGTTCTTTACCTAGAAAGGAGATGAGCAATTAAAGACAAATTAAATATAACTAACTATTAGCGTTAACATCCCTTTCATTGCTAAAAACAAATCCTAATCGAGTTCGAACGAGTCGATATTAAATAAAAATGGCATGTAACTCCTTAACATCAGTTCCAATCCCATATAACCGTTTCAATACATTAACTAAACGAAACGATAAAAAAATAAGTTTGAATTCGACATAAAAATTCTGAAATTTTCCAGCTAGCGGCAGTTTACGAGAAAAATCATAACTAATTGTAGAATAATCGGATTGAGGCGTTTCAAGTGGCTACGGAAAGCTAACGAGTTCAGCTGCGTACAGAAATTAAGTTTGCAAACTTTCAAGGGTAATAGGTATGTCAAAATCAGTTCGAACAGTCTGCAAATTACCCACATACCAAAAAGAAAAACCCCACAAAATTACAAAATCATGGAAGAAGGAAGCTTAATTCACACACCACTTACCTAAAAACAAATTAGAAACTACCTAGGATGAGGGTTGTAAGGGAGAATTTGATCAACAAGGGTTTCTCCTCTTCACTCTTTTCTTTCCCCTCTTTTGCTTTTCTTCTCCCGTTCTTCTCTCTCTCTTTTTTTTTTTTAACTTTAGCCTTACTAATTATATATCAGGCCATTTAAGTGGGCTGAAACTTTGGGCCACAAAATAAATAAATAAATAAGTTTGGGCTTTCTAAAAAAATCTAGTTGGGCTTAATTGGGCTGGCCTTTTGGGCTATAAAAATAAATAAATAGGTTTTGGGCTTTCTAAAAAAAATCTAGTTGGGCTTAATTGGGCTGGCCTTTTGGGCTATAAAAATAAATAAATAGGTTTTGGGCTTTCTAAAAAAAATCTAGTTGAACTAAGATATTATAATGCTCAATCTCCCAATCAATAGGTTCTACTTGTTTCCCCTTGAATCTTGTTTGCATACACCTTCAAAGCAAAAGAAGTTAGAACAAGGTTTTCAAAAGCAAATTCAAGTAAACAAATAAAATAAAAATATGTCTCTATTAAGATTACTCAAAATGATCCTTCTTCAAGCTTCTACCAATCGTTGCCTCCTCGGCAACGGCGCTATTTGATTAGCCATAGCTTATAGTCAGGTTGACCAATTCAAGAATTTATCGAACCACAGGGAGGTCGATGCTAGAGCTTAAGCGAGATCACGTTTATCGCAATATTATAGAGAATAAACATCAATGATTAGCTTTCGAAACATAAGTAAATAACAATTACTAAAGCAAGTCTAGTAGCAAATAAAATAGTAAAAGATGAGTGGTTTTCCAAATTGAGTAAAAGTGAGATTAACAACACTAATGAAGTGGTAATTCAAGGATTCATGCATTAAACTCATATGTATCAAGGGTAAAGAATAAGGGCTAACACATATATCACCTACACTTCCTCTTGAAATGCATAGGATGTAGATAATTTTCACAATCTCAAAAAGCTTAAAGGTTTGTTCTCTATTTTACTATTCCAACTAGGTTCTAAGTTCAATTAAAGAGTCCCTTCACATAATTAATTGACTTCCCAATCTAATTAATCACATGTTCTATCAATGGGTTCTAAATCCTAAAGGATTTCTCAAGATGGCACACGAGTCGTGTGCTGACGCACGACAACCCAGATGAATTGATGTTCCCGCACGGCTTCCCCTTACAGGCCCGTGTTGTCCACACGGGCCGTGTGCTGAGACACGACACGTGTGCCTGACACGGGCAGCTGTGTTGCTGCTACTCTGCCTCTTCTTCTTGATTTCATCTTCCGTCTCCGGTTTTGCTCCTTTTTTCACCTGTTTTACATATGATTAAGTTCATTCACACTCAATTCCATAAAAAAACATAACTCCACCAAAAAGTACATAAATACTGATAAAATTATATAAAAACGGATATAAAAAATACTAAAATCTAGGTGAAAATATCACTCATCAACTTCGCCGGTATTACACATATTCTTGAGGATCCAAATTTGGTTATGAGTACGTGTGTGAAGGTGGCTTTGCTCATCTTTGCGATGGAGATTGGTTCTACACAAGGGGATCTAAGCCCATTACTTTTTTGTTTCCGTTTGATGTGAGTGAGCTGACTTCTATCTGGAATGAAGGCAACAAGTTGATGAATACGTTGGCGCATGATGCTCTCTCCAACACTTGCTTGACAAAAGGTGATTGGAGGACTGTAGCTCAGATGTACGCAAGGATGAACGAGGAGCTTTAGAGGATCATAGACGAAGGGTGATTTCAGCCTCGGCTACAGCCACAGTAGCAGCAGGAGCATAGAGCGGATCAGGTGGATCCGAAGATGGAAGATCTGCATCAGCATGAGATACCACCACATCCCATTTCAGCATGGCCACAACAGCAGTGGGATGGTCCTGATGTTTATTTTCAGGAGCAGTTTCAATTGATTCATGAGCAGTTCGCCATACTGGATGCGAACCAGCAGGAGACGAATAGGCAACTGGCCTTGGCAAATGTAAACTACACAGCGCTGGACGCGAGGTACAACACATTGCAGAATAATTATGTGGAGATGGATAGAAGATTGGAGAGAATGTATGCTCATGAGCGCGAGTTGGATAGGAAGTTGAACAACCTTCGGAGTGATAATAATGCTCTGGAGGAGTATGTTGCATCAGGTATTTGCTCTTTGTCTGTTTCATCTCATCTCCCGTCTCTTTTTTCATTTACAGGATGGATATTTGTGGTTGTGAGTGGCATGTACATATATTGGTATGATTGGATGTTAGATTGAGATGTGATGATTGATACTTAAGGGTAGAATTGGCTGGATATACTTGTATGGATTGCCATGATATGAGGTTCTTGGCATTAATATGTTGCATTCATATTTTACATGTGTTAATCTTTGTTGATGAGAAGCATGTACAATTTGATAAGTATGTGGAGTTCATTGTAAAATTGATCTTGATTATATGCTATGAGGAGTACTTAGGATTCCATTTATCCGTGTGAGAGTTTGAGCTATTTGAATCATTTTAGTTCATGATAGTTTATTCTTGAGGGAATCATTCATATGACCGTATTCTAGAACTTGGCTTGTAGTCTTGTGTGAATCTTATGATTGATGAATTGCTAGGACATGATCTTAGGCCGTAATTTTTTATTTGAGTCACTTAGCCAAAATTTTACCTCACCTGTTAATATATGTATCATTGTAAGCCCTTTTGAGCCTTAAAAAGCTTTTTATTTGGCAAGCCTTAACAAAAAGCCTTATTAAACCTTTACTTGAGACTTGTTGAATATCCTATTCATTAGTAGAGAGTTGAGGTGAATAAGTGCTAGCAAGAATGAAAAAGGTAGAAGCTTGGTTGAGAAGTATGAAAAAGGAAGAAGTGTGGTTAAATCTTATTTAGGGGTAATGCCTGAAACTGGTACCCCGACTGCTTAGAAGGGTAGTGCCCGAAGTTGCTACCCTTGATCAATAACGAAAGATGAGGTTGATGCTGCTAAAGAAAAGAAGGAGAATTCAAACCATGAAGATTATGAGAAGAAGATGGAGAAAAAGATGAAGCTGTATGACAAAAAGCAAAACTCCAAGGTAATCCTCTACTAGTGAATTAGTCACTTTACCTAAATTCTCCTACCTTTACCAAAGAGCCAATATTACAACCAGAAAATAAATCCTTTGTGATTACAGTAATGAATTGATTGTAAGTTGATTTTTGAGACCCTTGCCAAGCTTATGGTTACGCGGAAGTATGAATTGATATGAGCGTATATTAACCTATTGAAGTGTATATCTTTTACACTATAGGGCGAGAGTAAATACTTATCCTGTGAGCTAGATGACTTAGTACTCCGAATTGCGTAGTAATTGAGTGATGTTTTGCATGAATGATATATAGGATGCTAGTAATACTTTTTTCAATTGATGAAATTGCATGTGTGAATATGAATTGTGTTGAATGTGATGGTTGAGTGAATTTTACACTACTCTTAAGGTTTTTATTGCGTTGCCTCGAGACGAGCAACATGTAAGTTTGGGGGTTTGATGAGTGAATAAATTCACGTATTTTGAGCCCGGATTCGTGTACGTATGGTGTGTTAGATGGTGGTAATTCGATATGAATCGATATATATGGTGGAAAGTCACGAATCAGGAGTCTACAAGGCTATCTGAGTTGATTTTCGAAGAAAAACGAGTTGGAAGTGATCGGATACGGAAAAAAGGGAGATTCAGAGAAGATTCGACCAAGCAGGTGCTCGATTCGACTAAGAAGAAAGGCATTCGACCAGCATCTGTGGTCGAACCATTGGAGAAGAAGTGTCGTTCGACCACAATCGTGCCGTTTGACCAAGCCATTTGGTCGAACCAGAAGCCTAAAAGGACACTCCTACAGTTCGACCAGAAAGTTTGTGATTCGACCAGGATTTTAGTCGAATCCAAGACCCGCAGCGGATGTACAGGTCGATTCGTCTAGGAGTTTGACCAGGTCAGAAGGATTCGACCTGGCCCGTTGGTCGAACTGACGTGCACAAACTTACCATATTCGTATTTTTACACCTTTAATAAGTGTGTTCGCTCAAAAATCCCATCCAAGGCCCGTAAGGAGAGTTTACAAGTATAAAAGAAGTGCTTTCGCAGGAGAAGGAGAGCATTCATCATCCATCAACCACCGAAACCCTATCATCATCCCTTTATCCAAAGGAGTCGTGAAGAGAGATTCGTCTGGCGCGTCAAGTAAGATCATACCAATATATCATGATTGTTCCTAAATCAATCATGGGCTAGAGTCGCTCCGCTAGTTCTAGGGTTATGAAAGTTTTATGAGTTAATTGAATTTCCATGTGTAAACTCCGTACAACACTACTTGTGGTTTATTTTATATAAAATTGTGCCTTTTAATTCATAATCACGGTCGTTTTGTGCATCATTAACTGTTATGTAGTCAGAATACATATCTTGGTTATTGATTGAGTGCCTTCGCTGCTGAGCAGGATTACATGTTATAATTCTAAGTGAAGGGATTCCGAAGTCTTATTAGAATTGTCTTATATAAATACTTGTTAATTGAATATTATTCGGGTTTATAAATAGGATAAAGAGTATAACTTCATAGTACCTATAAAGGGATATCATATCGAGTTAGAGTTCTAAGTGCACAGGAATTAATTGATACTGATAGTACCTAAAAGGGGGGTGAACTATATCTCTTGCTCCGAGGATATTTACACGTGTCATACGCATGTTTACTTGTGTCTATAGGGTGAACTTGCATGGTTTAGTGATGTGTCCATAAACCACAAGGTAGAGTTCGACATCAACACATGGAAAGGAAATTAATAAGTAAAACTGGATGACCCGAAGAACTACCTAATTTGTTACTTGATTACAACCGTATTTCTCTATTGCTTGTCTATTTAATTTGCGATTTAAATTACATGTTATTTAGTTTCGTTACTATTCCAAACCAATTTGCCAACATAATCTTAATTAATTAGAATATTATTAAATTAATAATAATCCATCCCTCGGGTTCGATAATCACTTGGTCACCTATCGAAACTACAATTGATATCCTTCAAACTTGGGGATAAATTTGTGTGTTGAGAAAACGCTCATCAGAAGGCACTATAACCGACTCATAAGCTTACTTGCATCACTTAATAAATCAACAATGAAGGCCGTGGGATCTATGACCAATCCCTCTCCCACTTAGTTATTTAACAAGAGAGTTTTTACATGCATATAATATACATCAAATATAATACGCAACTTAGCATGCTACTATTACGTCATATAAGGCAGTAAATCATGGAGAATCATGCATACGTATATAACAATAATCAAATATTAAATCAATTATGACAGTTATATATCCGCGAATTCGATTGTTCGCCATCTTGCACGAATGTGAGCAAAGACTTCCATATTTTCAAATTTTCAAAAATCTCCAGGTTATCAATTTATCAAAAATTTCTATATTATCAAAATTTTTGAAAATCTCTAAATTATCAAAATTTTGAAATATCCAAATTATCAAATTTTCGAAAATTTTCAGATTATCAAATTTTTAAAATTTCCAGATTATCAAATTTTCAAAAATTTTAGATTATCAAATTTCTAAAAATTTCCAGATTATCAAAATTTTGAAATTTACAGATGATCAAATTTACGAATATATCCAGATTATCAAATTTTCAAAAATTTCCAGATTATCAAATTTTCAATAATTTAAAGATTATCAAATTTTAAAAAAATTTCAGATTATCAAATTTTCAAAATTTCCAGATTATCAAATTTCCAAAAATTTCCAGATTATTAAATTTTCGAAAACTTCTAGATTATCAAAGTTTCGAAAATATCCAGATTATCGAATTTTTGAAATTATCAATATCGACCGTCGATATTGTCCACATTATCGAAATCATCGATATTGGCCAGATTATCGAAATCATAGATATCGTCCAGATCATCAAAATCATCGATATCGACTAGATTATCAAAATCGTCAATATCGTCCAAATCATCGAAATCATGATATCGACATGCAACCATATATAATAATAATAGACAATTAAATCAATTTTGGCAGTTATATATCAGGAATTAAATCGCAAAATAAATTAAGAAGTCTCGTCCGACACTCCAGCTGTTAAACCGATGCCTTACGCAACAAGCAGGATTACTTGCACCCTAAGTCGTTCCTCAGGTGTGATCCGCCGCATTATACCGTCATCAAACATTTAGGGTATACAAGTATAACAATTAATATTCTAAACCCTAATCCACGTATATGGTATCCGAATAGGGTATACAAGCATAACACGAAATATACATAAACCCTTTCACCTTTGGCACATAAACCCTAGCCTAACGTTTCACGCTTCACCACGAAACCGAAGAAGCATAATATAGAATTGAATTGGCATTCACAGGGTATGTTGAAGAAGAAGGATTCTGGCCGGCAGCCCGCGTAGTCTCACCGTTTTGGCTATAACTCCCTCATCTGATCTCCGATAGGAATGATCTACACGGAAACATGATCCTATCTTCGGTGGCTTTCCAACAGTATATCACACGTCTAGTTTAGACTTCTAACTTTATAAAAATCGTGGAAGTTGATAGACAAAAACAACAAACGACCTTCCAGTCTTCTGTTGTATTCCTAAGCCACGTCTCGACGTTGTGTGGGAAACGATCTACAAGACGATCTCAATCTGCAGGTCCCTCAAAGTCATGGTGTTTATGTCATGTGTATCAAGTTACTGGGCTGCTGAAATTGACAATTCATAGGCTACAATAGGGACCAGGAGGAGAAATTAGTGTTTGGGCCTCCCATTGGGCTTAAGCATCCATGTTTAGCCCAAAACTTTTAAGTCCAATAATAATAAATCATTCCACTAAAGAAATATATTGCACTGCGACCTGTTAGTTCCTCGTGTTTAAGATTCAATGCCCATTAACTAATTAAGTTACTGACAACTCTATTAATTAATATATTTACCGAGAGTAGTACCACTCAACCTTATTGTCATGCCGGAATAAATCCATCTACAGGGTTTACATAATAATAAATATGAGCTCCTCAAGGGGACATCATCAACCAATTGCTGTAGGACATGGATTCCTTCTACAATCAACAACACACCATATAGACAACACCATCTCTTAACTCACCGAGCATATTGATTTAATAACTAAATCTCACCCATTGATGAATCAAGGAAATAAATATTGGCTTACGTGTTGAGGTTATTGCATAGGGAATAAAAGTACGAACTTCCATAATAACAGAGATCAAGTTCTATTATATAGTTAGTATAAACCAAACAATCTCAACAGCGGTCCTATTCAATACACACAAAGCGCACTAGTGCAATTTTATAGTCAAGACAGACTAATGCCAAATCACACTACAACCATACCGATAGATAGTCCCCTTCTATCTTGGTTGTGAATATCTGTTTATACTTTATAAGGAGCCGATAATATGATCTTCTGTGTGATGTCGCACACTATGTTATCTACAGTATAAAGTAAATGGACTTTTGCAAGATTAAATAACTATGCAAAATATTTGATCACATGATTCTCATTTCGAATATTATCATAACATTGTTCATACAAAAAGCAAGACTTTTAGTATACAATCCAACACATCCTGTTTTGTGCTCTAGTAACTTTATTCTTCTCTCTTTATTTGGTCCGTTCTATTACCACTGCTATCACTAATGCTAACTTATTAGCCATTTTGTAGTCGAGATGACCAAATAAAGAATTTATCGAACCACAGGGAGGAAGGTACTAGTGTTTAAGAGATCTCAAGTTTATCGTGATTTTATAAGGACGATCGAAAAGGAGGATAGAATAGCATGCAAAGAAATGCAATGCAAGAAATGAAGGATAAAATGAATAAAAAGATAAATGAATGGGTTCCAAATGATGCAAGGATGAGATTAACAACAATCATGACATAGTTAATAAAGTAATTATGCAATTAGTTCTAATCTCTCATGGACAAGGTATAGGAGCGATCACTAATACCATCTAAGCTCTCTCTTAAGATGGATAGGATGTAGGCCCTCAATAAGGCTCCTAAACGCACATAGGATCGAGACCATAGCTAACACCTCCCACTAGATACTAATTACTCTATGAGTTCCCTAATTAGGTACTAAATCATAGGCAATATTCACTTTTAGGGTACTATGAATTTACTAATGGTTTGTGTCTCCTCATTTAATGAACTAACCTCTCGATTAAGCTAATCAAGTGTTCTATCAAAGGGTTCTAAATCTAGAAGGATATCTCTATCTCATTCTAAATTAATACACATGAAGTGTATGATGAAATGATTCAATGAACTATCCTAAACACATAATTGATTTCTCAATCTAATCACATGCCCATGACAATTAATCACACAAATCATCATATACATCAAGCAATCAACAATTAATGATAGAAATAACACAAACCCATTCAAGATTAAAATCAATTTGCATAAAAACTAAGTTATCCAACACCAATCATGGAGCTAATCTCACAAAGGAGATTAGCCTCTCATAGTCATAAAAAATTCATCATAGACATTAAAATCCTTACAAAACATGATCAACTATAAAGAAAATCACAAAATTAGAATTAGATTCCCTCTTTGAAGGTCTTCAATGGAGATCTTCTTCTTCTTCTTGTGATCTCACTCTCCCTTGCTTACTTTATCACTTGGATGGTGGATTTGACGGAGGGGATCAAGTGTAGATGGATGGATGAAGAAAGGATGAAGATGATGGTGTAAAATGGAGGAAATGGTATGTGATCTAGGTGTAGGAGTGAAACCCATTGAAAAAATCTCATCAAATATTGAAGTATTGTGTATTTATACCCCTTGGGAAGCTTCTAGAAGGTTCTGGAATTTTTAGCAGCTTTTTACACAACACGAGTCGTGCTCTGCAATACGGCCACAAGGTGGCCGTGTTGGGTGAATTGATTTCATTGCACGGCCAAGACTTACAGGGCCGTGTTATGCAACACGGCTCGTGTGCTGTAACACGGGCACAGAGTGGTCGTGTTGGATGAATTGATGATGGCACACGGCCATCTCTTACAGGGTCGTGTTCCGTACACGGCCCGTGTTGGTGCATGCCCTTGTTTCCTTCAATATTTTATCTCGTTCTCCCTCGTTTCAACTCCGATTTGAGATCTGCTTTTTCCAACGTCTTCCTTATCATGTCTAGCATCCATTAATACAAAACACAACCAAAAAACACATAAATACAGATAAAATAATATGAAAATAGATATAAAAAGGCACTAAAATCTAGGTTAAAATATCACTAATCACTAACCTAGGTGCAGAAAGGCGTAATGTTCTTTTTGACTGGTTGTCAAGAAATATATCTGGGTTAGCTGATATTCCTGATGCTAAGCAGTTTCTTGAACCAGCTGCTTCTGTCATGATAGTATCAATATCAGCAAATTAATATAATTCTATAAAAATTTCAGTGGTTGAAAATTGCCTCTCATTTACTTTATTTTTTTTGTAATACTTCTTGGTGAACATTCCAATCTAAATCCTTCGATGTTCGTAAAACTGCTAAAGCATGCTTTGATGATTTATTGAGGATTTCTTGATAAGAAATGGTAAGTGTGATCCAAAATTTTCTTCACTTACAATCTTATTCAAGAATTTCAATTCTGGCTAGGTTTATTGTTTGGTCTATCTTTTTTATTGTACAGATGACAAAAAAATTAGAAAAACACACAGTGCTCTGCTTAGGCTATTATCATTGAATTGTAGAAAGCGTATCGTGGTTTTCAAGGTATCCCAATTACGTTATCCCAATTTTCACAAAAAGGCCACTAAATATTATTTTCAGTATATAATAAAAATCAAGAAATTATGTTTAGAGTTACTAATTGCTTCATGTTTTATTATATTTCTATTTGTGGTCATTGATTGACTTTCATGTCTTAGATGTTTTCTACTTTTTTATTTTTTGGATGCAGTTTTGTGATGTCTCATTTGTCAGAAGATTAGCCATCTTGCTTAGTGATAAAAAAACCTCATTAATATAGCGTAAGTTAATCAACTCAATGTCACTTCATGGTGGTTTTGTATGAACTGTTCTAGTAGGAAATGGGCACATATTTTTGGCCCATGTTATGTGAATTTCGTTTCTCACTTTTTTATTCACTTCGGAAGTTTGCTTGGACTGACGATTCTCTCATTTCAGATATTAAATGCTTCCTCTCTGATTTCATACTTCATATGCAAAGTATGAAAAGAATCCATATGAGGTAATTTATGGTAAGTTCTTAGTTGTCTTTTTTTTTTCCTTGAGAACCCTTTGAATGTGAAGATATCTAATTCTGCAACATTGGTTATTGGCGGCTTAGATTGTCTTCAACCTGAAGATATTAGTGAAAAATTAAGTTAATAAGCCATTTGTAGTATACGCACTTACTCAATCTTTTTTATTTCTTTTTCCTAGACTCTACGAATAAATATGTTGAAGAGGCAGATAAAGACGTTCAACCTGTTGGAACCGGTATATGTTTTGATTGTGAATTTGATAAAGAATCAGAATGCAGTAATTTTCTCACTTGTGTTTCTTGCTTTAGATGATATATTTGGAGATCTAAGAGGCTTTTTACAACAATAGCAGCAAAAGATTAATTATGGCAACCCTTTCTTCATTTGGTGCTCTTGCATCTGCAATGGAACATCCAGCTGAAAAGGAAAGCAAGGTACAATTCTATACATATGGTTCCATTCCATTATAAAAAGGAAATAAAATCCTCTATATTAAATTTACATTTCATCCTAACCTCCATGAAGCATTCCTATTTTGTCAAGTCCACTAGATAAATTAGTTACTATGAATATATATAAATGGTTTTTAGTCTTCATTTTGGACAGTTTTCTTGTGAATCCTGTTTTCTTCAATAATAAGTTTCTTCTTCTCTCTTCAATAGGTCTCTTCCTTTCTATTACAACTGTTTTCATTGATGCTAAGCTAGATGTAGAAAGGCCTAAGGATCTTTTTGACTGGTTGTCAAGAAATCTAATTGGATTGGCTGATATTCCTAAAGCTGTACATTTTCTCAAACCCTCTGCTTCTATCATTATGGTAACAATATCATGCAACTTCCTGCTGGAAACGTTGTTAGATAATCTTATTTTTCTGGAATCCTTTCTAAATTCAAATTATGTTCGTGATTTCAAAGGGATGTGCCAGAATTGGCTACAAACCTAGACTTTATCTGTTTAGGGCCTGCGAATGCCAATCTTATTTGGTGGTAGGAACTTTTTAGTGAATTTGCTGGCCGTTTCTAGTTGATGTTGGGTTCGTTGTAGCGATCCGGTGAACGCAATGGAATTTAAAATTTTTTAAAATAATAAATCATATTTATTAAATACATAAAAGGTTTCACCCTGGATGCTCGAAAACAATTATCTGATCCGGTGTTAAAATATGGTGAATGAAATCTACCATAAAGATTATTCTTACCCTCGTAGACTTTCTTTCAGTTGATGCAAGGAGTAAGAGAATCGATTCCCGGATTGTGGCTAAAACTCCGTTCTTATCACTGAAGGATCCAAGTGTATCCCCTCTAAATAAAATCCACCGATTGGATTAACAACACAGATTTTACACTTTGCTAGCAGTGTAAATCTGTTTATGTCAATGGAGCTTTCCTAAGTATCAACGGGGTGATACTAGAAACATGTTGAAGAACAATAATTAATTTATTATCTCCAACAGTTAAAAGTAAAGAACAGAAAAGACTTAACAGTGTGAGAGAATGAGGAAAGAAGCAGAAAAGGAAGTATATAACTTTTTTTGAAAAAGTCGAACACTTTATTTCAGAAACAAGAAGACACGTTGTGCCTCCCTTAGTCTTCTCAACCACCCCGTTTTCCCTTTTCTCACGCAGAAACAAGGGATGACTGCGTCTCCCCTTTATCTTTTCTGTAATGTTTAAATTAGTTAATGGGCTCAATCATAAAGTCCATCAATTATGTTTGAGCTTAAATAAATCCAATTTAAGACTAACACAATTATATATTAATCAATCCAATTGATTTGTTTCTTTTAACTTTATTAATCAAATTAATTCTTATTGTAATTTAATAATCAAATTATTTAATTATAATATACGGTTAACAATTTAACCATTGCACCAATTGACAAAAATTGTTCATCCAAATTAAGGTGTGATCCTTTAGCTTCACTGCTAACTCTAGCAGTAGGCTTAAAACACTTTATAACTTGTAATAATAATTATTATATTAATTAACCCAATTAATTAATTCACTTGAAATTAAGTAATTAATTTCAAGAACCTACTAATCACGGTAACACCTAGCAAGTAGCGTGATCGTCTAGTGTTAGGTGAAATAGCGAGTAAACCTGCAAATTAACGAGTGACATACACGTACGTTCTTTCTAACAAATAATCTCCCATTTGAGTCTAGAGTAGGAATATTAGTCGAAACTCCACTAACTCAATAATGTGTTTCTATTTCTTGTTACATGATTCATTGTGAATCTTTATTCTCGTTGCCTTGGCCAAGGTCTTTGAATCATTAACAATGAAATACACGGGAGATTCTCTTGTCTCTTAGACAAATGTCAGATTCTATCTTAGCCACACACAAGTCTCCATGTACATCAATATAATACCCAACATACCCCCTTTATGATTGCTAAACAATCAGAAGAAGATCTAAGTATTACAAGTTATACACAAGACAGTCGTGGTGCTTCAAGTCTAAGGACTAATCATGTACTATCGTAATTAGAAAATTCTCATTTCGACACATCCAATAAGAATTTCTTGCGGAACATGTTTGATAAACTCATTCTCTAATAAGTATCCACATATATGAATTTGTGTCACAACACTAATATTGAAGGAATGCAATATTCCCATCCCACGAGCATTTATCATATGTACGAGTCTTTACTGAGTTATTCTTTGTCTCGTTTAGAAAAACTCTCGACTCGGAATAAAGTTTAAGACCAAAGCTCTCTATGTATAATTCCATGATCACCATCATATGCGTGACAATACATATCAGCTTAAATTGATATAGGGTCTTTATCTAATAACCGAATGTATAATTCACTATATAGATAAATTAAACAGCCTATAATAATATAATTTTCAATGAGATTGTTCATATTCACAATATAAAGAGTACAATCCAATCTAATTGGCACGTTGGGCACACTACTCTAACAATCTCCCACTTGCTCTAGCTCCAATTGCCCAGATATTTAAATCCTATATTCTCAAGATGTTTTCAAATATATTTTGAGCTAATAGCTTGGTAAGCGGGTCTGTCACATTTTCTGCTAAAGCAACTCGATTCATAACGACATCGCCTCTTCCATGATTTTTCTAATCAAGTGTTATCTTCTCAAGATGTGCTTGGACCTTTGATGAGATCTTGACTCTTTTGCTTCCGCAAAGGCTCCATTGTTATCACAGTATATCATTACTGGATCAACAATAGAAGGACCCAACCCTTGAATAAAGTTCCTGATCCAAACAGCTTCTTTCGCTGCATTTGATGTAGCTATGTACTCAGCTTTAGTGGTGGAGTCTGCAGTAGTTTCTTGTTTGGACCTCTTCCAACTTACTGCACTACCATTTAAAGTGAATATATAACCTGGCATTGACTTAGAGTCATCCACATTGGACTGAAAATTAGAATTAGTATATCCTTCTAGTTTCAGCTCTCTAAGGTCGTATATCATAAAAATATCCTTAGTCTTTCTCACGTACCTAAGGATCATCTTGACGACCTTCAAGTGTTCTTCACTTGGATTTGACTGATATCTGCTCGTGACACTCAAAGCATGCACAAAACTAGTCTTGTACATAGCATTGCATACATCATGCTTCCAATTGTTGAAGCATAAGGCAAACGAGTCATTCTTTCTCTTTCATCAGGTGTCTTCGAATACATAACCTTAGAAAGTGAAACCCAATGACTCATTGGCAAGAGTCCTCATTTGGATTCTTCCATACTAAATCTCTTTAGTATCTTGTCTATGTACAAGGATTGGGATAGTCCGAATATCCTTCTAAATCTATTTCTATAGATCTTCATTCCTAGAATAAAGGATGCTTCTCCCCAACGAAGAACTGTTTAGACAAACAAATTCTTGTTGACTGCAACATCCCTTTATTGTTTCCAATAAGTAGGATGTTATCAACGTAGAGCATAATTAAAGTAATTGCACTCCCACTAACTTTCTTGTACACACATGGTTTGTCCGAATTCTTTTGAAAATCAAACTATTTGATTGTTTCATTTAACCGAATGTTCAAAACTCCTCGAAGCTTGTTTAAGCTTATAAATAGTCTTTGGAGTTGGCTAACCTTTTGCTCACTCCCACTAGATATGAAGCCTTCGTACTTCTTTGAGTCAATGTCTAACATTGCCTCTCCATAACTTCTTGGATCACTATCCTAGAGGAGTTCTTTTCTCTTTGTTTCCAATAACAAAATATACCTTCTAGGTAATTTAGGCATCCTTTTGGATTTTTTAAGAGGTTGTGTAACAAATGCCCCAGTCTATACTGATTGTTCACTCATTGCATTTCAAAAGTTTGTTGTTTCTTGAACCTTTTAAACGTTGTGTTTCTATTTCTATCAGATAGAAATGTTATACATAAGTATTCGTCTCCTCCATCTAATTGAAGTATCTTTATACTAAAACCAGTTGGCCTTTCTACTTCGGTTTTGAATTCTTTGAACTCTTTAAAAACTTCAAATTTATACCTTAATAGGTACACTTAACCATACCTGGAGAAGCTATCGACAAAGGTTAAGAAGTAGCTATAGTTCTCAGAAGCATTAACGTTTAATGGCTCATATACATCCATAAGAATTTATTCTAATAGATGTACTACTTGCTCCACTTGTCCAATAAATGAAGATTTGGTCATTTTTCCTTAAGGCAGGACTGATAGTTGGTAGTTCTTGCTTGTCCACTAGGTCAAGCAATTGTGCCAACTCGCTCATCCTCTTTTTAGAATTGTGACCTAATACTGCATGCAATAATGTGATAGAACTATATAATGAGATTACTTTTTATCGGATTACTTTTGGTTAAGAATAAACATTTGATTTTGAAAAATTATGTATACGTACTTTTTCATAGAAAGAATTTCATTTTGGTTTCTATGTATTAACGGATAGATGATCTATTATGGTACGATAGTGATTTGTACACTCTTAAATCATGTTTATTCCACAGATGCAACATATAGTAATTAATAATGCATCTTTTAATCTTAGTAAGACAAAGGAACCTTCGGAGATGAACTAAACATACTTTTGGCATCTAAGACTAGATCATTTCACTTACGTACGATTCGAAAGTTGATAGACGATGAACCCTGAGGTTTGTTGGAAGTGGAAACTATCGAACTAGTGAGTCATACTTGGTAGTGAATATGATTAATTGCCTATACAAGGCAAAGGGGTATAGAGCCATGAAAAGATATGTTGGAAATGGTTCATTCGGATTTGAGCGATCCTAAGATTATCCTATTGAGAGGTGGTTATGAATATTCGATGATTATTTTAGAAACAAGATATATTTATTTGATGCACTGCAAGTCTGAGTACTATGATTAATTCAAGGAGTGCATGGCTGACGCAGTGAGGCATCATGGAAAATATATTAAGTCATTGCGATTTAATCGTGGTGGCGAGTATCTCTTAATATAGTTTAAGAGCTATTAAATCGAAGGTTAGGATTTCATCCCAAGTTCTCAACACCGGGCAAACCTAGCTGAATGGTGTGATGAAAAGAAGGAATATGACTCTTATGGAAAAGGTTAGATTGATGATGAATTATTTGGAATTACTAAATTTATTTTATGGGTATGCCCTGGAAACAGCATGTTGTATGATGTTTGTCTGTTTGTGGGATATCCTAGAAAAATGAAGGTTTATTTATTTATATAGTCCAAAAGATCGAAGGGTGATTGTTAACACGAACACTAGATTTTTGGAAAGGACTATGTAATAAGCTACAAATCCATATAAAAGTTTTTCTAAAGGTCTGAGAACAGAAACACAAATTTATTACCAAGACTACAAGAGGATATACCACAAGTAAGCTGCATCACGTGTCACATCTGATACACAATTGCATGTAGTGCCTTGTCATAGTGGAAAGGTTGTTTTACAACCGAAAGATTTATGTTTTGGGGAGTCGTGAGACTTGGTCCCTAGTAAACATGAAATCGACCCATGGACATGACGAAGCACTACAAGATCGAAATGCAGAATTTTAGTAAGTTGCAATGAATTTTAAAATAAAATCTAAGGATTCTAAATCAACTCTGGAAGCTAGATGAACCATTAAATGGTGTAAAAGCCATTGGATGTGTGGCTCTATAAAATTAAAAGATGATCGATCACATTATGTCGATCCGGATTCTTTTATTCTTTGTTGCTCATATTAATTATGAGGTAAAAGCAAATAGATGTCAAGACAGTTTTTCTGATTGGAAGTCTTGAGGAAACATCTATGTGGAACAACCCGAGTGATTCATTGCATAGAGCTAAGAGCATTTTTAGTGTAAGTTTAAAAGTGTCAATCGATGGACTAAATAAAACTTCGAGATCATGAACATCCATTTTGATAAGGAAAAGAGTGCGGAAACGTGGTGGTATTTCTTGTATGTACGTAGATGATAGCTTGCTCATTGGAGACAATGAAAGAGTATTGTCAGGCGTATCGGTATGGTTAATGAAGCAGTATGAAATGAAGGACTTAAGAAAAACAAAATATATCCTTGCGATCATGGAAATAAAGATCACAAGATAGGATCTTGTGCTTGTCTCAAGCTTCATAAAATGATATAAATCCTTAATCGTTTTAGCATGTGACTTTATCTGAGGATTTGTGTCTTAAGATACAATAGAAGATAAAATAGATAAGGGCGGTTCCCTAAGCTTTGGCAAATAAGGAAGCTTAATCTATGGAATGCTATGTATGAGATTGAATATCTGTATTGCCAATGGCATAGTCAGTGGGTATCAAGGTAACCCGGAATAAGAATATTGAATTATGGTAAGACATATTTGAAGTTCCTGAAGAGGACTGGAAATTATATGTAAGCTTATCGGAATAATTCAGTACTTCTTGGCGGTTATTTAGATTTAGTTTTTTAATCAAAGGGACGGCAGTAAATCCACCTCAAGGTTATGTGTTTAAATTGGGAAGTTGAGCCATAAATGGACGACAGTAATATTTGAGCCTTGTGGTAGACAAAGTATCTGTATGGTTCTAGAAACTTTGTAATGGACTTAGATGTGATTCTGAGTTTGCCCAAAGTTATCACAATTTATTTTGATAATAAAGGTGCAGTTGCAAACTTGAAGAAATCACGAGTCCATAAGGAAATTAAACACATTGATAGCTAGTACTACCTGATACGAAAAATCATATGATTAGGGGAAAGTTGTTGTAGCCTAGATTGCATCGGATGATAACCTGGTAATCCTTTTACAAGGACCTTAAGGCAAAACCTTTTTATGGTCAAATAGTGGGAGTGGTAATCAAAGGTATGACAGCAGATATGGCAGCATAGTCTTTTAGTATAAGTGGGAGATTGTTGGATTGTATACTAAAAGTCTAGCTTTTTGTATGAACAATTCTTTGATAATATATGAAATGAGAATCATGTGATTAAACGTTTGCAATAATGTTGTTGCAAAAGTTCATTTACTTTATACTGTAGATAATGTGGTATGCGGCATCACATGGAAGATCATATTATTTGCTCCTTATAAAGTACAAACAGATGTTCACAACCGAGATTGATGGGGACTATCTATCGGTATGGTTGTAGTGTGATTTGACATTAGTCTGTCTTGACTATAAAATTGCACTAGTACACTTTGTGTATTGAATAGGACCGCCGTTGAGATCGTTCGGTTTATACTGACTATATAATAGAATGAATGTTCGTACTCTTAATCCCTATACAATAACCTCGACACATAAGCCAGTATTTATTTCTTTGATTCATCAACGGGTGAGATTTAAAAGATAAATCAATATGCCCTGTGAGTTGGGAAATGATGTTGTCTCTATGGTGTGTTGTTGATTGTAGAAGGAATCCGTGTCCTAACGGAATTGGTTGATGATATCTTCTTGTGGAGCTCATAATGATTATCATGTAAACCATGCACGTGGATTTATTCCGGCATGATAATAAGGTTGAGTGGTACTACTCTTGGTAAATATAATAATTAATGGAGTTGTCATTAACTTAATTAATTAATAGGCATTGAATCTTAAACACGGGGAGACTAACGGGCTCATAATAAGAAGGAGCTCATAAACGTAATTTGGGATTAGGGTGGCAGTGCAATAATATTTCTTTAGTGGAATGATTTATTATTATTGGACATAAGAATAAGTTTTGGGCTAAACTTGGATGCTTAAGCTCAATGGGAGACCCAAACCCTAATTTTTCTAAACTGCTGAGATTAGCTACAACAGGGACCAGGAGGTGAAATTTGGGTTTGGGCATCCCATTGGGCTTAAGCATCCAAGTTTAGCCCAAACTTATACTTAAGTCTAATAATAATAAATCATTCCACTAAAGAAATATTATCACACTGCCACCCTAATCCCAAATTACGTTTATGGGCTCCTTATTATGAGCCCGTTAGTCTCCCCGTGTTTATGATTCAATGCCCATTTATTAATTAAGTTACTGACAACTCCATTAATTAATATATTTACTGAGAATAGTACCACTCAACTTTATTATCATGCCGGAATAAATCCACCTGCATGGTTTACATGATATTCCTTATGAGCTCCTCAAGAGGACATCATCAACCAATTCCGTTAGGACACGGATTCCTTCTACAATCAACAACACACCATAGAGACGTACAACACCATTTCCCAACTCATCGAGCATATAGATTTAACTGTTAAATCTCGCCCATCGATGTAATAAAGAAATAAATACTGGCTTACGTGTCAAGTTATTGTATAGCGATTAAGAGTGAACTTCCATAATAACAGAGATCAAGTTTTATTATATAGTCAGTATAAACCGAACGATCTCAACAGCGGTCTTATTCAATACACACAAAGCACACTAGTGAAATTTTATAGTCAAGACCGACTAATGCCAAATCACACTACAACCATACCGATAGATAGTCCCTTTCTATCTCAGTTGTGAATATCTGTTTATACTTTATAAGGAGCCAAAAATATGATCTTTCGAGTGACGCCGCACACCACATTATCTACAGTATAAAGTAAATGGACTTTTGCAATAACTTAATTGCAAACATTTGATCACATGATTTTTATTTCAAATATTATCTAAACATTGTTCATACAAAAAAGCTAAACTTTTAGTATACAATCCAATAATCTTCACTTATACTAAAAGACTATGCTGTCATATCTTTTGCCATACATCTAATTACCACTCCCACTACTTGACCATTAAAAGCTTTCGCCTTAAGGTCTTTGTAAAAGGATTACTAGGTTATCATTCGATGCAATCTAGACGACAACAACCTTTCCCTCATTATACAATTTCTCGTATTAGGCAGTACTACCTATCAAATTTGTTTAGTTTCATTATGGACTTGTGATTTCTTCAAGTTTGAAACTGCACCATTATTGTCACAATAAATTGTGATAACCTTGGACAAACTCTAAATCACATCTAAGTCCATTACGAAGTTTCTAGAACCATATAGAAACTTTGGCTGGCACAAGGCTCCAATATTATCCTCTTTCCATGGTGGAGTCCGAAATATATTTCTATATGACACTCATCCATACTGTGGAAATACTTCCATTAAACACATAACCTTGAGGTGGATTTACTGTCGTCCCTATGATTTGAAAAACTCGAATCTAAGTAACCATCATGAAAGTAATGAATTATTCCAGTAAGCTTACATATAATTTCTTGTCCTCTTCAGGCACTTCGAATATGTCTTACCATACTTCAATATTCTTGTTCCGGGTTACCTTGATACTCATTGACTATGCCATTGGCAATACAGATATCCAATCCCGTACATAGCATTCTATAGATTAAGCCTCCTTATTGCCGAAGCATAGGGAACCACATCTATCTATTTTATCTTATTTCATGTCTTAAGACACAAATTCTTAGATAAAGTCATATGCTAATATGAGTAAGGATTGTATCAATTACATGAAGCTCGAGATAAGCACATTATCCTATCTTGTTATCTTTATTACCATGATCCCAAGGATATATTTTGCTTCTCTCAAGTCCTTCATTTCAAACCGCTTTATTAACCATACCCATACGCTCGACAATACTCTTTCATTGTCTCCAATGAGCAAGATATCATCTACGTATATACAAGAAATACCACCATGTTTTCGTCACTCTTTTCAACACACAAGATCCATCCGAGCATTGATTAAATCCATATGACTGGATTTCCTTATCAAAACGGGTGTTCCATGTTCTTGAAGCTTGCTTTAGTCCATCGATGGATACTTTTAAGCTTACACTCAAAATGCTCTTAGCTTTATGCAATGAATCACCCTGGTTGCTTCACATAGATGTTTCCTCAAGACTTCCAATCAGGATAGCTGTCTTAACATTTATTTGCTTTACCTCAAAATTAATATGAGAAGCAAATAAATAAAAGAATCCGGATCGACATAATGTGATCGATCCTCTTTTAATTTTGTAGAGCCAAACATCCAATGGATTTTACACCATTTAGTGGTCCTACAAGCTTCCAGATTTAATTTCATAAAACATTGCAACTTGCTAAGATGCCTCATTTCGATCTTGAAGTGATTCGTCATGTCCATGGGGGCCGATTTCATGTTTACTAGGGACCAAGTCTCACGAATCTCCCAAAACATAAATCTTTTCAGTTATAAAACTACCCTCCCACAACCACAAGACACTACAAGTAATTGTGTATCAGACGTGACACGCGATGCAGTTTACTTGTGATATATCCTCTTGTAGTCTTGGTACTAAAATTTGTGTTTCCCTCCTCACACCTTTTAGAACAATCTATATATGGATTTGTAATTTATTACATAATCCTTTTCCAAAATCTAGTGTGCGTGTTAACAATCACTTTCTGATCTTTTGTACTATTTAAATAAACATCCTTCATTTATCTAGGATATCCCACAAACAGACAAACATTTGACATGCTGTTTCTAGGGCTTACCCGTAAAATGAATTTAGTAATTCCAAATAATTCATCATCTATCTAACTATTTCCATAAGAGTCTTATTACTTCTTTCTAACACACCACACAACTGGAGTTTGCCCGGTGTAATTAACTTGGGATTCAATCTCAACCTCTGATTATCAACTCCTAAACTATCATAAGAGGTACTCGCCACCACGATTTAAATCGTAATAACTTGATATATTTTCCATGACGCTTCACTGAATCAGTCATGTACTTCTTGAATTAATCATAGTACTCAGACTTGTAGTGCATCAAATAAATATATCTTGTTCCTAGAATTATCTTCGAATATTCATAAACACCTCTTGCCAGGATAATCTTAGGATCGCTTAAATCAAAATGAACCATTTCCAACATATCTTTTCATGGCTATATACCCCTTGCCTTGAAAAAGGCAATTAATCAATTTTACTTCCAAGTAAAACTCACTAGTTCGATAATTTCTACTTCCAATAAACCTAACGGTCCATCGGCTATCAACTTTCGAATCGTGCTTAAGTAAAATGATCTAGTCTTAGATGACAAAAGTATGTTTAGTTAATCTCCGAAGGTTCCTTTCTCTTACTAAGATTAGAAGATGCATTATTAATTACTATTTGTTGCATTCGTGAGATAAACATGTGTACGAATTGTCACTATCGTACCATAACAGATTATAGCTCTATCCTTCATTATAAAGACCATGTCATTTAAATAAAATAGTGTCACGCCCCGACCCCAGACAGAACGCGACAACCGCCATGTTAACCATAAATTTCGTAGAATGGGTGCACTCCACTCCACAAAGTTAACGTAAGGCTTGCTATCAAGTACCTGTAGAGCTGAACAACTGATAACAACGGGTACAACCCGAGGACATCATCTCAAAAAGTATCAACAAGGATTTACAAAGGTACAAAATACAACGGTGTAACTTAGTTTAAAGAAAATATACATGAACGATATAACATCGCGAAGGTACAAAAAGAACATCAAGGGGGTCACCAAATATAAACTATACAATCTCGCCAATGAATCCGTCAATTTACATAAAAGAGAAAGTACCCAAAACACGGATTGGATGACGAGCAAACGATAGGAAAACCTCCAACCAAAACGATATCAACATCCTGAAAAGGAAAGAATGACGGGGGTGAGCAAAACCACTAGCTCAGTGAGGTGATAAGCCGGTCACCCCGATCCTTATACGAAGCATGTATTCCACTCGCAGTTCATAACATAAAATCTCACATTTCGTCCCACAATAACTATTTCTCACTCATTATACATATTAATGAAAATAAAAACCTTAGTGCACATTTACGAATAGCACAATTAGTTCAAACAACATGTTATCACATAAAAGACGCGTGGGTAGTCAATATCCTCCTCGAACTGAGCTCTCCGTCGAGAGACAGTCCAAGCCCGTCACCGTTACTCTAGATAAAATGCACATTAATATTCTTTCTCAACACGCCAAGTGCTAAAGTTCACAATTCAATATCGACGTGAATACTTAAAATGATCAAACATACAAACATATATTACATGCATGTCCCACACCGGTGACGTTGACTGAGCCTATAATAGACTAAATCATCTAACATCACCCTCCAGAGTATCAGTATTTGGTAAATGGACAGGTGCCCCGTTAGATCTAACTCTCCCGGGTTTGCCAATCCCGGGCAACTTGATTGTCACTCTAACTCACCCGAACCGCGACAATTCGGGCTACTTAATCAATGTCGCTCCAACTCACCCGAACCGTGACCAATTCGGGCTACTTAACCTTGGTACCAGGCATACATATGCATGTGCATAATAAGATGAATAACGACTCAAGTTAGAATCTTAATTGGCACACAAGAATAACCAGAAATCAATTCTCAAATAATTCACAATAAATGCTATCAGATATCGAGCCGACAAGGCTCTTCAACATAAGTTAAAATCAATAATACTCATAAAATGGCTAATAGGACTCTAACCAGAGCAATCGAGCCAATCAGGCTCTTTACCACATAACACAATACCAAATAATTTTCTTGTCAATTAACTAAAACTAAAACAAATGCACATTTATCGAGGGTCCACACTTCCCACAAGAGAAGGCGTTCCCGAATTATCAACTCACAAGGAAGTGATTAACTCTCTCCGGAATCTGAAGTCGGTCCCTTGCCCTTCTTCGATGGTTCTTTACCTAGAAAGGAGATGAGCAATTAAAGACAAATTAAATATAACTAACTATTAGCGTTAACATCCCTTTCATTGCTAAAAACAAATCCTAATCGAGTTCGAACGAGTCGATATTAAATAAAAATGGCATGTAACTCCTTAACATCAGTTCCCAATCCCATATAACCGTTTCAATACATTAACTAAACGAAACGATAAAAAAATAAGTTTGAATTCGACATAAAAATTCTGAAATTTTGCAGCTAGCGGCAGTTTACGAGAAAAATCATAACTAATTGTAGAATAATCGGATTGAGGCGTTTCAAGTGGCTACGGAAAGCTAACGAGTTCAGCTACGTACAGAAATTAAGTTTGCAAACTTTCAAGGGTAATAGCTATGTCAAAATCAGTTCGAACAGTCTGCAAATTACCCACATACCAAAAAGAAAAACCCCACAAAATTACAAAATCATGGAAGAAGGAAGCTTAATTTCACACACCACTTACCTCAAAACAACTTAGAAACCACCTAGGATGAAGGTTGTAAGGGAGAATTTGATCAACAAGGGTTTCTCCTCTTCACTCTTTTCTTTCCCCTCTTTTGCTTTTCTTCTCCCGTTCTTCTCTCTCTTTTTTTTTTTAACTTTAGCCTTACTAATTATATATCAGGCCATTTAAGTGGGCTGAAACTTTGGGCCACAAAATAAATAAATAAATAAGTTTGGGCTTTCTAAAAAAAATCTAGTTGGGCTTAATTGGGCTGGCCTTTTGGGCTATAAAAATAAATAAATAGGATTTGGGCTTTCTAAAAAAATCTAGTTGGGCTTAATTGGGCTGGCCTTTTGGGCTATAAAAATAAATAAATAGGTTTTGGGCTTTCTAAAAAAAATCTAGTTGAACTAAGATATTATAAAGTATCCCCTCCTCCAAAAAGTTTCGTCCTCGAAACATAAACGTACCTAGAGATGAAAAGAGATTTGGATGGTGTTGACGCATGACTGACTTTGGTTCCCATGTTTCTTCTTCAATTTGATCACTTCTCCATAGAATTCTCACCATAGGAATGGATTTGTTACGAAGCATTTTCTCTCGGCGATCTACAATTTGAACAGGTTGTACTTCGTACGATAGATTTTCCTTTAATACAACTGGGGGATCTTTGAGCACGTGCGAAGGATCTGGTTCATATTTTCTAAGCATAGAGACATGTAAGACATCGTGAATCTTCGATAATTCCGATGGTAGCTCAAGTCGATACGCGACACGACCAATCCTTTGCACGATCGTAAACGGGCCAATATACCTTGGACTCAACTTTCCTCGACGGCGGAATCGCAACACGCCCTTGCATGGAGAAACTTTCAGAAAAACTTTGTCTCCTTCATTAAACTCCAAATCGCGCCTCCTATTATCTGCGTAGCTTTTCTGTCGATCTTGTTCTGCCTTAAGTCTGTCTCGAATAAGTTGTATTTTTGCCTTCGCATCTTCGATAAGCTCTACTTGTTCGATTTGTCTCTCGCCAACCTCATCCCAAAAGAGTGGTGTTCGACACTTTCGGCCATACAGAGCTTCGTACGGGGGCATTCCAATGCTTGAATGATAACTGTTGTTATAAGCGAACTCCACCAAAGTCACGTACTTATCCCAGCTACCTCCCAAATTCAACACCACTGCACGTAACATGTCTTCTAGTGTCAGTATAGTTCTCTCTGACTGTCCATCAGTCTGTGGATGAAACGAGGTACTGAATAGTAATTTTGTACCTAGCGCTTTCTGCAGACTAGGTTAAAAACGGGAAGTGAATCTTGGATCACGGTCAGATATGATTGACACTGGTACTCCGTGCAATCTCACGATCTCATCGACATATAACTTGGCAAGTTTCTCTAAAGATTCGTTGGTATGCACTGGAAGGAAATGTGCCGATTTCGTCAAACGATCAACAATGACCCAAATTGAGTCATGACCCTTTTGGGTTCGAGGTAGACCAGAAACAAAATCCATTGTGACGTTTTCCCATTTCCACTCAGGAATAGGTAGTGGTTGAAGCATGCCGGCTGGTTTTTGGTGTTCCGCTTTAATCTGTTGGCAAGATAAGCACTTTGATACAAATTCAATAGTGTCCCGTTTCATACCTGGCCACCAATAATGCTCCCGAAGTGTTCTATACATTTTGGTACTACCAGGATGCATAGCATAGGTTGAAGAATGGGCTTCCTCAAGAATAGCTCTACGAACATCAAGTTCTGATGGAACACAAACACAATTTTAAAAATAAGAAGTCCATCATCCCGAATTTGATATTCTATTTCTTTTCCTTGATTTAGCTTCACCATCTTCTGTTGTAAATAAACATCGTGTGATTGTCTTTCTCGAATTTTCTCGAACAAGGTAGGTCTAACCTCGAATTTGGCGATTAAGGCAGAATCATTAGACTTTTCACAATCGAGCGAAATGTGTAAAGATTTAAATTGCTCCAACATAGGAAGATAAAAAGATTGAATTGAAGCAAGTGAGATAGAAGACTTTCTACTCAGAGCATCCGCAACAACGTTCGCCTTGCCAGAATGATAATCGATGACAAAGTCATAGTCACTAATCAACTCCATCCATCGCCTTTTCCTGAGGTTGAGCTCCTTTTGCGTGGTGATATACTTTAAGCTCTTGTGATCAGTGAAAACCCGACAAGTTGCACCATACAGATAGTGCCTCCAGATCTTCAATGCAAAGACAATTGCAGCCAACTCTAAATCATGTGTAGGATAATTTTCTTCGTTCTTCTTCAATTGCCTTGAAGCGTAGGCAATAACCTTTCCTTCTTGCATGAAAACGCATCCTAATCCTTGTCTCGAGGCGTCGCTATAAATGGTAAATTCTCCAATCGCTGGGTCTGGCAAAGCAAGAATAGGAGCTGAAACGAGTCGTCTTTTCAATTCTTGAAATGCTTCGTCGCATTCTTCACTCCATTCAAATTTTACCCCTTTTCGAGTCAATTTAGTCAAAGATGAAGCCAATAACGAAAAGTCTTTGACAAACCGTCGATAATATCCAGCTAATCCCAGAAAACTACGAATCTCTGTCACGTTCTTTGGACGCTCCCAATCTAGTATAGCTTGAATCTTCACTGGATCGACGTAGATTCCTTCTTTAGAAATGTGATGACCCAAAAAGCTTACCTCGCGAAGCCAAAATTCACACTTCGAGAATTTAGCATAAAGCTGATTTTCTCTGAGAATGTTCAGAGCAATTCTTAGATGATGAGAATGCTCGTCGTCTGATTTAGAATAAATAAGAATGTCATCAATGAAGATGATGACAAACTTATCTAAGTACGGCCGAAAGACCCGATTCATAAGATCCATAAAAGCTGCAGGAGCATTTGTGAGTCCAAAAGGCATAACACAAAATTCAAAATGACCGTATCTGGTTCGAAAAGCAGACTTAGGGATATCAGATTCCCTAATCTTGAGTTGGTGATAACCGGATCGCAAATCAATTTTTGAGAACACAGTTGCTCCTTGCAATTGATCAAACAGATCATCGATTCTTGGAAGAGGATATTTGTTCTTGATTGTCACCTTGTTCAATTGACGGTAGTCGACACATAAACGAAGTGATCCATCTTTCTTCTTGACAAAAAGAACTGGAGCACCCCATGGAGATGTGCTAGGTCGTATGAAACCCTTCTCCAATAATTCCCCAAGTTGTGTCTGGAGTTCCTTAAGCTCAGCAGGCGACATTCGATATGGAGTAATCGATATAGGTGTGATTCCAGGAAGTACGTCAATGAAAAAATCAATCTCTCGATTCGGAGGTTGTCCTGGTAAGTCTTCGGGAAAGACATCAGGAAATTCATTCATGATTCGGATGTCATCTAGTTTAGTTTCAGAAAGAGAAGTATCGATGACAAATGCCAAGAATGCCTCACAACCCTTACGCATTAATTTATGCGCAGTCAACATTGAAATAAAAGAGAGGGATCTCGTTTGAAGTTTACCCTCAAAAACAAGTTCTGAGAATCCTGGTCTATGAAAAATAACAAGCTTCTCGTGGCAATCGAGAATTGCATGATGAGAAGAAAGCCAATCCATGCCAAGAATAACATCAAGATCAATCAAAGGCAATGGTATCAATTCAGCCTCTAAAATGACATCTTTGATCTTCAATGGACAACCAAGGAATACCGAATCACGAATTAGACGATCTCCAAGAGGGGTATGAACAATGATTCCAGGTGACAAATGAGAGATAGGATAATCTAAGATCGCAGTAAGATCATCTCAGATATAAGACCTATCAGAACCTGGGTCAAATAAAGCGTAGACCTGATGGTCTCCCACAAACACATGGCCTAAAGAAGCAATATTAGGTGAGATTGTGATTTAAAAATTTGAAAAGATAGAATTTCTTACGAATGTTTTATTCGTAATCAAGTGGCATAACAAGGCGGGGTTAGATTTAGCATGTGAAAATACTCAAATTATAAATTACCTGTCACAACCTTCGGATCTGAGCGAGCCTCTTCTTGGGAAATATGAAATACTCTAGTTTGCTTCCTTCCTTGCATAGGTGATTGAGTACTAGGGCCGCTTGAGGCATCGGGAACTCTGGTAACTGCAGATCGAGTATCTCTGGGTGTGTAGAATATGTTAGTTTACCACGAAGCTGACCAGAACCCTGACTGCTCGTTCCCATAAGCTGAGGACAAGAACTTCGCATATGCCCCGGCTGTCGACACTGAAAACATACTTGAGGAGCCTTACAGGGGCCGTCATGATATTTTAGGCAATTCTGGCACTTGCGATTTTCACCAACCGATCCCGAGACATTGCTCTCGCCTCTACTAAACTACTCCCGAGGTTGAGGAAAACTAATAGATGCCGAACTTGGTGCGCCACGCGAAGATCCCACACCCCTATACACCTTCGATGCATTTCCTGGAAATGCGCTCCCTTGCCTATTCTATTGAGATCGTTCTGCAAGCTTATGTCTCGCCTGAACTAAACCTTCTACCCTCAGGGCTTCTTCTACGAGATCGTCAAGACTCTCGTACTTGTCTCCGGACTTGATGTGATCACGAATATTTAAATTAAGACCATCTTCAAATCTCTTGCATAAGTCTCTCGTCGTATATGACTCAGGAGCGAATTCTCGCAATTCCAGAAATTTGCTTTCGTACTCAACGACCGACATAATGCCTTGAAAGAGGTTGAAGAACTCCTTTCTCTTCTGATCCTTGATGTACTGAGAGAAGTATCGATCTTTGAATCGTTCCACAAAGATAGCCCACGTAATAGTAACCGAAGATGTCTCTTTTAGATTCTGCCACCATCGTTGTGCATCTGGGCCTAACAGCTTGGTTGCAATGACCACACGATAACATTCTTCAATCATCAAAGTGTCAAAGGTCTCTGTAATCTCCTTTAACCATGCCCCCGCTTTAGAAACATCTCTTGCACCGTCAAATTTCGAAGTCCCCATGTTTTCAACTGCTTTCACCAATTCTGGTATAAAAAGTGCACCTCGAGAAGTAGAACCTCCTAAAACCATTTCTGGAGTAAAAACTGGTACATTAGTTGTAGGTCGAATCGGTTTATTAGCACGAAGAACCTCTTCAGTGACAGTCGTAGTTGTATGAGCCGTTGTAGGTGGTGGAACACCATGTATTCGAATGTGATCATAATACAATTGTTACTGCTCGGGTGTCATCATGTGCTCAACCTGCAACTGGGCCCGTGGTTGCTCTACCTGGGAAACTGGCACCCTATGATCAGAATCGATAGGGTCCGTAACCGTCGGAGGAATGACATGATCAGAAGAAACATGTTCTCGAGGTCCACGAGGAACAGAAGAGAGTAGAGGACTCGGAGGATCACGAGGAGCGTGTCCTCGACCTCGACGACGAACTGGAGGTGCCATAATGACTGAAAGGAAGAAAGGAAAGAAAATGCAAGGTCAACGTCAAGGCAATACGATACCTTAGGATGACATAGAAACAAAGTTGGACTCATTGGCTTGACACAAAAAGAATGAGAATCATAAAACCAGGCTCTGATACCAAGAAAGTTGTCACGCCCCGACCCCAGACAGAACGCGACAACCGCCACGTTAACCATAAATTTCGCAGAATGGGTGCACTCCACTCCACAAAGTTTATAGAAAACGTAAGGCTTGCTATCAAGTACCTGTAGAGCTGAACAACTGATAACAACGGGTACAACCCGAGGACATCATCTCAAAAAGTATCAACAAGGATTTACAAAGGTACAAAATACAACGGTGTAACTTAGTTTAAAGAAAATATACATGAACGATATAACATCGCGAAGGTACAAAAAGAACATCAAGGGGGTCACCAAATATAAACTATACAATCTCGCCAATGAATCCGTCAATTTACATAAAAGAGAAAGTACCCAAAACACGGATTGGATGACGAGCAAACGATAGGAAAACCTCCAACCAAAACGATATCAACAGCCTGAAAAGGAAAGAATGATGGGGGTTAGCAAAACCACTAGCTCAGTGAGGTGATAAGCCGGTCACCCTGACCCTTATACGAAGCATGTATTCCACTCGCGGTTCATAACATAAAATCCTACATTTCGTCCCACAATAACTATTTCTTACTCAGTATACATATTAGTGAAAATAAAAACCTTAGTGCACATTTACGAATAACACAATTAGTTCAAATATGTTATCACATAAAAGACACGTGGGTAGTCAATATCCTCCTCGAACTGAGCTCTCCGTCGATAGACAGTCCAAGCCCGTCACCGTTACTCTAGATAAAATGCACATTAATATTCTTTCTCAACACGCCAAGTGCTAAAGTTCACAATTCAATATCGACGTGAATACTTGAAATGATCAAACATATAAACATATATGACATGCATGTCCCACACCGGTGACGTTGACTGAGCCTATAATAGACTAATCCATCTAACGATCACCCTCCAGAGTATCAGTATTTGGCAAATGGAAAGGTGCCCCATTAGATCTAACTCACCCGGGTTTGCCAATCCCGGGCAACTTGGTTGACACTCTAACTCACCCGAACCGCGACAATTCGGGCTACTTAACCAATGTCGCTCCAACTCACCCGAACCGTGACCAATTCGGGCTACTTAACCTTGGTACCAGGCATACATATGCATATGCATCATAAGATGAATAACGACTCAAGTTAGAGTCTTAATTGACACACAAGAATAACCAGAATTCAATTCTCAAATATTTCACAATAAATGCTATCAGATATCGAGCCGACAAGGCTCTTCAACATAAGTTAAAATCAATAATACTCATAAAATGGCTAATAGGACTCTAACCAAAGCAATCGAGCCAATCAGGCTCTTTACCACATAACACAATACCAAATAATTTTCTTGTCAATTAACTAAAACTAAAACAAATGCACATTTATCGAGGGTCCACACTTCCCACAAGAGAAGGCGTTCCCGAATTATCAACTCACAAGGAAGTGATTAACTCTCTCCGGAATCTGAAGTCTGTCCCTTGCCCTTCGTCGATGGTTCTTTACCTAGAAAGGAGATGAACAATTAAAGACAAATTAAATATAACTAACTATTAGCGTTAACATCTCTTTCATTGCTAAAAACAAATCCTAATCGAGTTCGAACGAGTCGATATTAAATAAAAATGGCATGTAACTCCTTAACATCAGTTCCCAATCCCATATAACCGTTTCAATACATTAACTAAACGAAACGATAAAAAAATAAGTTTGAATTCGACATAAAAATCCTGAAATTTTCCAGCTGGCGGCAGTTTACGAGAAAAATCATAACTAATTGTAGAATAATCGGATTGAGGCGTTTCAAGTGGCTACGGAAAGCTAACGAGTTCAGCTACGTACAGAAATTAAGTTTGCAAACTTTCAAGGGTAATAGCTATGTCAAAATCAGTTCGAACAGTCTGCAAATTACCCACATACCAAAAAGAAAAACCCCACAAAATTACAAAATCATGGAAGAAGGAAGCTTAATTTCACACACCACTTACCTCAAAACAACTTAGAAACCACCTAGGATGAGGGTTGTAAGGGAGAATTTGATCAACAAGGGTTTCTCCTCTTCACTCTTTTCTTTCCCCTCTTTTGCTTTTCTTCTCCCGTTCTTCTCTCTCTTTTTTTTTTTTTTAACTTTAGCCTTACTAATTATATATCAGGCCATTTAAGTGGGCTGAAACTTTGGGCCACAAAATAAATAAATAAATAAGTTTGGGCTTTCTAAAAAAAATCTAGTTGGGGTTAATTGGGCTGGCCTTTTAGGCTATAAAAATAAATAAATAGTTTTTGGGCTTTCTATAAAAAATCTAGTTGGGCTTAATTGGGCTGGCCTTTTGGGCTATAAAAATAAATAAATAGGTTTTGGGCTTTCTAAAAAAATCTAGTTGAACTAAGATATTATATTAGGGATATCAGATTCCCTAATCTTGAGTTGGTGATAACCGGATCGCAAATCAATTTTTGAGAACACAGTTGCTCCTTGCAATTGATCAAATAGATCATCGATTCTTGGAAGAGGATATTTGTTCTTGATTGTCACCTTGTTAAATTGACGGTAGTCGACACATAGGCGAAGTGATCCATCTTTCTTCTTGACAAAAAGAACTGGAGCACCCCACGGAGATGTGCTAGGTCGTATGAACCCCTTCTCCAATAATAGCCCAAGTTGTGTCTGGAGTTCCTTGAGCTCAGCAGGCGACATTCGATATGGAGTAATCGATATAGGTGTGATTCCAGGAAGTACGTCATTGGAAAAATCAATCTCTCGATTCGGAGGTTGTCCTGGTAAGTCTTCGGGAAAGACATCAGGAAATTCATTCACGATCGGGATGTCATCTAGTTTAGTTTCAGAAAGAGAAGTATCGATGACAAATGCCAAGAACGCCTCACAACCCTTACGCATTAATTTATGCACAGTCAACATTGAAATAAAAGAAAGGGATCTCGTTTGAAGTTTACCCTCAAAAACAAGTTTTGAGAATCCTGGTCTACGAAAAATAACAAGCTTCTCGTGGCAATCGAGAATTGCATGATGAGAAGAAAGTCAATCCATACCAAGAATAACATCAAGATCAATCAAAGGCAATGGTATCAATTCAGCCTCTAAAATGACATCTTTGATCTTCAATGGACAACCAAGGAATACCGAATCACGAATTAGACGCTCTCCAAGAGGGGTATGAACGATGATTCCAGGTGACAAATGAGAGATAGGATAATCTAAGATCGCAGTAAGATCATCCCGGATATAAGACCTATCAGAACCTGGGTCAAATAAAGCGTAAACCTGATGGTCTCCCACAAACACATGGCCTAAAGAAGCAATATTAGGTGAGATTGTGATTTAAAAATTCGGAAAGATAGAATTTCTTACGAATGTTTTATTCATAATCAAGTGGCATAACAAGGCGGGGTTAGATTTAGCATGTGAAAATACTCAGATTATAAATTACCTGTCACAACCTTCGGATCTGAGCGAGCCTCTTCCTGGGAAATATGAAATACTCTAGTTTGCTTCCTTCCTTGTATAGGTGATTGAGTACTAGGGCCGATTGAGGCATCGGGCACTCTGGTAACTGCAGATCGAGTATCTCTGGGTGTAGAATATATTAGTTTACCACGAAGCTGACCAGAACTCTGACTGCTCGTTCCCATAAGCTGAGGACAAGAACTTCGCATATGTCCCGGCTGTCGACACTGAAAACATACTTGAGGAGCCTTACAGGGGCCGTCGTGATATTTTAAGCAATTCTGGCACTTGCGATTTTCACCAACAGATCCCGAGATATTGCTCCCGCCTCTACTAAACTGCTCCCGAGGTTGAGGAAAACTAATAGATACCGAACTTGGTGCGCCACGCGAAGATCCCACACCCCTATACACCTTCGATGAATTTTCTAGAAATGCGCTCCCTTGCTTTTTCTTTTGAGATCGTTCTGCAAGCTTATGTGTCGCCTGAACTAAACCTTCTACCCTCAGGGCTTCTTCTACGAGATCGTCAAGACTCTCGTACTTGTCTCCAGACTTGATGCGATCTCGAATATTTAAATTAAGACCATCTTCAAATCTCTTGCATAAGTCTCCCGTCGTATATGACTCAGGAGCGAATTCTCGCAATTCCAGAAATTTGCTTTCGTACTCCACGACCGACATAATGCCTTGAAAGAGGTTGAAGAACTCCTTTCTCTTCTGATCCTTGATGTACTGAGAGAAGTATCGATCTTTGAATCGTTCCACAAAGATAGCCCACGTAATAGTAATCGAAGATGTCTCTTTTAGATTCTGCCACCATCGTCGTGCATCTGGGCCTAACAGCTTGGTTGCAATGACCACACGATAACATTCTTCAATCATCAAAGTGTCAAAGGTCTCTGTAATCTCCTTTAACCATGCCCCCGCTTTAGAAACATCTCTTGCACCGTCAAATTTCGAAGTCCCCATGTTTTCAACTGCTTTCACCAATTCTGGTATAAAAAGTGCACCTCGAGAAGTAGAACCTCCTAAAGCCATTTCTGGAGTAAAAACTGGTACATTAGTTGTAGGTCGAATCGGTTCATTAGCACGAAGAACCTCTTCAGTGACAGTCGTAGTCGTATGAGCCGTTGTAGGTGGTGAAACACCATGTATTCGAATGTGATCATAATACAATTGGTACTGCTCGGGTGTCATCATGTGCTCAACCCGCAACTGGGCCCGTGGTTGCTCTACCTGGGAAACTGGCACCCTATGATCAGAATTGATAGGGTCCATAACCGTCGGAGGAACGACATGATCAGAAGAAACATGTCCTCGAGGTCCACGAGGAACAGAAGAGAGTAGAGGACTCGAAGGATCACGAGGAGCGTGTCCTCGACCTCGACGACGAACTGGAGGTGCCATAATGACTGAAAGGAAGAAAGGAAAGAAAATGCAAGGTCAACGTCAAGGCAATACGATACCTTAGGATGACATAGAAACAAAGTTGGACTCATTGGCTTGACTCAAAAAGAATGAGAATCATAAATCCAGGCTTTGATACCAAGAAAGTTGTCACGCCCCGACCCTAGACAGAACGCGACAACCGCCACATTAACCATAAATTTCGCAGAATGGGTGCACTCCACTCCACAAAGTTTATAGAAAATGTAAGGCTTGCTATCAAGTACCTGTAGGCTGAACAACTGATAACAACGGGTACAACCCGAGGACATCATCTCAAAAAGTATCAACAAGGATTTATAAAGGTACAAAATACAACGGTGTAACTTAGTTTAAAGAAAATATACATGAACGATATAACATCGCGAAGGTACAAAAAGAACATCAAGGGGGTCACCAAATATAAACTATACAATCTCGCCAATGAATCCGTAAATTTACATAAAAGAGAAAGTACCCAAAACACGGATTGGATGACGAGCAAACGATAGGAAAACCTCCAACCAAAACGATATCAACAGCCTGAAAAGGAAAGAATGATGGGGGTGAGCAAAACCACTAGCTCAGTGAGGTGATAAGCTGGTCACCCCGACCCTTATACGAAGCATGTATTCCACACGCGGTTCATAACATAAAATCTCACATTTCGTCCCACAATAACTATTTCTCACTCAGTATACATATTAATGAAAATAAAAACCTTAGTGCACATTTACGAATAACACAATTAGTTCAAACAACATGTTATCACATAAAAGACGCGTGGGTAGTCAATATCCTCCTCGAACTGAGCTCTCCGTCGAGAGACAGTCCAAGCCCGTCACCGTTACTCTAGATAAAATGCACATTAATATTCTTTCTCAACACGCCAAGTGCTAAAGTTCACAATTCAATATCGACGTGAATACTTAAAATGATCAAACATATAAACATATATTACATGCATGTCCCACACCGGTGACGTTGACTGAGCCTATAATAGACTAATCCATCTAACGATCACCCTCCAGAGTATCAGTATTTGGCAAATGGACAGGTGCCCCGTTAGATCTAACTCACCCGGGTTTGCCAATCCCGGGCAACTTGGTTGTCACTCTAACTCACCCGAACCGCGACAATTCGGGCTACTTAATCAATGTCTCTCCAACTCACCCGAACCATGACCAATTCGGGTTACTTAACCTTGGTACCAGGCATACATATGCATATGCATCATAAGATGAATAACGACTCAAGTTAGAATCTTAATTGGCACACAAGAATAACCAGAAATCAATTCTCAAATAATTCACAATAAATGCTATCAGATATCGAGCCGGCAAGGCTCTTCAACATAAGTTAAAATCAATATTACTCATAAAATGACTAACAGGACTCTAACCAGAGCAATCGAGCCAATCAGGCTCTTTACCACATAACACAATACCAAATAATTTTCTTATCAATTAACTAAAACTAAAATAAATGCACATTTATCGAGGGTCCACACTTCCCACAAGAGAAGGCGTTCCCGAATTATCAACTCACAAGGAAGTGATTAACTCTCTCCTGAATCTAAAGTCGGTCTCTTGCCCTTCGTCGATGGTACTTTACCTAGAAAGGAGATTAGCAATTAAAGACAAATTAAATATAACTAACTATTAGCGGTAACATCTCTTTCATTGCTAAAAACACATCCTAATTGAGTTCGAACGAGTCGATATTAAATAAAAACGGTATGTAACTCCTTAACATCAGTTCTCAATCCCACATAACCCGTTTCAATACATTAACTAAACAAAACGACAGAAAATAAGTTTGAATTCGACATAAAAATTTTGAAATTTTCCAGCTAGCGGTAGTTTACGAGAAAAATCATAACTAATTGTAGAATAATCGGATTGAGGCGTTTCAAGTGGCTACGGAAAGCTAACGAGTTCAGCTACGTACAAAAATTAAGTTTGCAAACTTTCGATGGCAATAGCTATGTCAAAATCAGTTCGAACAGTCTGCGAATTACCCACATACCAAAAAGAAAAACCCCACAAAATTACAAAACCATGGAAGAAGGAAGCTTAATTCACACACCACTTACCTCAAAACAACTTAGAAACCACCTAGGATGAGGGTTGTAAGGGAGAATTTGATCAACAAGGGTTTCTCCTCTTCACTCTCTTCTTTCCCCTTTTTGTTTTTCTTCTCCCGTTCTTCTCTCTTTTTTTTTTATTTTTTTTAACTTTAGCCTTAATAATTATATATATCAGGCCATTTAACTGGGCTGAAACTTTGGGCCACAAAATAAATAAATAAATAAGTTTGGGCTTTCTAAAAAAAATCTAGTTGGGCTAAGATAAGGCTGGCCTTTTGGGCCATATAAATAAATAAATAGGTTTTGGGCTTTCTAAAATAAATCTAGTTGGGCTAAGATAGGGCTGGCCTTTTGGGCCATAAAAATAAATAAATAGGTTTTGGGCTTTCTAAAAAAAATCTAGTTGAGCTAAGATATTATAAATAAAGTATTAATCCGTAAATGCATAGAAATCGAAATGAAATTCTTTCTATGAAAACGTACGTAAAGTCAATTTCTCTTAATCAAACGTTTATTCCTATCTTAAGATAAACAAACAACTCCCGCTGTTATATGCACCACTTTCGTAGTTTACCCATGTATTAAATTATCTTATTATCAATATGTTTAAAACATTTAATGATTCCGGTATTTACACACAACGTGTCAGTAAACGCCATCATTAATCATGTTTCAACAACTAGTGAATAAAATACTATCCTTGTTCACCTCTTGATGAAATTGGTTTTTCTTTGCCACACGTTTTATCAGAGTTTCCCACCACATACAACTTATTATAATTCAGGTGAAACTTGCTCAAAACGTTTAAGCAAAATATGAAAAATAAAATGAGCTAGGTTTTCCCTTCAATTTCTATTTCAAGTATTTCCAATTCATTCATCTATTTTACAATGACCTCTTGCCTTTCTAACTTACTCGAGTATCCGAAGAGTATCATGAGACCATCATATTTCTATGAACTTCTCATCTCTTCACTAAAGACTTAAATAGGCATCAAAAGACATCCTTAGTGAGAATAAATTTTAATTTTCCTAAGCATTAAGAATTAAAATCAAGATTCTTTCTAATCATTTATTTACGACAAGTAAATATTATTTCTTTCAATTAACAATAAGTGAAATAAATTATTTAAAAATTCAGAGAATCAAGTAAATAAATACGATGATCAAACACTTCGAATTTAAATTTATATTGATTCCCTCAATAAACAATATAAAATAAATTCACCGACATCTCAAGCACCGTGAATTTTCATGCCACGTTAGTGTGGACGTATACAAACCCCAACATTCACAAGAGAATGTTTTACCCATTAATTCCATACGTCATAATTAACCTTATGGCTCAATGATTAATAGTCGGTTGTCCTTTAGCCATGCAATTTAATAGTAGTGACTCCATTGGGGAGGATACAAATTAATTGTATCAGAGTGTATACCATTATTTAATATTAAGTACGTTGCCCAAGTTTGTGTATCTTACATTTACAGAAGTCCACAGCCCTTAAATAATATTCTACAATCATCAATTATTAATTTGTACCAGTGATCCGCAAATAAAACTCATCCGTTGGGGAGGAAGGCACTGTAGCCGACTCATAAGCTTACTTGCATCACATTACAAATAATAATTATTTTATAAAATTTATTCCAGTGATCCACAAATAAAACTCATCCGTTGGGGAGGAAGGCACTATAGCCAACTCATAAGCTTACTTGCATCACTCAATAAATCAATAATGGAGGCTGCGGGATCATGACCAATCCCTCTCCCACTTAGTTATTTAACAAGAGGGGTTTTAATGCATACAAGATAACATATATAATTATGCAAATAAACATGCTATTATTACGACAAATAAGGCAGTAAATCAAATAGCACAAACAATCCAAATATATAATAATAATTGGCAAATTGAAACAATTATTAGCAATTATATAAAAGGATATATAAAAAATTGCCAAATATGGAAGGAATTGGTTAATACTACAACCAATTAAGAAAGGCTTGCACAACAAGTTTTAGAATTCTTGTGAAATTTGTAAATGTATTTCACTGAAAAAGTTTACATTTTACTTACGTACATGTGAAAACAAGTTCTAACCCAACTATCCAATCTACTTAAGCCAAGGGCCTAAGATGAATAAAGAAAAACAATACATCAACGATTCATATACAATGACGCTATCTAAAATTTGATCCTGTCGGCAATGTGGTTCGGAGATAGCATCCTTGTGCCAAAATATAGAGCATTCCTCTCCATCCAGATGTAGTATGTCACACTAGAAAAGGTAATGTAGAGGACTCTTCTTCCATTGTTGCTTCGTTGGGTATCCATGCATATTTTACGGAATGCATCTGTAACTGAGTTCATTCTTCCCCTTCTCTATCCTATCCATCTCTTCACTTCATCCCAGATGCAATTGGTGTAGGGGCAATGGAAGAAGTGATGCGCTGTAGATTCTTCATGAAAGCAGAAACCACATCGTTTATTTTCTCCTGTGTACCAAACTCTGTCCTTCTTGGATAATCTTTCCCTATGTACCTACCATCCATAATCTGAAGCAGTGCTTCCTCACGATCCATTTGTGACAAAAAGTTTTAGAATTCTTGTGGCCCAAGAATCAAACCCAAACGCATAGCATGATAGACCACACGTTGTACCGGCGCAGAAACTTCCAAGCAGCTGCTCCTTTTGTTTAGAACTACCTGCCGGAAAATACATCACCAGCCATCGCCCGCCGGTGGACTTCGAAGCCTAGCCACCAGCGCCGACAGCAACCACGCAAAGAATAGTCCTACGCCAGAAGACCAACAATGCCACCAGAACAAATGATCACTTTCGACCGCAGCGTCGTGGCTGCCAAGAACAAAACAACTGCTAGAATAAACCCATAGCCTTCACCGTCCGCTGTCGAAGACAACACCTGCAGCAGCTATGGGTTACTTCCTACAAGCAGTCGATCAGCTGCAACGTTCTACCGTGAACAGCAACAGATCACCATCACCGATGACAAATGTGATGCCACGGGAAACAAGCAGTATGTGAGAGGACTCGCTAGGAACTCGTCCAGACCTGATAGAAAACTGATGCAGATCCGCTCGAAAGCTCTGCAGGCCAGTCGGTGTTGTCTTGTGACTCGCCTGGAACACCGTCTAAGTCACGCTGAGACACCGCCATGCGTCTGGTTTGCACTAGGCATCATCGATTATGCTGCAAGCCCATCGCTCACCCTCAGCCGACACCAGCCCTGTCAGGCTCGTTTCGGCCAGCAGGTGACCCGACCCTGAATACTTGGTTGAGTCACCGAAGGCTGCAGGACTTGTTGGGAACCATGGAGAAATCAGCCGAAAAACACTTGCAGACCCATTTGAAACTCATGACAGACCCTATTTGAATCATCGTCAGGTTCAATGGGAAACATAACAGACTCTCCCGGTCATCGTGACTATGCCTGTGAGTTCCATCGTCAAGGTCTCCTGACTGAAACTCATACCGCACTTCAAGACTCCAGCACCAGCCTTGCAGACCCAGCCGCCAGCAAGAAGACTAGCCACTGCCGTATACGGCGTTTCTAGTGTCCATCGCTGGCTCCATCTGCAATTCGCCCGCCAAGAAATAAGATCAGACCGGAGACTAGGCAGACCCACTTGAAACAGCCTGTGACTCACTTGGAACCATGGTTAGACTCGTTCGAAACTCGTCAGACTTGTCTAACAATCCACTCTATTCAGTTCACCGATCACGCATCATGTTCTCTGCCGGCCGGCCAGTGCTGCACGATTGGTTGACGCCTGCCCTGCTTTTCACCAGCAGTCGAAGATCACTGCACCATCACCATACACCATGTCGTTGTGCTTGTTGGTGCTTGAATCGTTTGGTTA
The DNA here is from genome assembly GCA_023678885.1 of Pogostemon cablin. NCBI lineage: Eukaryota > Viridiplantae > Streptophyta > Magnoliopsida > Lamiales > Lamiaceae > Pogostemon > Pogostemon cablin. The sequence goes on from CM043006.1 coordinate 2,145,218, forward strand.
ACGTGAACAGTTAGGGTTTCATACATTTCTAACAAGCAGCGGAAGCAAGTAAATAAGAAACGCCTTACCTTTTACTAGGGTATGTTGATGAAGTTGGATTCTCGCCATCAGCCTGCGCAGCACCACGGTTTTGGCCATAACTCCCTCATCTGATCTCTGATTGGGGTGATCTATGCGCTCAGGTGATCCTCTCTTCCATGGATTTCCGTAGTATATCACAAGTTCTGATATAATGTCTGTACGATTTTATAAAATTTTTACAAGTCGACGGACAGCAGCAACAAACGACCTCTTGCTCTTCTGCTGTATTCCCAAGTCCAATCTCAGCGTTGTGTGGGCGACGATCCTTGAGATCTACTCAATCTGCTGTTCCCTAACCCCCTTCACAGTATTAGACGTGAATTATCTCTTAGATTAGGATTTTCGGACAGCTGAGATGACTTATATATGGGCTACAGCAGGGACTAGGAGGAGAAATTAGAGTTGGGCCTCCATTGGGCTTTAGTATCCAAGCTTAGCCCAAAGCTTATACTTAAGTCCAATAATAATAATATATACCACTAAAATATTATTACTGCACTACCGTTCTAATCCCATAATTACGTTATGGGCTCCTTCTTATTATGATCCCGTTACTCTTCCCATGTTTAAGATATACAATGTCCATTTATTAATTAAGTTACTGACAACTCCATTAATTAATATCTCATCCGAGAGTAGTACCACTTAACCTCATTATCATGCCGGAATAAATCCACCTGCAGGGTTTACATGATAATCCTTATGAGCTCCTCAAGGGGATATCATCAACCTATGACGGATACGGATTACTTCTACATTCAACAGCACACCATAGAGACAGCAATACTTCTCAATTCACCGAGTTTGTTGATTTAACTACATGTAAATCTCACCCATTGATGAATCAAAGAAATACATACTGCCTTACGTGTCGAGGTTATTGTATAGGGATTAAGAGCACGAACATCCATAAAAACAGAGATCAAGTTCTCCTATAAGTCAGTATAAGTCGAAAGATCTCAAGTGGTCCTGCTCAATATACACAAAGTGTACTAATGTGATTCTATAGCCAAGACAAGCTAATACCAAACCACACTACAACCATCCCGATAGAGAGTCCCCGTCTATCTCGGTTGTGAGCATCTGTTTATACTTTATAAGGAAACCGATAATATGATCTTCCGCGTGTTGTCGCACAACATATTATCTACAGTATAAAGTAAGTGGACTATTGCATCGTGCATATAAATAAATTATAAAATGCAATCATTTGATCATATGATTCTCATTTCAAATAAATTGTTATAACATTGTTCATACATTAAGCTAGACTTTTAGTATACAATCCAACAGTGCCGCTGAAGCCAGCCCATGTCATGCATCCTTCCGACATTGATCACTGTGAACGTTTTCATTCGCCGACAATAGCCTTTCAAAACCAGTCACATGTCGTGAATAAGCCTCTGTTGGAAAACCCATCATCTGCCGCTGTTCGTTCATTGAGTTTCAGAAAAGAAACTCGTCCACACTTTCACCACCATTCATCGTTGACAACGTGAGACCGAGTGATGAAATACAAACATATACCGACAATACACGTAGGGTTTCTCATAGGGATTTCCATGGATTCAATTCACAAACCAAAACCCTAACTATTCACGTGATTCTATTCCAAATAAAAGCACACAATTCATACAAACCCTAGCCCAACGTGTCACGTTTAGCCATAGAACCTACGCTTTAATATCAATTGTTGGCGTTTGGATCTTTTGGTTACCATGAACTGTTAGGGTTCCATGCAAACTATATAAGTGGAAGCAAGAATAAAAGTTCGCATTACCTTTCACCATGGTATGTTGAAGAAGAAACATTCTCACAGGCGGTCTGCGCAGCGTCATGGATTTGGCCATAACTTCCTCATTAAAACTCCGATTTGGGTGATCTATGCCCCTAAACGATCCTATCTTCCGTGGCTTTCCACCAGTATATCACACGTCCTGTTTGGACTTCTAAAAAATTTTATAAAAATCATGCAAGTTGATGGATAGAAATAGAAAATGACCTTCCGGTTTTCTATTGTATTCCTAAGCCATGTCTTGATGTTGGTGTAGGCAACAATCTACAAGACGAACTCAATCTACAGCCCTAATCTGCCTCTCACGATTTTATGCGTGTGTTAAGATTATCTGGACTGTTGAGAATGGCTATTATATAGGCTACAACATGGACCAGGAGGAGAAATTAGGGTTTGGGCCTTCCATTGGGCTTAAGCATCCATGTTTAGCCCAAAACATATAATTAAGTCCAATAATAATAAATCATTCCACTAAAGGAATATTATTCCACTGCCACCCTTATCCCAAATTACGTTTATGGACTCCTTCTTATTATGAGCCCATTAGTGTCCCCGTGTTTAAGATTCAACGCCCATTAATTAATTAAGTTACTGATTGTCACGCCCCGACCCCAGACAGAACGCGACAACCGCCACGTTAACCATAAATTTCGCAGAATGGGTGCACTCCACTCCACAAAGTTTATAGAAAACGTAAGGCTTGCTATCAAGTACCTGTAGAGCTGAACAACTGATAACAACGGGTACAACCCGAGGACATCATCTCAAAAAGTATCAACAAGGATTTACAAAGGTACAAAATACAACGGTGTTACTTAGTTTAAAGAAAATATACATGAACGATATAACATCGCGAAGGTACAAAAAGAACATCAAGGGGGTCACCAAATATAAACTATACAATCTCGCCAATGAATCCGTCAATTTACATAAAAGAGAAAGTACCCAAAACACGGATTGGATGATGAGCAAACGATAGGCAAACCTCCAACCAAAACGATATCAACAGCCTGAAAAGGAAAGAATGATGGGGGGTGAGCAAAACCACTAGCTCAGTGAGGTGATAAGCCGGTCACCCCGACCCTTATACGAAGCATGTACTCCCACTCACGGTTCATAACATAAAATCCCACAATTCGTCCCACAATAATTATTCTCACTCAGTGTACATATTAATGAAAATAAAAACCTTAGTGCATATTTATGAATAACACAATTAGTTCAAACAACATGTTATCACATAAAAGACGCGTGGGTAGTCAATATCCTCCTCGAACTGAGCTCTCCGTCGAGAGACAGTCCAAGCCCGTCACCGTTACTCTAGATAAAATGCACATTAATATTCTTTCTCAATACGCCAAGTGCTAAAGTTCACAATTCAATATCGACGTGAATACTTGAAATGATCAAACATATAAACATATATGACATGCATGTCCCACACCGGTGACATTGACTGAGCCTATAATAGACTGATCCATCTAACGATCACCCTCCAAAGTATCAGTATTTGGCAAATGGATAGGTGCCCCGTTAGATCTAACTCACCCGGGTTTGCCAAGCAACGGGCAACTTGGTTGTCACTCTAACTCACCCGAACTGCGACAATTCGGGCTACTTAACCAATGTCGCTCCAACTCACCCGAACCGTGACCAATTCAGGCTACTTAACCTTGGTACCAGGCATACATATGCATATGCATCATAAGATGAATAACGACTCAAGTTAGAGTCTTAATTGGCACACAAGAATAACCAGAAATTAATAATACTCATAAAATGGCTAACATGACTCTAACCAGAGCAATCGAGCCAATCAGACTCTTTACCACATAACATAATACCAAATAATTTTCTTATCAATTAACTAAAACTAAAATAAATGCACATTTATCGAGGGTCCACACTTCCCACAAGAGAAGGCGTTCCCGAATTATCAACTCACAAGGAAGTGATTAACTCTCTCCGGAATCTGAAGTCGGTCCCTTGCCCTTCGTCGATGGTTCTTTACCTAGAAAGGAGATGAGCAATTAAAGACAAATTAAATATAACTAACTATTAGCGTTAACATCCCTTTCATTGCTAAAAGCAAATCCTAATCGAGTTCGAACGAGTCGATATTAAATAAAAATGGTATGTAACTCCTTAACATCAGTTCCCAATCTCACATAACCGTTTCAATACATTAACTAAACGAAACGATAAAAAAAATAAGTTTGAATTCGACATAAAATTCTGAAATTTTCCAGCTAGCGGCAGTTTACGGGAAAAATCATAACTAATTGTAGAATAATCGGATTGAGGCGTTTCAAGTGGCTACGGAAAGCTAACGAGTTCAGCTACGTACAGAAATTAAGTTTGCAAACTTTTGATGGTAATAGCTATGTCAAAATCAGTTCGAACAGTCTGCAAATTACCCACATACCAAAAAGAAAAACCCCACAAAATTACAAAATCATGGAAGAAGGAAGCTTAATTCACACACCACTTACCTCAAAACAACTTAGAAACCACCTAGGATGAGGGTTGTAAGGGAGAATTTGATCAACAAGGGTTTCTCCTCTTCACTCTCTTCTTTCCCCTCTTTAGCTTTTCTTCTCCCGTTCTTCTCTCTCTTTTTTTTTTAACTTTAGCCTTAATAATTATATATCAGGCCATTTAAGTGGGCTGAAACTTTGGGCCACAAAATAAATAAATAAATAAATTTGGGCTTTCTAAAAAAAAATATAGTTGGGCTTAATTGGGCTGGCCTTTTGGGCCATAAAAATAAATAATTAGGTTTTGGGCTTTCTAACAAAATCTAGTTGGGCTAAGATAGGGCTGGCCTTTTGGGCCATAAAATAAATAAATAGGTTTTGGGCTTTCTAAAAAAAATCTAGTTGAACTAAGATATTATACTGACAACTCCATTAATTAATATATTTATCTAGCGTATTACCACTCAACCTTATTATCATTCCAGAATAAATCCACCTGCAGGGTTTACATGATAATCCCTATGAGCCGCATTGTAGTTTCCTCACCTTCCAGTGATGGACCTCCAGAACTCATCAGCATAAAAATTCTCATTCTCCACTTAGGAAATTCCATTCGGACATCCAACCGTCTCATTAAACTCATTCACGTATATCAACTTCAGCTCCCCGCCAATCTACATCCACAATCCATAAGGCAGATAATGATCGCTACGATCAACTGTCATCGTACACAACACCTCAGCCGTAATGTGGAAATATGTCTCCCTCTTGAACTCCATAAATTGAGTGATCCCTACTCGATTAAACATCCAACGAATATCATTAATGATATTCATCTCCACCATAGCTTGGTCGTCTTGATATCGAGTCCTCGCCATCCGATCAGAATTAGCTCCCCACAACTCTTCTTTCTCCTCCCACTCCGCAATCCGTATGCCAAAGTCGGAAGGTCTCCTCTTATCTCTCTTTATCTTTTTCGTAACCTCACCATTCTTAGGAGATTTTGTCTCCTTTCTTTTAGAGGGTGTAGCTATTCCTTTACCCAAAGAGATTATATTTCAATACGAAATAGAGGAAATAAAGCAAGTGTATCCAACCTAGGATAAATTAAAGCATGAGTTCGACTCAAGACTTCAAATTCATATGCAAGAGTTAATAAAAAATCCTAAGTCTCAACTTCTCATATTCAACATACTTCAAGAATCCCACATGCTTCAAAATTCACCAAAATTCAACAATTCTAAATAATTCAAAGCATGCTCAACTTCCACAATTCAATTACTCATTATCGTCACTTCAAATCAGTGAGCCCATGTATACACATTCTACAATTTAACTCAAGCCCGTAAGATATGCATAATAAATCTCACTAAATTCCATCAATCCAACATAAAATTGAACCCATGAAAATTCATGAAAAATTTTAACATGTACACCAACAATTCAAACTCCAATCCCATCTAAAACAAGTTTAATCAACTTACCCATCCAATCTAAGTATAGAATATTCAAATTCAAGGGTAAAGGGTCAAGAAAATATACCTTTTCACTAGACATGGTGTATACGTGACGAACGATTAAATTCCCCATATTTGAGTAGAAAACTCTAAAATTGGACTTTAATCCTCCCAAAGATTGGTGTGGAACATGATGAAGAAAATATGCATCATGACGAAGAAAATGTGGAAGAAAATGAGCATCATGATGAAGAAAATGAGCATCATGATGCTCATCATCATGATGAAGAAAATGATTATCATGATGAAGAAAATATACATCATGATTAAGGAAATGAGCATCATGATTAGGGAAATGAGCATCATGATGAAGAAAATGAGCATCATGATGAAGAAAATATGTATAATGAAGAAGAAAATGAGCATCATGATGAAGAAATATGCATAATGATGAAGAAAATATGCATCATGATAAAGGAAATGAGCATCATGATGAAGAAAATATGTGTCATGATGAAGAAAATGAGCATCATGATTAACAAAATATGCATCATGATGAAGAAAATATGCATCATGATGAAGAAAATGAGCATCATGACGAAGAAAATGAGCATCACGATGAAGAAAATATGCATCACGATGAAGAAAATGAGCATCATGATGAAGGAAATGAGTATCATGATGAAGGAAATAAGCATCAGATTTAGAAAAAGACCATCATGTTGAAGAAAATGAGCATCATGATGAAAAAATTATGCATCATGATAAAGAAAATATGCATCACAATGAAAAAATTAGTATCAAGATGAAGAAAATATACGTCATTATGGAGAAAATGAGCATCATGATGAAGGAAATGAGCATAATGATGAAGGAAATGAGCATCATGATGAAGAAAATATGCATCATTATAAAGAAAATATGCATCACGATAAAGAAAATTAGCATCATGATAAAGAAAATATGCTTCATTATGGAGAAAATGAGCATCATGATGAACGAAATGAGCATAATGATGAAGGAAATGAGCATCATGATGAAGCATGATGAAGGAAATTAGCATCATGATAATGAAAATGAGTATCATGATGAAGAAAGTATGCATCATGACGAAGGAAATATGCATCCTGATGAAGGAAATGAGCATCATGATGAAGAAAATGAGAATCATGATGAATAAAATAAGCATCACGATGAAGGAAATGAGCATCATAATGAAGGAAATTAGCATCATGATGAAGAAAATGATCATCATGATTAAGAAAATATGCATCATGATTAAGGAAATGAGCATCATGATGAAGGAAATGAGCATCATGATGAAGAAAATGAGCATCATGATGAATAAAATATGCATCATGATGAAGAAAATATGCATCATGATGAAGGAAATGAGCATCATGATGAAGGAAATATGAATCATGATGAAGGAAATGAGCATCATGATGAAGGAAGTTAGCATCATGATGAAGAAAATGAGTATCATGATGAAGAAAATATGCATCATGATGAAGGAAATGAGCATCATGATGAAGAAAATATGCATCATAATGAAGGAAATGAGCATCATGATGAAGAAAATATGCAACATGATGAAGAAAATATGCATCAAGAAGAAGGAAATGAGCATCATGATGAAGAAAATATGCATCATGATGAAGGAAATGAGCATCATGATGAAGGAAATGAGCATCACGATGAAGAAAATGTGCATCACGATGAAGAAAATGAGCATCAGGATGAAGAAAATATACATCAGGAAGAAGAAAATATGCATCATGATAGAGAAAAAGAGCATCATGACGAAGAAAATGAGCATCATGACGAACGAAATGAGCATAATGATGAAGGAAATGAGCATCATGATGAAGAAAATATGCATCATGATGAATAAAATATGCGTCATGAACAAGAAAATATGCATCATGATGAAGGAAATGAGCATCATGATGAAGGAAATGAGCATCATGATGAAGAAAATATGCATCTTGATGAAAAATATATATCATGATGAAGAAAATTAGCATCATGATGAAGGAAAATGAGCATCATGATGAAGAAATTAGCATCATGATGAAGAAAATGAGCATCATGATGAAGAAAATATGCATGATGATGAAGAAAATATGCATCATAATGAAGAAAATATGCATCATGATGAAGAAAATGAGCATCATGATGAATAAAATATGCATCATGATGAAGAAAATATGCATCTTGATGAAGAAAATGTGCATTATGACGAAGAAAATGAGCATCACGATGAAGAAAATATGTATCATAATGAAGGAAATGAGCATCATGATGAAGAAAATATGCATCACGATGAAGAAAATGAGCATCATGATGAAGGAAATGAGTATCATGATGAAGGAAATAAGCATCAGATTTAGAAAAAGACCATCATGTTGAAGAAAATGAGCATCATGATGAAAAAATTATGCATCATGATAAAGAAAATATGCATCACAATGAGAAAATTAGTATCAAGATGAAGAAAGTATGCATCATGACGAAGGAAATATGCATCCTGATGAAGGAAATGAGCATCATGATGAAGAAAATGAGTATCATGATGAATAAAATAAGCATCACGATGAAGGAAATGAGCATCATAATGAAGGAAATTAGCATCATGATGAAGAAAATGATCATCATGATTAAGAAAATATGCATCATGATTAAGGAAATGAGCATCATGATGAAGGAAATGAGCATCATGATGAAGAAAATGAGCATCATGATGAATAAAATATGCATCATGATGAAGAAAATATGCATCATGATGAATGAAATGAGCATCATGATGAAGGAAATATGAATCATGATGAAGGAAATGAGCATCATGATGAAGGAAGTTAGCATCATGATGAAGAAAATGAGTATCATGAGGAAGAAAATATGCATCATGATGAAGGAAATGAGCATCATGATGAAGAAAATATGCATCATAATGAAGGAAATGAGCATCATGATGAAGAAAATATGCAACATGATGAAGAAAATATGCATCAAGAAGAAGGAAATAAGCATCATGATGAAGAAAATATGCATCATGATGAAGGAAATGAGCATCATGATGAAGGAAATGAGCATCACGAAGAAGAAAATGTGCATCACGATGAAGAAAATGAGCATCAGGATGAAGAAAATATACATCAGGAAGAAGAAAATATGCATCATGATAGAGAAAAAGAGTATCATGACGAAGAAAATGAGCATCATGAGTAACGAAATGAGCATAATGATGAAGGAAATGAGCATCATGATGAAGAAAATATGCATCATGATGAATAAAATATGCGTCATGAACAAGAAAATATGCATCATGATAAAGGAAAGGAGCATCATGATGAAGGGGAAATGAGCATCATGATGAAGAAAATATGCATCTTGATGAAAAATATATATCATGATGAAAAAAATTAGCATCATGATGAAGGAAATGAGCATCATGATGAAAGAAATTAGCATCATGATGAAGAAAATGAGCATCATGATGAAGAAAATATGCATGATGATGAAGAAAATATGCATCATAATGAAGAAAATATGCATCATGATGAAGAAAATGAGCATCATGATGAATAAAATGTGCATCATGATGAAGAAAATATGCATCATGATGAAGAAAATGTGCATCATGACGAAGAAAATGAGCATCACGATGAAGAAAATATGTATCACGAAGAAAATAAGGAGCATCATGATGAAGAAAATGAACATTATGATGAAGAAAATGTGCATCACGATGAAGAAAAATATACATCAGGATGAACAAAATATGCATCATTATGAAGAAAATAGGTATCATGACGAAGGAAATGAGCATCATGATGAAGGAAATGAGTATCATGATGAAGGAAATGAGCATCATGATGAAGGAAATTAGCATCATGATAATGAAAATGAGTATCTTGATGAAGAAAGTATGCATCATGATGAAGGAAATAAGCATCATGATGAAGAAAATATGCATCATGACGAACAAAATGAGCATCATGATGATGGAAATGAGCATCATGATGAAGAAAATATGCATCATAATGAATAAAATATGCGTCATGAAGAAGAAAATGTGCATCATGATGAAGGAAATCAGCATCATGATGAAGGAAATGAACATCATTATGAAGGAAACTAGCATCATGATGAAGAAAATATGCATCACGATGAAAAAAATATGCATAACGATAAAGAAAATTAGCATCATGATGAAGAAAATATGCATCATGATGAAGAAAATGAGCATCATGATGAAGAAAATTAGCATCATGATGAAGAAAATATGCGTCATGATGAATAAAATGAGCATCATGATGAACAAAATATGCATCATGATGAACAAAATATGAATTATGATGAAGAAAATGAGAATCATGACGAAGAAATGAGCATCACGATGAAGAAAATATGCATCACGATGAAGAAAATAAGCATCATGATGAAGGAAATGAGTATCATGATGAAGGAAATAAGCATCAGATTTAGAAAATGACCATCATGATAAAGAAAATGAGCATCATGATGAAAAAATATGCATCATGATGAAAAAAATATGCATCACAATGAACAAAATTAGCATCAAGATGAAGAAAATATGCATCATTATGGAGAAAATGAGCATCATGATGAAGGAAATGAGCATAATGATGAAGGAAATGAGCATCATGATGAAGGAAATTAGGATCATGATAATAAAAATGAGTATAATGATGAAGAAAATGAGCATCAAGATGAAGAAAATATGCATCATGTCGAAGGAAATATGCATCCTGATGAAGGAAATGAGCATCAAGATGAAGGAAATTAGCATCGTGATGAAGAAAATCTGCAACATGATGAAAAAATGAGAATCATGATAAAGAAAATGAGCATCATGATGAAGAATATAAGCATCATGATGAAGGAAATGAGCATCATGATGAAGGAATTGAGCATCATAATGAAGGAAATTAGCATCATGATGAAGAAAATGATTATCATGTTGAAGAAAATATGTGTCATGATGAAGGAAATGAGCATCATGATGAAGAAAATGAGCATCATGATGAATAAAACATGCATCATGATGAAGAAAATATGCATCATGATGAAGGAAATGAGCATCATGATGATGAAAATATGCATCATGATGAAGGAAATGAGCATCATGATGAAGGAAATAAGCATCACGATGAAGAAAATGTGCATCACGATGAAGAAAATGAGCATCAGGATGAAGAAAATATGCATCATGATGAAAATATGCATCATAATGAAGGAAATGAGCATCATGATGAAGAAAATATGCAACATGATTAAGAAAATATGCATCAAGATGAAGGCAATGAGCATCATGATGAAGAAAATATGCATCATGATGAAGAAAATGAGATTCAAGTTAAGGAAATTAGCATCATGATGAAGAAAATGAGTATCATGATGAAGAAAATATGCATCATGATTAAGGAAATGAGCATCATGATGAAGAAAATATGCATCATGATGGAGAAAAAGAGCATCATGACGAGTGAAATGAGCATCATAACGAACGAAATGAGCATAATGATGAAGGAAATGAGCATCATGATGAAGAAAATATGCATCATGATGAATAAAATATGCGTCATGAAGAAGAAAATATGCATCATGATGAAGGAAATGAGCATCATGATGAAATAAATTAGCATCATGATGAAGAAAATATGCATCATGATGAAAAAAATATGCATCATGATGAAGAAAATGAGCATCATGATGAAAGAAATTAGCATCATGATGAAGAAAATGAGCATCATAATGAATAAAATATGCATCATGGTGAAGAAAATGAGCATCATAATGAACAAAATATGTATCATGATGAAGAAAATATGCATCATGATGAAGAGAATGTTCATCATGACGAAGAAAATGAGCATCACGATGAAGAAAATATGCATCACGATGAAGAAAATGAGCATGATGATGAAGTAATGAGTATCATGATGAAGAAAATGTGCATCATGATAAAGAAAACATACATCAGGATGAAGAAAATACGCATCATTATAAAGAAAATAGGCATCATAATTAAGTAAACGTGCATCATGACGAAGGAAATGAGCATCATGATGAAGGAAATGAGTATCATGATGAAGGAAATGAGCATCATGATGAATAAAATATGCAACATGATGAAGGAAATGAGCATCATGATGAAGAAAATATGCATCATGATGAAGAGAATGTTCATCATGACGAAGAAAATGAGCATCACGATGAAGAAAATATGCATCACGATGAAGAAAATGAGCATGATGATGAAGTAAATGAGCATCATGATGAAGAAAATGTGCATCACGATAAAGAAAACATACATCAGGATGAAGAAAATACGCATCGTTATGAAGAAAATAGGCATCATGATGAAGTAAACGAGCATCATGACGAAGGAAATGAGCATCATGATGAAGGAAATGAGTATCATGATGAAGGAAATGAGCATCATGATGAAGGAAATTAGGATCATGATAATAAAAATGATTATAATGATGAAGAAAATGAGTATCAAGATGAAGAAAATATGCATCATGTCGAAGGAAATATGCATCCTGATGAAGGAAATGAGCATCAAGATGAAGGAAATTAGCATCATGATGAAGAAAATATGCAACATGATGAGAAAATGAGAATCATGATAAAGAAAATGAGCATCATGATGAAGAATATAAGCATCATGATGAAGGAAATGAGCATCATGATGAAGGAATTGAGCATCATAATGAAGGAAATTAGCATCATGATGAAGAAAATGATTATCATGTTGAAGAAAATATGTGTCATGATGAAGGAAATGAGCATCATGATGAAGAAAATGAGCATCATGATGAATAAAACATGCATCATGATGAAGAAAATATGCATCATGATGAAGGAAATGAGCATCATAATGAAGAAAATATGCATCATGATGAAGGAAATGAGCATCATGATGAAGGAAATAAGCATCACGATGAAGAAAATGTGCATCAGGATGAAGAAAATATGCATAATTATGAAAATATGCATCATAATGAAGGAAATGAGCATCATGATGAAGAAAATATGCAACATGATTAAGAAAATATGCAACATGATTAAGGAAATGAGCATCATGATGAAGAAAATATACATCATGATGGAGAGAAAAAGAGAATCATGACGAGTGAAATGAGCATCATAACGAACGAAATGAGCATAATGATGAAGGAAATGAGCATCATGATGAAGAAAATATGCATCATGATGAATAAAATATGCGTCATGAAGAAGAAAATATGCATCATGATGAAGGAAATGAGCACCATGATGAAATAAATTAGCATCATGATGAAGAAAATATGCATCATGATGAAAAAAATATGCATCATGATGAAGAAAATTAGCATCATGATGAAGAAAATATGCATCATGATTAAGGAAATGAGCATCATGATGAAAGAAATTAGCATCATGATGAAGAAAATGAGCATCATAATGAATAAAATATGCATCATGGTGAAGAAAATGAGCATCATAATGAACAAAATATGTATCATGATGAAGAAAATATGCATCATGATGAAGAGAATGTTCTTCATGACGAAGAAAATGAGCATCACGATGAAGAAAATATGCATCACGATGAAGAAAATGAGCATGATGATGAAGTAAATGAGCATCATGATGAAGAAAATGTGCATCACGATAAAGAAAACATACATCAGGATGAAGAAAATACTCATCATTATGAAGAAAATAGGCATCATGATGAAGTAAACGAGCATCATGACGAAGGAAATGAGCATCATGATGAAGGATATGAGTATCATGATGAAGGAAATGAGCATCATGATGAATAAAATATGCATCATGATCAAGGAAATGACTATCATGATTTAGAAAATGACCATCGTGACGAAGAAAAAGAGCATCATGATGAAGAAAATGTGAAACATGATGAAAAAATATGCATCTCAATAAAGAAAATTAGCATCAGGATGAAGAAAATATGCATCATTATGGAGAAAATGAGCATCATGATTAAGGAAATGAGCATAACGATGAAGTAAATGAACATCATGATAAAGGAAATTAGCATCATGAAAATGAAAATGAGTATCATTATAATATCTTAGTTCAACTAGATTTTTTTTAGAAAGCCCAAAACCTATTTATTTATTTTATGGCCCAAAAGGCCAGCCCTATCTTAGCCCAACTAGATTTTGTTAGAAAGCCCAAAACCTAATTATTTATTTTTATGGCCCAAAAGGCCAGCCCAATTAAGCCCAACTATATTTTTTTTAGAAAGCCCAAATTTATTTATTTATTTATTTTGTGGCCCAAAGTTTCAGCCCACTTAAATGGCCTGATATATAATTATTAAGGCTAAAGTTAAAAAAAAAAGAGAGAGAAGAACGGGAGAAGAAAAGCTAAAGAGGGGAAAGAAGAGAGTGAAGAGGAGAAACCCTTGTTGATCAAATTCTCCCTTACAACCCTCATCCTAGGTGGTTTCTAAGTTGTTTTGAGGTAAGTGGTGTGTGAATTAAGCTTCCTTCTTCCATGATTTTGTAATTTTGTGGGGTTTTTCTTTTTGGTATGTGGGTAATTTGCAGACTGTTCGAACTGATTTTGACATAGCTATTGCCATCGAAACTTTGCAAACTTAATTTCTGTACGTAGCTGAACTCGTTAGCTTTCCGTAGCCACTTGAAACGCCTCAATCCGATTATTCTACAATTAGTTATGATTTTTCTCGTAAACTGCCGCTAGCTGGAAAATTTCAGAATTTTTATGTCGAATTCAAACTTATTTTTTTTATCGTTTCGTTTAGTTAATGTATTGAAACTGTTATATGGGATTGGGAACTGATGTTAAAGAGTTACATATTTTTATTTAATATCGACTCGTTCGAACTCGATTAGGATTTGTTTTTAGCAATGAAAGGGATGTTAACGCTAATAGTTAGTTATATTTAATTTGTCTTTAATTGCTCATCTCCTTTCTAGGTAAAGAACCATCGACGAAGGGCAAGGGACCGACTTCAGATTCCGGAGAGAGTTAATCACTTACTTGTGAGTTGATAATTCGGGAACGCCTTCTCTTGTGGGAAGTGTGGACCCTCGATAAATGTGCATTTATTTTAGTTTTAGTTAATTGATAAGAAAATTATTTGGTATTATGTTATGTGGTAAAGAGCCTGATTGGCTCGATTGCTCTGGTTAGAGTCATGTTAGCCATTTTATGAGTATTATTGATTTCTGGTTATTCTTGTGTGCCAATTAAGACTCTAACTTGAGTCGTTATTCATCTTATGATGCATATGCATATGTATGCCTGGTACCAAGGTTAAGTAGCCCGAATTGGTCACGGTTCGGGTGAGTTGGAGCGACATTGATTAAGTAGCCCGAATTGTCGCGGTTCGGGTGAGTTAGAGTGACAACCAAGTTGCCCGTGATTGGCAAACCTGGGTGAGTTAGATCTAACGGGGCACCTGTCCATTTGCCAAATACTGATACTCTGGAGGGTGATCGTTAGATGGATCAGTCTATTATAGGCTCAGTCAACGTCACCGGTGTGGGACATGCATGTCATATATGTTTATATGTTTGATCATTTCAAGCATTCGCGTCGATATTGAATTGTGAACTTTAGCACTTGGCATATTGAGAAAGAATATTAATGTGCATTTTATCTAGAGTAACGGTGACGGGCTTGGACTGTCTCTCGACGGAGAGCTCAGTTCGAGGAGGATATTGACTACCCACGCGTCTTTTATGTGATAACATGTTGTTTGAACTAATTGTGTTATTCATAAATGTGCACTAAGGTTTTTATTTTCATTAATATGTACACTGAGTGAGAATAATTATTGTGGGACGAATTGTGGGATTTTATGTTATGAACCGCGAGTGGGAGTACATGCTTCGTATAAGGGTCGGGGTGACCGGCTTATCACCTCACTGAGCTAGTGGTTTTGCTCACCCCCCCATCATTCTTTCCTTTTCAGGCTGTTGATATCGTTTTGGTTGGAGGTTTGCCTATCGTTTGCTCATCATCCAATCCGTGTTTTGGGTACTTTCTCTTTTATGTAAATTGACGGATTCATTGGCGAGATTGTATAGTTTATGTTTGGTGACCCCCTTGATGTTCTTTTTGTATCTTCGCGATGTTATATCATTCATGTATATTTTCTTTAAACTAAGTTACACCGTTGAATTTTGTACCTTTGTAAATCCTTGTTGATACTTTATGAGATGATGTCCTCGGGTTGTACCCGTTGTTATCAGTTGTTCAGTTCTACAGGTACTTGATAGCAAGCCTTACGTTTTCTATAAACTTTGTGGAGTGGAGTGCACCCATTCTGTGAAATTTATGGTTAACGTGGCGGTTGTCGCGCTCTGTCTGGGGTCGGGGCGTGACAACTTTCTTGGTATCAGAGCCTGGTTTTATGATTCTCATTCTTTTTGTGTCAAGCCAATGAGTCCAACTTTGTTTCTATGTCATCCTAAGGTATCGTATTGCCTTGACGTTGACCTTGCATTTTCTTTCCTTTCTTCCTTTCAGTCATTATGGCACCTCCAGTTCGTCGTCGAGGTCGAGGTCGAGGTCGAGGTCGAGGTCGAGGACACGCTCCTCGTGATCCTCCGAGTCCTCTACTCTCTTCTGTTCCTCGTGGACCTCGAGGACATGTTTCTTCTGATCATGTCATTCCTCCTACGGTTATGGACCCTATCAATTCTGATCATAGGGTGCCAGTTTCCCAGGTAGAGCAACCACGGGCCCAGTTGCGGGTTGAGCACATGATGACACCCGAGCAGTACCAATTGTATTATGATCACATTCGAATGCATGGTGTTCCACCACATACAACGGCTCATACAACTACGACTGTCACTGAAGAGGTTCTTCGTGCTAATGAATCGATTCGACCTACATCTAATGTACCAGTTTTTACTCCAGAAATGGCTTTAGGAGGTTCTGTTTCTCGAGGTGCACTTTTTATACCTGATTTGGTGAAAGCAGTTGAAAACATGGGGACTTCGAAATTTGACGGTGCAAGAGATGCTTCTAAAGCGGAGGCATGGTTAAAGGAGATTACAGAGACCTTTGACACCTTGATGATTGAAGAATGTTATCGTGTGGTCATTGCGACCAAGCTGTTAGGCCCAGATGCACGACGATGGTGGCAGAATCTAAAAGAGACATCTTCGGTTACTATTACGTGGGCTATCTTTGTGGAACGATTCAAAGATCGATACTTCTCTCAGTACATCAAGGATCAGAAGAGAAAGGAGTTCTTCAACCTCTTTCAAGGCATTATGTCCGTCGTTGAGTACGAAAGCAAATTTCTGGAATTGCGAGAATTCGCTCCTGAGTCATATACGACGAGAGACTTATGCAAGAGATTTGAAGATGGTCTTAATTTAAATATTCGAGATCGCATCAAGTCCGGAGACAAGTACGAGAGTCTTGATGATCTCGTAGAAGAAGCCCTGAGGGTAGAAGGTTTAGTTCAGGCGAGACATAAGCTTGCAGAACGATCTCAAAAGAAAAGGCAAGGGAGCGCATTTCCAGGAAATGCATCGAAGGTGTATAGGGGTGTGGGATCTTCGCGTGGCGCACCAAGTTCGGCATCTATTAGTTTTCCTCAACCTCGGGAGCAGTTTAGTAGAGGCGGGAGCAATGTCTCGGGATCGGTTGGTGAAAATCGCAAGTGCCAGAATTGCCTAAAATATCATGACGGCCCCTGTAAGGCTCCTCAAGTATGTTTTCAGTGGCGACAGCCGGGGCATATGCGAAGTTCTTGTCCTCAGCTTATGGGAACGAGCAGTCAGGGTTCTGGTCAGTTTCGTGGTAAACTAACATATTCTACACCCAGAGATACGCGATCTGCAGTTACCAGAGTGCCCGATGCCTCAAACGGCCCTAGTACTCAATCACCTATGCAAGGAAGGAAGCAAACTAGAGTATTTCATATTTCCCAAGAAGAGGCTCGCTCAGATCCGAAGGTTGTGACAGGTAATTTATAATTTGAGTATTTTCACATGCTAAATCTTACCCCGCCTTGTTATGCCACTTGATTACGAATAAAACATTCGTAAGAAATTCTATCTTTTCAAAATTTTTAAATCACAATCTCACCTAATATTGCTTCTTTAGGCCATGTGTTTGTGGGAGACCATCAGGTCTACGCTTTATTTGACCCAGGTTCTGATAGGTCTTATATCCGAGATGATCTTACTGCGATCTTAGATTATCCTATCTCTCATTTGTCACCTGGAATCATCGTTCATACCCCTCTTGGAGAGCGTCTAATTCGTGATTCAGTATTCCTTGGTTGTCCATTGAAGATCAAAGATGTCATTTTAGAGGCTGAATTGATACCATTGCCTTTGATTGATCTTGATGTTATTCTTGGCATGGATTGGCTTTCTTCTCATCATGCAATTCTCGATTGCCACGAGAAGCTTGTTATTTTTCGTAGACCAGGATTCTCAGAACTTGTTTTTGAGGGTAAACTTCAAACGAGATCCCTCTCTTTTATTTCAATGTTGACTGCGCATAAATTAATGCGTAAGGGTTGTGAGGCATTCTTGGCATTTGTCATCGATACTTCTCTTTCTGAAACTAAACTAGATGACATCCCAATCGTGAATGAATTTCCTGATGTCTTTCCCGAAGACTTACCAGGACAACCTCCGAATCGAGAGATTGATTTTTCCATTGACGTACTTCCTGGAATCACACCTATATCGATTACTCCATATCGAATGTCGCCTGCTGAGCTTAAGGAACTCCAGACACAACTTGGGGAATTATTGGAGAAGGGTTTCATACGACCTAGCACATCTCCATGGGGTGCTCCAGTTCTTTTTGTCAAGAAGAAAGATGGATCACTTCGTCTATGTGTCGACTACCGTCAATTGAACAAGGTGACTATCAAGAACAAATATCCTCTTCCAAGAATCGATGATCTGTTTGATCAATTGCAAGGAGCAACTGTGTTCTCAAAAATTGATTTGCGATCCGGTTATCACCAACTCAAGATTAGGGAATCTGATATCCCTAAGTCTGCTTTTCGAACCAGATATGGTCATTTTGAATTCTGTGTTATGCCTTTTGGACTCACAAATGCTCCTGCAGCTTTTATGGATCTTATGAATCGGGTCTTTCGGCCGTACTTAGATAAGTTTGTCATCATCTTCATTGATGACATTCTTATTTATTCTAAATCGGACGACGAGCATTCTCATCATCTAAGAATTGCTCTGAACATTCTCAGAGAAAATCAGCTTTATGCTAAATTCTCGAAGTGTGAATTTTGGCTTCGCGAGGTAAGCTTTTTGGGTCATCACATTTCTAAAGAAGGAATCTACGTCGATCCAGTGAAGATTCAAGCTATACTAGATTGGGAGCGTCCAAAGAACGTGACAGAGATTCGTAGTTTTCTGGGATTAGCTGGATATTATCGACGGTTTGTCAAAGACTTTTCGTTATTGGCTTCATCTTTGACTAAATTGACTCGGAAAGGGGTAAAATTTGAATGGAGTGAAGAATGCAAGGAAGCATTTCAAGAATTGAAAAGACGACTCGTTTCAGCTCCTATTCTTGCTTTGCCAGACCCAGCGATTGGAGAATTTACCATTTATAGCGACGCCTCGAGACAAGGATTAGGATGCGTTCTCATGCAAGAAGGAAAGGTTATTGCCTACTCTTCAAGGCAATTGAAGAAGAACGAAGAAAATTATCCTACACATGATTTAGAGTTGGCTGCAATCGTCTTTGCATTGAAGATATGGAGGCACTATCTGTATGGTGCAACTTGTCGGGTTTTCACTGATCACAAGAGCTTAAAGTATATCACCACGTAAAAGGAGCTCAACCTCAGGCAAAGGCGATGGATGGAGTTGATTAGTGACTATGACTTAGTCATCGATTATCATCCTGGCAAGGCGAACGTTGTTGCAGATGCTCTGAGTAGAAAGTCTTCTACCTCACTTGCTTCAATTCAATCTTTTTATCTTCCTATGTTGGAGCAATTTAAATCTTTACACATTTCACTCGATTGTGAAAAGTCTAATGATTCTGCCTTAATCGCCAAATTCGAGGTTAGACCTACCTTGTTCGAGAAAATTCGAGAAAGACAATCACACGATGTTTATTTACAACAGAAGATGGCGAAGCTAAATCAAGGAAAAGAAACAGAATATCAAATTCGGGATGATGGACTTCTTACTTTTAAAAATCGTGTTTGTGTTCCATCAGAACTTGATGTTCGTAGAGCTATTCTTGAGGAAGCCCATTCTTCAGCCTATGCTATGCAGACACTACTGAATTTGTATCAAAGTGCTTATCTTGCCAACAGATTAAAGCGGAACACCAAAAACCAGCCGGCATGCTTCAACCACTACCTATTCCTGAGTGGAAATGGGAAAACGTCACAATGGATTTTGTTTCTGGTTTACCTCGAACCTCAATTTGGGTCATTGTCGATCGTCTGACGAAATCGGCACATTTCCTTCCAGTGCATACCAATGAATCTTTAGAGAAACTTGCCAAGTTATATGTCGATGAGATCGTGAGATTGCACGGAGTACCAGTGTCAATCATATCTGACCGTGATCCAAGATTCACTTCCCGTTTTTGGCCTAGTCTGCAGAAAGCGCTAGGTACAAAATTACTATTCAGTACCTCGTTTCATCCACAGACTGATGGACAGTCAGAGAGAACTATACAGACACTAGAAGACATGTTACGTGCAGTGGTGTTGAATTTGGGAGGTAGCTGGGATAAATACGTGACTTTGGTGGAGTTCGCTTATAACAACAGTTATCATTCAAGCATTGGAATGCCCCCGTACGAAGCTCTGTATGGCCGAAAGTGTCGAACACCACTCTTTTGGGATGAGGTTGGCGAGAGACAAATCGAACAAGTAGAGCTTATCGAAGATGCGAAGGCAAAAATACAACTTATTCGAGACAGACTTAAGGCAGCGCAAGATCGACAGAAAAGTTACGCAGATAATAGGAGGCGCGATTTGGAGTTTAATGAAGGAGACAAAGTTTTTCTGAAAGTTTCTCCATGGAAGGGCGTGTTGCGATTCCGCCGTCGAGGAAAGTTGAGTCCAAGGTATATTGGCCCGTTTACGATCGTGCAAAGGATTGGTCGTGTCGCGTATCGACTTGAGCTACCATCGGAATTGTCGAAGATTCACGATGTCTTCCATGTCTCTATGCTTAGAAAATATGAACCAGATCCTTCGCACGTGCTCAAAGATCCCCCAGTTGTATTAAAGGAAAATCTATCGTACGAAGTACAACCTGTTCAAATTGTAGATCGTCGAGAGAAAATGCTTCGTAACAAATCCATTCCTATGGTGAGAATTCTATGGAGAAGTGATCAAATTGAAGAAGAAACATGGGAACCAGAGTCAGTCATGCGTCAACACCATCCAAATCTCTTTTCATCTCTAGGTACGTTTATGTTTCGAGGACGAAAATTTTTGGAGGAGGGGATACTTTATAATATCTTAGTTCAACTAGATTTTTTTTAGAAAGCCCAAAACCTATTTATTTATTTTATGGCCCAAAAGGCCAGCCCTATCTTAGCCCAACTAGATTTTGTTAGAAAGCCCAAAACCTAATTATTTATTTTTATGGCCCAAAAGGCCAGCCCAATTAAGCCCAACTATATTTTTTTTAGAAAGCCCAAATTTATTTATTTATTTATTTTGTGGCCCAAAGTTTCAGCCCACTTAAATGGCCTGATATATAATTATTAAGGCTAAAGTTAAAAAAAAAAAAGAGAGAGAAGAACGGGAGAAGAAAAGCAAAAGAGGGGAAAGAAGAGAGGAAGAGGAGAAACCCTTGTTGATCAAATTCTCCCTTACAACCCTCATCCTAGGTGGTTTTTAAGTTGTTTTGAGGTAAGTGGTGTGTGAATTAAGCTTCCTTCTTCCATGATTTTGTAATTTTGTGGGGTTTTTCTTTTTGGTATGTGGGTAATTTGCAGACTGTTCGAACTGATTTTGACATAGCTATTGCCATCGAAACTTTGCAAACTTAATTTCTGTACGTAGCTGAACTCGTTAGCTTTCCGTAGCCACTTGAAACGCCTCAATCCGATTATTCTACAATTAGTTATGATTTTTCTCGTAAACTGCCGCTAGCTGGAAAATTTCAGAATTTTTATGTCGAATTCAAACTTATTTTTTTTATCGTTTCGTTTAGTTAATGTATTGAAACGGTTATATGGGATTGGGAACTGATGTTAAAGAGTTACATGCCATTTTTATTTAATATCGACTCGTTCGAACTCGATTAGGATTTGTTTTTAGCAATGAAAGGGATGTTAACGCTAATAGTTAGTTATATTTAATTTGTCTTTAATTGCTCATCTCCTTTCTAGGTAAAGAACCATCGACGAAGGGCAAGGGACCGACTTCAGATTCCGGAGAGAGTTAATCACTTACTTGTGAGTTGATAATTCGGGAACGCCTTCTCTTGTGGGAAGTGTGGACCCTCGATAAATGTGCATTTATTTTAGTTTTAGTTAATTGATAAGAAAATTATTTGGTATTATGTTATGTGGTAAAGAGCCTGATTGGCTCGATTGCTCTGGTTAGAGTCATGTTAGCCATTTTATGAGTATTATTGATTTCTGGTTATTCTTGTGTGCCAATTAAGACTCTAACTTGAGTCGTTATTCATCTTATGATGCATATGCATATGTATGCCTGGTACCAAGGTTAAGTAGCCCGAATTGGTCACGGTTCGGGTGAGTTGGAGCGACATTGATTAAGTAGCCCGAATTGTCGCGGTTCGGGTGAGTTAGAGTGACAACCAAGTTGCCCGTGATTGGCAAACCTGGGTGAGTTAGATCTAACGGGGCACCTGTCCATTTGCCAAATACTGATACTCTGGAGGGTGATCGTTAGATGGATCAGTCTATTATAGGCTCAGTCAACGTCACCGGTGTGGGACATGCATGTCATATATGTTTATATGTTTGATCATTTCAAGTATTCGCGTCGATATTGAATTGTGAACTTTAGCACTTGGCATATTGAGAAAGAATATTAATGTGCATTTTATCTAGAGTAACGGTGACGGGCTTGGACTGTCTCTCGACGGAGAGCTCAGTTCGAGGAGGATATTGACTACCCACGCGTCTTTTATGTGATAACATGTTGTTTGAACTAATTGTGTTATTCATAAATGTGCACTAAGGTTTTTATTTTCATTAATATGTACACTGAGTGAGAATAATTATTGTGGGACGAATTGTGGGATTTTATGTTATGAACCGCGAGTGGGAGTACATGCTTCGTATAAGGGTCGGGGGTGACCGGCTTATCACCTCACTGAGCTAGTGGTTTTGCTCACCCCCATCATTCTTTCCTTTTCAGGCTGTTGATATCGTTTTGGTTGGAGGTTTGCTATCGTTTGCTCATCATCCAATCCGTGTTTTGGGTACTTTCTCTTTTATGTAAATTGACGGATTCATTGGCGAGATTGTATAGTTTATATTTGGTGACCCCTTGATGTTCTTTTTGTACCTTCGCGATGTTATATCATTCATGTATATTTTCTTTAAACTAAGTTACACGTTGAATTTTGTACCTTTGTAAATCCTTGTTGATACTTTATGAGATGATGTCTCGGGTTGTACCGTTGTTATCAGTTGTTCAGTTCTACAGGTACTTGATAGCAAGCCTTACGTTTTCTATAAACTTTGTGGAGTGGAGTGCACCCATTCTGTGAAATTTATGGTTAACGTGGCGGTTGTCGCGTTCTGTCTGGGGTCGGGGCGTGAAAT
>CM043006.1:2169329-2190736 GCA_023678885.1 Pogostemon cablin
ATATGACATGCATGTCCCACACCGGTGATGTTGACTGAGCCTATAATAGACTGATCCATCTAACGATCACCCTCCAGAGTATCAGTATTTGGCAAATGGACAGGTGCCCCGTTAGATCTAACTCATCCAGGTTTGCCAATCACGGGCAACTTGGTTGTCACTCTAACTCACCCGAACCGCGACAATTCGGGCTACTTAATCAATGTCGCTCCAACTCACCCGAACCGTGACCAATTCGGGCTACTTAACCTTGGTACCAGGCATACATATGCATGTGCATCATAAGATGAATAACGACTCAAGTTAGAGTCTTAATTGGCACACAAGAATAACCAGAAATCAATAATACTCATAAAATGGCTAACATGACTCTAACCAGAGTAATCGAGCCAATCAGGCTCTTTACCACATAACATAATACCAAATAATTTTCTTATCAATTAACTAAAACTAAAATAAATGCACATTTATCGAGGGTCCACACTTCTCACAAGAGAAGACGTTCCCGAATTATCAACTCACAAGGAAGTGATTAACTCTCTCCGAAATCTGAAGTCGGTCCCTTGCCCTTCGTCGATGGTTCTTTACCTAGAAAGGAGATGAACAATTAAAGACAAATTAAATATAACTAACTATTAGCGGTAACATCCCTTTCATTGCTAAAAACAAATCCTAATCGAGTTCGAACGAGTCGATATTAAATAAAAATGGTATGTAACTCCTTAACATCAGTTCCCAATCCCACATAACCCGTTTGAATAGATTAACTAAACGAAACGATAGAAAATAAGTTTGAATTCGACATAAAAATTCTGAAATTTTCCAGCTAGCAGCAGTTTACGAGAAAAATCATAACTAATTGTAGAATAATCGGATTGAGGCGTTTCAAGTGGCTACGGAAAGCTAACGAGTTCAGCTACGTACAGAAATTAAGTTTGCAAACTTTCGAGGGCAATAGGTATGTCAAAATCAGTTCGAACAGTCTGCGAATTACCCACATACCAAAAAGAAAAACCCCACAAAATTACAAAATCATGGAAGAAGGAAGCTTAATTCACACACCACTTACCTCAAAACCACTTAGAAACCACCTAGGATGAGGGTTGTAAGGGCGAATTTGATCAACAAGGGTTTCTCCTCTTCACTCTTTTCTTTCCCCTCTTTTGCTTTTCTTCTCCCGTTCTTCTCTCTTTTTTTTTTTAACTTTAGCCTTACTAATTATATATCAGGCCATTTAAGTGGGCTGAAACTTTGGGCCACAAAATAAATAAATAAATAAGTTTGGGCTTTCTAAAAAAATTCTAATTGGGCTTAATTGGGCTGGCCTTTTGGGCCATAAAATAAATAAATAGGTTTTGGGCTTTCTAAAAAAAATCTAGTTGAGCTTAATTGGGCTGGCCTTTTGGGCCATAAAATAAATAAATAGGTTTTGGGCTTTCTAAAAAAATCTAGTTGAGCTAAGATATTATACAAGATGAAGAAAATATGTATCATGATGAAGAAAATATGCATTATGATTAAGGAAATGAGCATCATGATGAAGGAAATTAGCATCATGATGAAGAAAATATGCATCATGATGAAGAAAATGAGCATCATGATTAAGAAAATATGCATCATGATGAAGGAAATTAGCATCATGATGATGGAAATTAGCATCATGATGAAGAAAGTATGCATCATGATGAAGTAATTTAGCATTATGATGAAGAAAATTAGCATCATGATGAAGGAAATGAGCATTATGATGAAGGAAATATGCATCATGATGAAGGAAATGAGCATCATGATGAAGGAAATTAGCATCATGATGAAGAAAATAAGCATCATGATCAAGAAAATAAGCATAATGATGAAGAAAATATGCACCATGATGAGGAAAATGAGCATCATGATTATGAAAATATGCATCATGATGAAGAAAATATACATCATTATGAAGAAAATGATCATCACATTGAAGAAAATATGCATCACGAGAGGAAAATGAGCATCACGATGAAGAAAATGAGTATCATGATGAAGGAAATGAGCATCATGATTTAGAAAATGACCATCATTATGAAGAAAATTAGCATCCTGATGAAGAAAATGAGCATCATGATAAATAAAATGAGCATCATGATGAAATAGGAAATGGGCATCACGATGAAGAAAATATGCATCATGACGAAGAAAATGTGCATCATGACTGTCACGCCCCGACCCCATACAGAACGCGACAACCGCCACTTTAACCATAAATTTCGCAGAATGGGTGCACTCCACTCCACAAAGTTTATAGAAAACGTAAGGCTTGCTATCAAGTACCTGTAGAGCTTAACAACTGATAACAACGGGTACAACCCGAGGACATCATCTCAAAAAGTATCAACAAGGATTTACAAAGGTACAAAATACAACGGTGTAACTTAGTTTAAAGAAAATATACATGAACGATATAACATCGCGAAGGTACAAAAAGAATATCAAGGGGGTAACCAAATATAAACTATACAATCTCGCCAATGAATCCGTCAATTTACATAAAAGAGAAAGTACCCAAAACACGGATTGGATGACGAGCAAACGATAGGAAAACCTCCAACCAAAACGATATCAACAGCCTGAAAAGGAAAGAATGATGGGTGCGCCACGCGAAGATCCCACACCCCTATACACCTTCGATGCATTTCCTGGAAATGCGCTCCCTTGCCTTTTCTTTTGAGATCGTTCTGCAAGCTTATGTCTCGCCTGAACTAAACCTTCTACCCTCAGGGCTTCTTCTACGAGATCGTCAAGACTCTCGTACTTGTATCCGGACTTGATGCGATCTCAAATATTTAAATTAAGACCATCTTCAAATCTCTTGCATAAGTCTCTCGTCGTATATGACTCAGGAGCGAATTCTCGCAATTCCAGAAATTTGCTTTCGTACTCAACGACCGACATAATGCCTTGAAAGAGGTTGAAGAACTCCTTTCTTTTCTGATCCTTGATGTACTGAGAGAAGTATCGATCTTTGAATTGTTCCACAAAGATAGCCCACGTAATAGTAACCGAAGATGTCTCTTTTAGATTCTGCCACCATCATCGTGCATCTAGGCCTAACAGCTTGGTCGCAATGACCACACGATAACATTCTTCAATCATCAAGGTGTCAAAGGTCTCTGTAATCTCCTTTAACTATGCCCCCGCTTTAGAAGCATCTCTTGCACCGTCAAATTTCGAAGTCCCCATGTTTTCAACTGCTTTAACCAAATCAGGTATAAAAAGTGCACCTCGAGAAGCAGAACCTCCTAAAGCCATTTCTGGAGTAAAAACTGGTACATTAGATGTAGGTCGAATCGATTCATTAGCACGGAGAACCTCTTCAGTGACAGTCGTAGTTGTATAAGCCGTTGTAGGTGGTGGAACACCATGTATTCAAATGTGATCATAATACAATTGGTACTGCTCGGGTGTCATCGTGTGCTCAACCCGCAACTGGGCCCGTGGTTGCTCTACCTAGGAAACTGGCACCCTATGATCAGAATCGATAGGGTCCGTAACCGTCAGAGGAATGACATGATCAGAAGAAACATGTCCTCGAGGTCCACGAGGAACAGAAGAGAGTAGAGGACTCGGAGGATCACGAGGAGCGTGTCCTCGACCTCGACGACGAACTGGAGGTGCCATAATGACTGAAAGGAAAAAAGGAAAGAAAATGCAAGGTCAACGTCAAGGCAATACGATACCTTAGGATGACATAGAAACAAAGTTAGACTCATTGGCTTGACACAAAAAGAATGAGAATCATAAAACCAGGCTCTGATACCAAGAAAGTTGTCACGCCCCGACCCCAGACAGAACGCGACAACCGCCACTTTAACCATAAATTTCGCAGAATGGGTGCACTCCACTCCACAAAGTTTATAGAAAACGTAAGGCTTGCTATCAAGTACCTGTAGAGCTTAACAACTGATAACAACGGGTACAACCCGAGGACATCATCTCAAAAAGTATCAACAAGGATTTACAAAGGTACAAAATACAACGGTGTAACTTAGTTTAAAGAAAATATACATGAACGATATAACATCGCGAAGGTACAAAAAGAACATCAAGGGGGTCACCAAATATAAACTATACAATCTCGCCAATGAATCCGTCAATTTACATAAAATAGAAAGTACCCAAAACACGGATTGGATGACGAGCAAACGATAGGAAAACCTCCAACCAAAACGATATCAACAGCCTGAAAAGGAAAGAATGATGGGGGTGAGCAAAACCACTAGCTCAGTGAGGTGATAAGCCGGTCACCCCGACCCTTATACGAAGCATGTATTCCACTCGTGGTTCATAACATAAAATCCCACATTTCGTCCCACAATAACTATTTCTCACTTAGTATACATATTAATGAAAATAAAAACCTTAGTGCACATTTACGAATAACACAATTAGTTCAAACAACATGTTATCACATAAAAGACGAGTGGGTAGTCAATATCCTCCTCGAACTGAGCTCTCCGTCGAGAGACAGTCCAAGCCCGTCACCGTTACTCTAGATAAAATGCACATTAATATTCTTTCTCAATACGCCAAGTGCTAAAGTTCACAATTTAATATCGACGTGAATACTTGAAATGATCAAACATATAAACATATATGACATGCATGTCCCACACCGGTGACGTTGACTGAGCCTATAATAGACTGATCCATCAAACGATCACCCTCCAGAGTATCAGTATTTGGCAAATGGACAGGTGCCCCGTTAGATCTAACTCATCCAGGTTTGCCAATCACGGGCAACTTGGTTGTCACTCTAACTCACCTGAACTGCGACAAATTCGGGCTACTTAATCAATGTCAATCTGGATGAGAATGAGAACTTTCTTGTTATCAGTTGTTCAGTTGCCCCAATTAGAATTCGGGCTACTTAATCAAGAATCAAATGGGGTCGGGGCGTGACAACTTTCTTGTTATCAGTTGTTCAGTTCTACAGGTACTTGATAGCAAGCCTTACGTTTTCTATAAACTTTGTGGAGTGGAGTGCACCCATTCTGCAAAATTTATGGTTAACGTGGCGGTTGTCGCGTTCTGTCTGGGGTCGGGGCGTGACAACTTTCTTGGTATCAGAGCCTGGTTTTATGATTCTCATTCTTTTTTAGTCGAGACAATGGGTCCAACTTTGTTTCTATGTCATCCTAAGGTATCGTATTGCCTTGACGTTGATCTTGCATTTTCTTTCCTTTCTTCCTTTCAGTCATTATGGCACCTCCAGTTCGTCGTCGAGGTCGAGGACACGCTCCTTGTGATCCTCCGAGTCCTCTACTATCTTCTGTTCCTCGTGGTCCTCGAGGACATGTTTCTTCTGATCATGCCATTCCTCCGACGGTTACGGACCCTGTCAATTCTGATCATTGGGTGCCAGTTTTCCAGGTAGAGTAACCACGGGCCCAGTTGCGGGTTGAGCACATGATGACACCGG
This sequence comes from Pogostemon cablin, assembly GCA_023678885.1. Taxonomy (NCBI): domain Eukaryota; kingdom Viridiplantae; phylum Streptophyta; class Magnoliopsida; order Lamiales; family Lamiaceae; genus Pogostemon; species Pogostemon cablin. The sequence continues at coordinate 2,174,788 of CM043006.1, forward strand.
AACAGTACCAATTGTATTATGATCATATTCGAATACATGGTGTTCCACCATCTACAATGGATCATACGACTACGACTGTCACTGAAGAGGTTCTTCGTGCTAATGAACCGATTCGACCTACAACTAATGTACCAGTTTTTACTCCAGAAATGGCTTTAGGAGGTTCTGCTTCTCGAGGTGCACTTTTTATACCTGATTTGGTGAAAGCAGTTGAAAACATGGGGACTTCGAAATTTGACGGTGCAAGAGATGCTTCTAAAGAGGGGGCATGGTTAAAGGAGATTACAGAGACCTTTGACACCTTGATGATTGAAGAATGTTATCGTGTGGTTATTGCGACTAAGCTGTTAGGCCCAGATGCACGACGATGGTGGCAGAATCTAAAAGAGACATCTTCGGTTACTATTACGTGGGCTATCTTTGTGGAACGATTCAAAGATCGATACTTCTCTCAGTACATCAAGGATCAGAAGAGAAAGGAGTTCTTCAACCTCTTTCAAGGCATTATGTCGGTCGTGGAGTACGAAAGCAAATTTCTGGAATTGCGAGAATTCACTCCTGAGTCATATACGACGAGAGACTTATGCAAGAGATTTGAAGATGGTCTTAATTTAAATATTCGAGATCGCATCAAGTCCGGAGACAAGTACGAGAGTCTTGACGATCTCGTAGAAGAAGCCCTGAGGGTAGAAGGTTTAGTTCAGGCGAGACATAAGCTTGCAGAACGATCTCAAAAGAAAAGGCAAGGGAGCGCATTTCCAGGAAATACATCGAAGGTGTATAGGGGTGTGGGATCTTCGCGTGGCGCACTAAGTTCGGTACCTATTAGTTTTCCTCAACCTCGGGAGCAGTTTAATAGAGGCGGGAGCAATGTCTCGGGATCGGTTGGTGAAAATCGCAAGTGCCAGAATTGCTTAAAATATCACGACGGCCCCTGTAAGGCTCCTCAAGTATGTTTTCAGTGTCGACAGCCGGGGCATATGCGAAGTTCTTGTCCTCAGCTTATGGGAGCGAGCAATCAGGGTTCTGGTCAACTTCGTGGTAAACTAACATATTCTACACCCAGAGATACTCGATCTGCAGTTACCAGAGTGCCCGATGCCTCAAGCGGCCATAGTACTCAATCACCTATGCAAGGAAGGAAGCAAACTAGAGTATTTCATATTTCCCAGGAAGAGGCTCGCTCAGATCCGAAGGTTGTGACAGGTAATTTATAATCTGAGTATTTTCACATGCTAGATCTAACCCCGCCTTGTTATGCCACTTGATTACGAATAAAACATTCGTAAGAAATTCTATCTTGATTATGAATAAAACATTCGTAAGAAATTCTATCTTTTCGAATTTTTAAATCACAATCTCACCTAATATTGCTTCTTTAGGCCATGTGTTTGTGGGAGACCATCAGGTCTACGCTTTATTTGACCCAGGTTCTGATAGGTCTTATATCCAGGATGATCTTACTGCGATCTTAGATTATCCTATCTCTCATTTGTCACCTGGAATCATCGTTCATACCCCTCTTGGAGAGTGTCTAATTCGTGATTCGGTATTCCTTGGTTGTCCATTGAAGATCAAAGATGTCATTTTAGAGGCTGAATTGATACCATTGCCTTTGATTGATCTTGATGTTATTCTTGGCATGGATTGGCTTTCTTCTCATCATGCAATTCTCGATTGCCACGAGAAGCTTGTTATTTTTCGTAGACCAGGATTCTCAGAACTTGTTTTTGAAGGTAAACTTCAAACGAGATCCCTCTCTTTTATTTCAATGTTGACTGCGCATAAATTAATGCGTAAGGGTTGTGAGGCATTCTTGGCATTTGTCATCGATACTTCTCTTTCTGAAACTAAACTAGATGACATCCTGATCGTGAATGAATTTCCTGATGTCTTTCCCGAAGACTTACCAGGACAACCTCCGAATCGAGAGATTGATTTTTCCATTGACGTACTTCCTGGAATCACACATATATCGATTACTCCATATCGAATGTCGCCTGCTGAGCTCAAGGAACTCCAGACACAACTTGGGGAATTATTGGAGAAGGGGTTCATACGACCTAGCACATCTCCGTGGGGTGCTCCAGTTCTTTTTGTCAAGAAGAAAGATGGATCACTTCGCCTATGTGTCGACTACCGTCAATTGAACAAGGTGAAAATTAAGAACAAATATCCTCTTCCAAGAATCGATGATCTGTTTGATCAATTTCAAGGAGCAACTGTGTTCTCAAAAATTGATTTGCGATCCGGTTATCACCAACTCAAGATTAGGGAATCTGATATCCCTAAGTCTGCTTTTCAAACTAGATACGGCCATTTTGAATTCTGTGTTATGCCTTTTGGACTCACAAATGCTCCTGCAGCTTTTATGGATCTTATGAATCGGGTTTTTCGGTCGTACTTAGATAAGTTTGTCATCATCTTCATTGATGACATTCTTATTTATTCTAAATCGGACGACGAGCATTCTCATCATCTAAGAATTGCTCTGAACATTCTCAGAGAAAATCAGCTTTATGCTAAATTCTCGAAGTGTGAATTTTGGCTTCGTGAGGTAAGCTTTTTGGGTCATCAAATTTCTAAAGAAGGAATCTACGTCGATCCAGTGAAGATTCAAGCTATACTAGATTGGGAGCGTCCAAAGAACGTGACAGAGATTCGTAGTTTTCTGGGGTCGGGGCGTGACATCTTGATACTCATTTCCTTCATCATGATGCTCAATTTCTTCATCATGATGCTCATTCCTTCATCATGATGCATATTTTCTTCATCATGATGCATATTTTTTCATCATGATACTCATTTTAATCATCATGATGCTAATTTCCTTCATCATGATGCTCATTTCCTTCATTATTATGCTGCTTTACTTTATCATTATGCTCATTTTCTTCATAATGATGCATTTTTTCTTTATCTTGATGCTCATTTTCTTCATCGTGATGCATATTTTCTTTATCATGATGCATATTTTTTTATCATGATGCACATTTTCTTTATCATGATGTTCATTTTCTTCATCATGATTGTCATTTTCTAAATCCGATGCTCATTTCCATCATCATGATGCTCATTTTCTTCATCGTGATGCATATTTTCTTCAACGTGATACTCATTTTCTTTGTCATGATGCACATTTTCTTCATCATGATGCATATTTCTTCATAATGATGCATATTTTGTTCATCATATTGCTCATTTTCTTCATCATGATGCATATTTTCTTCATCATGATGCTAATTTCCTTCATCATGATGCTCAATTTCTTAATCATAATGCATATTTTCTTCATCATGATGCATATTTTCTTCATCTTGATACTCATTTCCTTCAACATGATGCTCAATTTCTTCATCATGATGCTCATTTCCTTCATCATGATGCATATTTCTTCATCATGATGCATATTTTCTTCATCATGATGCTCATGTCCTTCATCATGATGCTCATGTCCTTCGTCATGATGCATGTTTTCTTCATCATGATACTCATATTCTTCATCATGATGCTCATTTTCTTCATAATGATGCATATTTTTTCATCATGATACTCATTTTAATCATCATGATGCTAATTTCCTTCATCATGATACTCATTTCCTTCATCATTATGCTTATTTCCTTTATCATTATGCAAATTTTCTTCATAATGATGCATTTTTTCTTCATCTTGTTGCTCATTTTCTTCATCGTGATGCATATTTTCTTTATCGTGATGCATATTTTTTTATCATGATGCTCATTTTCTTTATCATGATGCTCATTTTCTTCATCATGATGGTCATTTCCATCATCATGATGCTCATTTTCTTCATCGTGATGCATATTTTCTTCATCGTGATGCTCATTTTCTTTGTCATAATGCACATTTTCTTCATCATGATGCATATTTCTTCATAATGATGCACATTTTGTTCATCATGATGCTCATTTTCTTCATCATGATGCATATTTTCTTCATCATGATGCATATTTTCTTCTTCATGATGTATATTTTTTTCGTCATGATGCATATTTTCTTCATCATGATGCTCATTTCCTTCATCATGATGCTCATTTCCTTCATCATGATGCAAATTTTCTTCTTCATGACGCAAATTTTATTCATCATGATGCTTATTTTCTTCATCATGATTCTCATTTCCTTCATCATTATGCTCATTTCCTTCATCATGATGCTCTTTTTCTCCATCATGATGCATATTTTCTTCATCCTATTGTATATTTTATTCATCCTGATGCTCCTTTTCTTCATGGTGATGCACATTTTCTTCATCGTGATGCTCATTTCCTTCATCATGATGCATATTCTGTTCATCATGATGCTCATTTCCTTCATCATGATGCATATTTTCTTCATCATTATGCATATTTTCTTCATCAAGATGCTCATTTTCTTCATCATGATGCTCATTTCCTTAATCATGATGCATATTTTCTTCATCATGATACTCATTTTCTTCATCATCATGTATATTTTCTTCATCATGATGCATATTTTAATCATCATGATGCTTATTTTCTTCATCATGATGCATATTTTCTTCATCATTATGTTCATTTTCTTGATCATGATACTCATTTTCTTCATCATGATGCTAATTTCCTTCATCACAATGCTCATTTCCTTCATCATGATGCATATTTCCTTCATCATAATGCTCATTTCCTTCATCATGATGCTAATTTTCTTCATCGTAATGCTAATTTACTTCATAATGATGCATACTTTATTCATCATGATGCTAATTTCCATCATCATGATGCTAATTTCCTTCATCATGATGCATATTTTCTTAATCATGATGCTCATTTTCTTAATCATGATGCTCATTTTCTTCATCATGATGCATATTTTCTTCATCATGATGCTAATTTCCTTCATCATGATGCTCATTTCCTTTATCATGATGCTCATTTCCTTAATCATAATGCATATTTTCTTCATCATGATGCATATTTTCTTCATCTTGATATTCATTTCCTTCATCATGATGCTCAATTTCTTCATCATGATGCTCATTTCCTTCATCATGGTGCATATTTCCTTCATCATGATGCATATTTTCTTCATCATGATGTTCAAGTCCTTCATCATGATGCTAATTTCCTTCGTCATGATGCATATTTCCTTCATCATGATACTCATATTCTTCATCATGATGCTCATTTTCTTCATCATGATGCATATTTTTTCATCATGATACTCATTTTAATCATCATGATGCTAATTTCCTTCATCATGATGCTCATTTCTTTCATCATTATGCTCATTTCCTTTGTCATTATGCTCATTTTCTTCATAATGATGCATTTTTTCTTTATCATGATGCTCATTTTCTTCATTATGATTGTCATTTTCTAAATCTGATGCTCATTTCCATCATCATGATGCTCATTTTCTTCATTGTGATGCATATTTTCTTCATCGTGATGCTCATTTTCTTTGTCATGATGCACATTTTCTTCATCATGATGCATATTTCTTCATAATGATGCATATTTTGTTCATCATGTTGCTCATTTTCTTCATCATGATACATATTTTCTTCACCATGATGCTAATTTCCTTCATCATGATGCTCATTTCCTTTATCATGATGCTCATTTCCTTAATCATAATGCATATATTTTCTTCATCATGATGCATATTTTCTTCATCTTGATACTCATTTCCTTCATCATGATGCTCAATTTCTTCATCATGATGCATATTTCCATCATCATAATGCATATTTTATTCATCATGATGCTCATGTCCTTCATCATGATGCTCATTTCCTTCGTCATGATGCATGTTTTCTTCATCATGATACTCATATTCTTCATCATGATGCTTATTTTCTTCATCATGACGCATATTTTTCATCATGATACTCATTTTAATCATCATGATGCTAATTTCCTTCATCATGATACTCATTTCCTTCATCATTATGCTTATTTCCTTTATCATTATGCTCATTTTCTTCATAATGATGGCATTTTTTCTTTATCTTGGTGCTCATTTTCTTCATCGTGATGCATATTTTCTATATCATGATGCATATTTTTTATCATGATGCTCATTTTCTTTATCATGATGCTCATTTTCTTCATCATGATGGTCATTTTCTAAATTTGATGTTCATTTCCATCATCATGATGCTCATTTTCTTCATCGTGATGCATATTTTCTTCATCGTGATGCTCATTTTCTTTGTCATGATGCATATTTTCTTCATCATGATGCATATTTCTTCATAATGATGCATATTTTGTTCATCATGATGCTCATTTTCTTCATCATGATGCATATTTTCTTAATCATGATGCATATTTTCTTCATCATGATATATATTTTTTTCGTCATTATGCATATTTTCTTCATCATGATGCTCATTTCCTTCATAATGATGCTCATTTCCTTCATCATGACGCAAATTTTCTTCTTCATGACGCATATTTTATTCATCATGATGCATATTTTCCTCATCATGATTCTCATTTCCTTCATCATTATGCTCATTTCGTTCGTCATGATCCTCATTTCCTTCGTCATGATGCTCTTTTTCTCCATCATGATGCATATTTTCTTCATCCTATTGTAATATTTTCTTCATCCTGATGCCCATTTTCTTCATCGTGATGCACATTTTCTTCATCGTGATGCTCATTTCCTTCATCATGATGCATATTCTATTCGTCATGATGCTCATTTTCTTCATCATGATGCATATTTTTTCATCATGATACTCATTTTAATCATCATGATGCTAGTTTCCTTCATCATGATACTCATTTCCTTCATCATTATGCTTATTTCCTTTATCATTATGCTCAATATCTTCATAATGATGCATTTTTTCTTTATCTTGGTGCTCATTTTCTTCATCGTGATGCATATTTTCTTTATCGTGATGCATATTTTTTTATCATGATGCTCATTTTCTTTATCATGATGCTCATTTTCTTCATCATGATGGTCATTTCCATCATCATGATGCTCATTTTCTTCATCGTGATGCATATTTTCTTCATCGTGATGTTCATTTTCTTTGTCATGATGCACATTTTCTTCATCATGATGCATATTTCTTCATAATGATGCATATTTTGTTCATCATGATGCTCATTTTCTTCATCATGATGCATATTTTCTTAATCATGATGCATATTTTCTTCATCATGATATATATTTTTTTCGTCATGATGCATATTTTCTTCATCATGATGCTCATTTCCTTCATCATGATGCTCATTTCCTTCATCATGACGCAAATTTTCTTCTTCATGACGCATATTTTATTCATCATGATGCATATTTTCCTCATCATGATTCTCATTTCCTTCACCATTATGCTCATTTCGTTTGTCATGATGCTCATTTCCTTCGTCATGATGCTCTTTTTCTCCATCATGATGCATATTTTCTTCATCCTATTGCATATTTTCTTCATCCTGATGCTCCTTTTCTTCATCGTGATGCACATTTTCTTCATCGTGATGCTCATTTCCTTCATCATGATGCATATTCTATTCATCATGATGCTCATTTCCTTCATCATGATGCATATTTTCTTCATCATTATGCATATTTTCTTCATCATGATGCTCATTTTCTTCATCATGATACTGATTTCCTTAATCATGATGCTTATTTTCTTCATCATGATACTCATTTTCTTCATCATGATGCTAATTTTCTTCATCATGATGTTCATTTCCTTCATCATGATACATATTTTCTTCATCATGATGCTCATTTCCTTCATCATAATGCATATTTTCTTCATCGTGATGTTCATTTTCTTCATCATTATGCTCATTTCCTTAGTCACGATGCATATTTTCTTCATCATGATAATCATTTTCTTCATCATGATGCTAATTTCCTTCATATGATGCTCATTTCCTCCATCATGATGCTTATTTTGTTCATCATGATGCTCATTTTCTTCATCATGTGCATATTTTCTTCATCATGATGCTAATTTCCTTCATCATGATGCTCATTTCCTTCATCAGGATGCATATTTCCTTCGTCATGATGCATACTTTCTTCATCATGATACTCATTTTCATTATCATGATGCAAATTTCCTTCGTCATGATGCAAATTTCCTTCGTCATGATGCTCATTTCCTTCATCATGATGCTCATTTTCCCCATAATGATGCATATTTTCTTCATCTTGATGCTAATTGTCTTCATTGTGATGCATATTTTCTTTATTATGATGTATTTTTTTTTTATCATGATGGTCATTTTCTTCATCATGATGGTCATTTCCTTCATCATGATGCTCATTTTCTTAATCGTGATACATATTTTCTTCATCGTGATGCTCATTTTCTTCGTCATGATGCTCATTATTTGCATAATGATGCATATTTTCTTCATCATGATGCATATTTTGTTCATCATGATGCTTATTTTCTTCATCATGATGCATATTTTCTTCATCATGATGCTAATTTTCTTTATCATGATGCTAATTTAATTCATCATGATGCTCATTTCCTTCATCATGATGCATATTTTCTTCATCATGATGCTAATTTTCTTCATCTTGATGCATATTTTTATCATCGTGATGTATATTTTCTTCATCATGATGTTGATTTCCTTCATCATGATGCTCATTTTCTTCATCATGATGCTCATTTTTTTCATCATGATGCATATTTTCTTTATCATTATGCTCATTTTCTTCATCATTATGATCATTTTCTTCATCATGATGCATATTTTCTTCATCATGATGCATATTTTCTTCATCATGATGCTTATTTGTTTCATCATGATGCATATTTTCTTAATCATGACACTCATTTTCTTAATCATGATGCTCATTTTCTTAATCATGATGCATATTTTCTTTATCATGATGCTCATTTTTTAATCATGATGCTCATTTTCTTCATCATGATGCATATTTTCTTTATCATGATGCTAATTTCCTTCATCATGATGCTCATTTCCTTTATCATGATACTCATTCCATTAATCATGATGCATATTTTCTTCATCATGATGCTTATTTTCCTTCATCATGATGCTCATTTTCTTCATCATGATGCTCAATTTCTTCATCATGATGCTCATTTACTTCATCTTGATGCATATTTACTTCATCATGATACATATTTTCTTCATCATGATGCTCATTTCCTTCATCATTATGCTCATTTTCTTTATCATGATGCATATTTTCTTCATCATGATACTCATTTTAATCATCATTATGCTAATTTCCTTCATCATTATGCTCATTTCCTTCATCATTATGCTCATTTCCTTCATCATGATGCTCATTTTCTTCATCGTGATGCATATTTTCTTTATAATGATGCATATTTTTTTCATCATGATGCACATTTTCTTTATCATGATGCTCATTTTCTTCATCATGATGGTCATTTTCTAAATCTGATGCTCATTTCCATCATCATGATGCTCATTTTCTTCATCGTGATGCATATTTTCTTCATCGTGATGCTCATTTTCTTTGTCATGATGTACATTTTCTTCATCATGATGCATATTTCATCATCATGATGCATATTTTGTTCATCATGATGCTCATTTTTTTCATCATTATGCATATTTTGTTCATCATGATGCATATTTTGTTCATCATGATGCTCATTTTCTTCATCATGATGCTCATTTCGTTCGTCATGATGCTCATTTCCTTCGTCATGATGCTCTTTTTCTCCATCATGATGCGTATTTTCTTCATCCTGATGCACATTTTCTTCATCGTGATGCTCATTTCCTTCATCATGATGCATATTCTCTTCATCATGATGCTCATTTCCTTCATCATGATGCATATTTTCTTCATCATTATGCATATTTTCTTCATCATGATGCTCATTTTCTTCATCATGATTATCACGCCCCGACTCCATACAGAACGCTATAACTGCCACGTTAACCTTAAATTTCGCAAAATGGGTGCACTCCACTCCACAAAGTTTATAGAAAACGTAAGGCTTGCTATCAAGTACCTGTTGAGCTGAACAACTGATAACAACGGGTACAACCCGAGGACATCATCTCAAAAAGTATCAACAAGGATTTACAAAGGTACAAAATACAACGTTGTAACTTAGTTTAAAGAAAATATACATGAACGATATAACATCGCGAAGGTACAAAAAGAACATCAAGGGGGTCACCAAATATAAACTATACAATCTCGCCAATGAATCCGTCAATTTACATAAAAGAGAAAGTACCCAAAACACGGATTGGATGACGAGCAAACGATAGGAAAACCTCCAACCAAAACGATATCAACAGCCTGAAAAGGAAAGAATGATCGGGGTGAGCAAAACCACTAGCTCAGTGAGGTGATAAGCCGGTCACCCCGACCCGTATACGAAGCATGTATTCCCACTCGCGGTTCATAATATAAAATCCAACATTTCGTCTCACAATAACTATTTCTCACTGTGTACATATTAATGAAAATAAAAACCTTAGTGCACATTTACGAATAACACAATTAGTTCAAACAACATGTTATCACATAAAAGACGCGTGGGTAGTCAATATCCTCCTCGAACTGAGCTCTCCGTCGAGAGACAGTCCAAGCCCGTCACCGTTACTCTAGATAAAATGCACATTAATATTCTTTCTCAACACGCCAAGTGCTAAAGCTCACAATTCAATATGGACGTGAATACTTGAAATGATCAAACATATAAACATATATGACATGCATGTCCCACACCGGTGACGTTGACTGAGCCTATAATAGACTGATCCATCTAACGATCACCCTCCAGAGTATCAGTATTTGGCAAATGGACAGGTGCCCCGTTGATCTAACTCACCCGAACCGTGATCAATTCGGGCTACTTAACCTTGGTACCAGGCATACATATGCATATGCATCATAAGATGAATAACGACTCAAGTTAGAGTCTTAATTGGCACACAAGAATAACCAGATGAGCAATTAAAGACAAATTAAAGACAAATTAAATATAACTAACTATTAGCAGTAACATCCCTTTCATTGCTAAAAATAAATCCTAATTGAGTTCGAACGAGTCGATATTAAATAAAAATGGTATGTAACTCCTTAACATCAGTTCCGAATCCCACATAACCCGTTTCAATACATTAACTAAACGAAACGATAGAAAATAAGTTTGAATTCGACATAAAAATTCTGAAATTTTCCAGCTAGCGGCAGTTTACGAGAAAAATCATAACTAATTGTAGAATAATCGGATTGAGGCGTTTCAAGTGGCTACGGAAAGCTAACGAGTTCAGCTATGCACACAAATTAAGTTTGCAAAATTTCGAGGGCAATAGCTATGTCAAAATCAGTTCAAACAGTCTGCGAATTACCCACATACCAAAAAGAAAAACCCCACAAAATTACAAAATCATGGAAGAAGGAAGCTTAACTCACACACCACTTACCTCAAAACAACTTAGAAACCACCTAGGATGAGGGTTGTAAGGGAGAATTTGATCAACAAGGGTTTCTCCTCTTCACTCTCTTCTTTCCCCTCTTTTGTTTTTCTTCTCCCGTTCTTCTCTTTTTTTTTTAACTTTAGCCTTAATAATTATATATCAGGCCATTTAAGTGGGCTGAAACTTTGGGCCACAAAATAAATAAATAAATAAATTTGGGTTTTCTAAAAAAAATCTAGTTGGGCTAAGATAAGGCTGGCCTTTTGGGCCATATAAATAAATAAATAGGTTTTGGGATTTCTAAAATAAATCTAGTTGGGCTAAGATAGGGCTGGCCTTTCGGGCCATAAAAATAAATAAATAGGTTTTGGACTTTCTAAAAAAAAATCTAGTTGAGCTAAGATATTATAAAGTATCCCCTCCTCTAAAAAGTTTCGTCCTCGAAACATAAATGTACCTATAGATTAAAAGAGATTTGGATGGTGTTGACGCATGACTGACTCTGGTTCCCATGTTTCTTCTTCAATTTGATCACTTCTCCATAGAACTCTTACCATAGGAATGGATTTGTTACGTAGCATTTTCTCCCGGCGATCTACAATTTGAACTGGTTGTACTTCATACGATAGATTTTCCTTTAATACAACTGGGGGATATTTGAGCACGTGCGAAGGATCTGGTTCATATTTTCTAAGCATAGAGACATGGAAGACATCGTGAATCTTCGATAATTCCGATGGTAGCTCAAGTCGATACGCGACACGACCAATCCTTTGCACGATCGTAAACGGGCCAATATACCTTGGACTCAACTTTCCTCGACGGCGGAATCGCAACACGCCCTTCCATGGAGAAACTTTCAGAAAAACTTTGTCTCCTTCATTAAACTCCAAATCGCGCCTCCTATTATCTGCGTAGCTTTTCTGTCGATCTTGCGCTGCCTTAAGTCTGTCTCGAATAAGTTGTATTTTTGCCTTCGCATCTTCGATAAGCTCTACTTGTTCGATTTGTCTCTCGCCAACCTCATCCCAAAAGAGCGGTGTTCGACACTTTCGGCCATACAGAGCTTCATACGGGGGCATTCCAATGCTTGAATGATAACTGTTGTTATAAGCGAACTCCACCAAAGTCACATACTAATCCACCTCCCAAATTCTACACCACTGCACATAGCATGTTTTCTAGTGTCTGTATAGTTCTCTCTGACTGTCCATCAATCTGTTGATGAAACGAGGTACTGAATAGTAATTTTGTACCTAGCGCTTTCTGCAGACTAGGCCAAAAATGGGAAGTGAATCTTGGATCACGGTCAGATATGATTGACACTAGTACTCCGTGCAATCTCACGATTTGCAAGTTTCTCTAAAGATTCATTGGTATGCACTGGAAGGAAATGTTTCGATTTCGTCAGACGATCGACAATGACCCAAATTGAGTCATGACCCTTTTGGGTTCGAGGTAAACCAGAAACAAAATACATTGTGACGTTTTCCCATTTCCACTCAGGAATAGGTAGTGGTTGAAGCATGCCGGCTGGTTTTTGGTGTTCCACTTTAATCTGTTGGCATGATAAGCACTTTGATACAAATTCAGCAATATCCCGTTTCATACCTGGCCACCAATAATGCTCCCGAAGTGTTCTGTACATTTTGGTACTACCAGGATGCATAACATAGGCTGAAGAATGGGCTTCCTCAAGAATAGCTCTACGAACATCAAGTTCTGATGGAACACAAATACGATTTTTAAAAGTAAGAAGTTCATCATCCCGAATTTGAAATTCTGTTTCTTTTCCTTGATTTAGCTTCGCCATCTTCTGTTGTAAATGAACATCGTGTGATTGTCTTTCTCGAATTTGCTCGAACAAGGTAGGTCTAACCTCGAATTTGGCGATTACGGAAGAATCATTAGACTTTTCACAATCGAGCGAAATGTGTAAAGATTTAAATTGCTCCAACATAGGAAGATAAAAAGATTAAATCGAAGCAAGTGAGGTAGAAGACTTTCTACTCAGAGCATCTGCAACAATGTTCGCCTTGCCAGGATGATAATCGATGACTAAGTCATATTCACTAATCAACTCCATCCATCGCCTTTGCCTGAGGTTGAGCTCCTTTTGCATGGTGATATACTTTAAGCTCTTGTGATCAGTGAAAACCCGACAAGTTGCACCGTACAGATAGTGCCTCCAGATCTTCAATGCAAAGGCGATTGCAGCCAACTCTAAATCATGTGTAGGATAATTTTCTTCGTTCTTCTTCAATTGCCTTGAAGCGTAGGCAATAACCTTTCCTTCTTGCATGAGAACGCATCCTAATCCTTGTCTCGAGGCGTCGCTATAAATGGTAAATTCTCCAATCGCTGGGTCTGGCAAAGCAAGAATAGGAGCTGAAACGAGTCATCTTTTCAATTCTTGAAATGCTTCATCGCATTCTTCATTCCATTCAAATTTTACACCTTTCCGAGTCAATTTAGTCAAAGATGAAGCCAATAATGAAAAGTCTTTGACAAACCGTCGATAATATCCAGCTAATCCCAGAAAACTACGAATCTCTGTCATGTTCTTTGGACGCTCCCAATCTAGTATAGCTTGAATCTTCACTGGATCGATGTAGATTCCTTCTTTAGAAATGTGATGACCCAAAAAGCTTACCTCACGAAGCCAAAATTCACACTTCGAGAATTTATCATAAAGCTGATTTTCTCTGAGAATGTTCAGAGCAATTCTTAGATGATGAGAATGCTCGTCGTCAAATTTAGAATAAATAAGAATGTCATCAATGAAGATGATGACAAACTTATCTAAGTACGGCCGAAAGACCCGATTCATAAGATCCATAAAAGCTGCAGGAGCATTTGTGAGTCCAAAAGGCATAACACAGAATTCAAAATGACCGTATCTGGTTCGAAAAGCAGACTTAGGGATATCAGATTCCCTAATCTTGAGTTGGTGATAACCGGATCGCAAATCAATTTTTGAGAACACAGTTGCTTCTTGACAAAAAGAACTGGAGCACCCCATGGAGATGTGCTAGGTCGTATGAACCCCTTCTTCAATAATTCCCCAAGTTGTGTCTGGAGTTCCTTGAGCTCAGCAGGCGACATTCGATATGGAGTAATCGATATAGGTGTGATTCCAGGAATTACGTCAATGGAAAAATCAATCTCTCGATTCGGAGGTTGTCCTGGTAAGTCTTCGGGAAAGACATCAGGAAATTCATTCACGATCGGGATGTCATCTAGTTTAGTTTTAGAAAGAGAAGTATCGATGATAAATGCCAAGAATGCCTCACAACCTTACGCATTAATTTATGCGCAGTCAACATTGAAATAAAAGAGAGGGATCTCGTTTGAAGTTTACCTTCAAAAACAAGTTCTGAGAATCCTGGTCTACGAAAAATAACAAGCTTCTCGTGGCAATCGAGAATTGCATGATGAGAAGAAAGCCAATCCATGCCAAGAATAACATCAAGATCAATCAAAGGGAATGGTATCAATTCAGCCGCTAAAATGACATCTTTGATCTTCAATGGACAACCAAGGAATACCGAATCACGAATTAGACGCTCTCCAAGAGGGGTGTGAACGATGATTCCATGTGACAAATGAGAGATAGGATAATCTAAGATCGCAGTAAGATCATCCCGGATATAAGACCTATCAGAACCTGGGTCAAATAAAGCGTAGACCTGATGGTCTCCCACAAACACATGGCCTAAAGAAGTAATATTAGGTGAGATTGTGATTCAAAAATTTAGAAAGATAGAATTTCTTACGAATGTTTTATTCTTAATCAAGTGGCATAACAAGGTGGGGTTAGATCTAGCATGTGAAAATACTCAGATTATAAATTACCTGTCACAACCTTCGGATCTGAGCGAGCCTCTTCCTGGGAAATATGAAATACTCTAGTTTGCTTCCTTCCTTGCATAGGTGATTGAGTACTAGGGCCGCTTGAGGCATCGGGCACTCTGGTAACAGCAGATCGAGTATCTCTGGGTGTAGAATATGTTAGTTTACCACGAAACTGACCAGAACCCTGACTGCTCGTTCCCATAAGCTGAGGACAAGAACTTCGCATATGCCCCGGCTGTCGACACTGAAAACATACTTTAGGAGCCTTACAGGGGCCGTCGTGATATTTTAAGCAATTCTGGCACTTGCGATTTTCACCAACCGATCCTGAGACATTGCTCCCGCCTCTACTAAACTGCTCCCGAGGTTGAGGAAAACTAATAGATACCGAACTTGGTGCGCCACGCGAAGATCCTACACCCCTATACACCTTCGATGCATTTCCTGGAAATGCGCTCCCTTGCCTTTTCTTTTGAGATCGTTCTGCAAGCTTATGTCTCGCCTGAACTAAACCTTCTACCCTCAGGACTTCTTCTACGAGATTGTTAAGACTCTCGTACTTGTCCCCGGACTTGATGCGATCTCGAATATTTTTAATTAAGACCATATTCAAATCTCTTGCATAAGTCTCTCGTCGTATATGACTCAGGAGCGAATTCTCGCAATTCCAGAAT